>LJIJ01000184.1:0-188867 GCA_001718145.1 Orchesella cincta | reverse complement strand
GAATATATAGAATCCGGAGTGCGTGCTTAAAGGAAGGTACGTATAAAATGTAACTTTTCATGTAAAAAATGTTAGGGAAAGGTCAACTGATGATTCGAAATCACAAAACCATTAGAACGACAACCCATGGACGATAGACACGAATTCTCAATAATTATTAGCAATATGTATAATCAGATTATTATAAAAATAGTTTTTAGACTTTTAGCATATACTGCATTTTTTTCATATACAATCGCTTAATATACCTGCTAGACAAAGTAAGATTTGTTAATTTGAACGCGTCAATATCAATACCGCTTTATAATTCCTAATTGTATTGCCTCCAAGCAAATTTAACCAATTCATAATCATGTTTCTCCACCTTCTCTTCTATTTTTATTTGGAAATTCAGGTTTACAAAGAAAACAATAGCGCTTTCAACTTGCTTTAATAAGATGTTAATCTCGTGGTCAAGTATTTTATCCGATCCAAAGTATATCATCATATGCATAGGTAATGCCAATAATTGGCATCATCATCACACAGCTCACAGTTGTTGTATGTAAATATCTTGTAAATCATAAATAAGGTTTCGAATGATAATCTGGAAGTACTTCACAACACAGCATCTTCATGATAATGATGCTCTGATATACATAAAATTAATTTATGGGAGCCATACCATTAATTATACTCTCGTTTTCGAAAGTAAAATACTATATGTGCCCTGCTCCCTTGGTTGTAAACAAAGGTAACAATCGCTCGTTGTTGCACACCTTAGTTTTTTCTTCCTTATAAAGCAAGACTTTTTTGTCGAAATTGTTCTGACATGTGAATAGTTCAGTCACTGAGTTTGCGTTTGCATGAAAAACCACAAAATGAAACTGGTTTCATTCATTTCCATTTGAAACCGTATCTTGTTTGAGGATTCAAAAAACAAAAAAACTTCATGTTATTTGCTCTTTTATCTTGGAGGGAACTATTGTACATCTCATTTTAATTATTTAGTGATTAATCCTGACACATTTGAAAGTGTAGCAGATCTTTTATATCTGTGAAAAAACAAAGGAGCTTAAAAAAACTGACAAAACATTGTTAACATGTTAACACTGGGAAATAAGGCTGATTTAGCTTTAGCTAAAGGGAATGACTTGTCTTTTACCCTATTTCTTATGTTTTAATTTGGCTAATTCAGGCATTATATGCTCTAAGTATGCAGTTGAGTGAGTATTGCAGTTTGATGGTAGATTTTGATTTTGATAAAAAAGTAGATTGCTTTCACTATCATTTTTTTACATCTTCAACTGGCAATGTACTTATCCTCAAACGAGATTTGTCAGCATTTTATATTCTTGATGATTGATTTCGATTTTCGATCAAGATGAAATAAACCAGTTGACTCCTGAGGTGAATGTAATGAGAGGTTTAAAGCCTCAACCTCAACGGATAGACCTGTAATAATTATAGGGTTCAATACCATATCGTCCCCGGTAGCAAGTAGCTAGAAAGTCATTAAACTTTCATTTTCAATGTGATTGGGTAATTGAGAGGCTATAAAATGGAGTCATAAATATCCAAACTGGAATTTTTATGTTGACTACTGTATTTGTTGTCTTTTGCAACTTAACTCAGTACTCAATGTTTGCTACAGAGTGGGGAGAGAGTATCTATAGCGTAAGATACAAGACAATATAAATACATACTCGAATAAAATGACATTTTAGCTTGTTTTGGCAATTTCCGGTTTCAACATCAAATCATTGTAAGATGCGTGCATAGCTATATGTTTCCGTTTTATAAACAATTCAAATTTCACTTACTCGTAATCACAGTTAAAACAAATTCAAAAGCGTGTTTCAATTTGCCACAACAAAGAGAGTGATCGAGGTAGTTAATATAACAATACAATACACAAACGGATTGAGCAGTCACAAGAATAAAATGTATGCTTACTCACGACTGCATTGGTTTTGCAATTTGGCGATTTGACAAACAAATATGGAGTAGGCTTGCCTGTTTTACGCTTACCAGATTTTGTTGGTTGTATGGCGTTTCTAATTTTGGATTTGCAATTTAAAAGCATTCGCAAGAAACTGACTTGACCTGAAAGCTCAAGTCATTTCAGTCCTCATGTAATCGTGATTTACAATTTAAGCAGGTATCAAATCAACATCAATTCGACGTTTTTAAGAAATGCGTAATCATTTGAGGATGAAGTAGGTACATAAATCATTGTCACTTCAATTTATTTATACGAACTATTTGAATTGATACATCGAATTTGTTGCGAATGGGAGGAAAAGAAAATTAGTTGATCAAGCATGTCTGTTATCAACCTAATGCAAAGCAATGAAGAGAAGTTAGGTTGGCAAAGGTTTTCAATACTTATTGTGGTTTACGGTCATAGTTGATGATATTAATTGACCATTGTTATTGTTACTTTGTATAGCTTCCTTCCATTTTTAGCCTTTGATAATTTTTAATGAAAAATCCAAACAATTACACACAATAAGTGGTTTCCCATTTTATTACTGCAATTCATCAGTCCAGCATGTCACTCATAATAATTATTATCTCATTCCCAATCTTACTGTATTCCTTTCGTTCAAATTACATAAAAATGTGTCATATTTATACAAATAAATGAAATGACAATTTCCATTCGAGAATGCAATACACAGTACGAGATATGATACATACAAGTCAATTAGTCTATATATATTCAACCTGTAGCCTCATAACTGACCTTTAAACTTTTTTGATTAATGGTGGCGATTCAACAGTAAACAGTTTAGGTCTGAGGAATGAAGCAATTATCATTTAATAATATGCCTCTTTTTTTTAGATTACCAACAGATAGCTACGTCCAAATTAATTGTGAGAATGTCCTAAGTACAGCGCAGCAGGGATATTTAGGAATAATTATGATATCAAAAGTTTCTTGGTTAAGCCAACCAATCTATTTTTATAACTACATAATATTGAAACAAGGAACAGTTACTCAAATAAGCTTTTTAAGCATAATCATATCATAATAAAGTATTCATACTTGAAAGTAGTTCCGTAGCCTTGTTATTGCTGAATATTTGATCTTTTGAAAATCAATGATATATGGATAATTGATATGAGTTTTAATAATTTTAATTATGGAGGTGGGTCTGTGATCAACAATTTGACCTTTAAGTTTATATCTGGCGTACTTCAATTGAAGAATTTAAATGCTTGGAAATATCTACTCTTTTTCTATTGATCCAACCAGGAGTGCTTCAAAGGTGAAGGGAACTCATGTTATCAAAATATTACTCTCAAGCCATTCATAAACTGATAAAACGGCAATTAAGGTAGCATTGCTGCATTAATTGCAATATTATATTTTGAAAGGAATAATTAAGATTACGGAGATGGAGTTCTTTAACTAAAGCATAAATACTATAAAATAAAAGTGGATATTAGAAAGGAAGTAATTCCAATAGAGCGTTTCAAAAATTTATCTCTAGAATGGCTCAATCAAGGGTGGTTATTAATTTATACATTATCCGTTTTATGGTACTCAAACTAGCATAAATTCTCCAGTTACTAATGAAAAATTCGCTTCATACCTGTATACACAAACGAAAGCAATTTTTTCCCAATCTTCTAGTAATGAAAATTAATAACAGAATGGAAAATATATTTTCAGCATTAAAGCTTCTGCATTTAGTTTTTATTAAAAAATGACTAGTAAAAGCAAGTAAGTTGATCCTTTTGGTCTTCTCCCTTTCTTGCAAACATTTTCCACTTGCATAAAATGCATCATTCATATATGATTAGCTCTAGCGATGTGTGATTTCTCAGAGCAAAGTTTACACTTGAAATGTGCGTACAAGTTTACATAGTTGCTTTTCGAGCATTGCGAGGCTATCTATAAGCATATTTTTCATATATTATATAGTAATATGTATATTTTTATTACTTTATCCTGCTAGCATATTGTTTGATGGCTGTTCTGTAACAGATTTGAAGTATGATTTACCTTTTCAGTGTAATGCTTTCAAAAACTACTTTTCTTCAAGTCCGAATATTGTAAAATCTTGAACACAGTTTCTGCATATTGCTTATGGCTGCAATACCTACTATTAGGATGTTTGTAATACATTGCAAACTGGTTACAGCGAAACCATCATGTCGTACATATACCAACCCACAGGTTAGTTTCATACAATGTCATCACCGTCAATTGTTCTCATGCTGTTAAAGGAACTCCGACTTCCGATCCATTTCCCTGGTTTCTGACAAAAGAAAGGGATATGAAACTATGAGATTTTGACGCATGACTGACTCTACAACCCACTCATTAGGTACAGCGTAAAAACGTTGAGGCATTCATTTTTTCAAGACCAAAGTCGTAATTTCAATACGCGATTGCTGTTTCGTTAAAAGCAGTTCTTGCGCTGTGACGGTTACGCCTTTTTCTACTGAATTTCATTTTTACTCTTCTTTATGCAGATAAAATCGGCCTCATGTTTCGATCCTTGTGTTTTAATGTGACCTCTTCTTCTGCCTTAGAATCGCCAAAGAGTGCTAAAGTCCTGTTAAAAATTCATGATCGCGATTTTGTCAATTTCTTTAGTTCCATATTAGTTTGGAGTAGTGAAGGCAGTGACAGACATAAACAGCCGCCTACATACAAAATTGCATTCACAATTAATTAGGTTATCAATTTTGTTATCAACTCGAAAACGAGATAACTTTATTTAAACCACAATCACATTTCCATTGGGAATTATTGGCTCATAAAAGCTTTATTTTACGAAACATCTAACACCTTTTTTGATTAAATGCAGGGCAGATGAAAGTGAAAAACGTGTGTTTATTGAAAGACCAAGAGCATATCATCATCTCATTTATTTTACTATTACTTTCAAGCTTATTCCCATTGAGGTCTCGTGTTGAATTATTATTTCATTCCATATCAAAAGAGATTTGACTAAAAATGTAAAGTGGAACTTCATTTCGCAGTCACAGTCACGAAATATTGTGCGAATTTCCCAGGGATATCTCTACAAAATGAAATCCTTACGCATAAAATTGCACTTCAGTTGTACTTGTAATGCAAATGCAATGCAACGTCAGAGATATTAACCTTGCTCTCTCCACTGCGTTGCAAAAAAAAGTATACATATCTTTAGCTGCTGACCATATAAATTCTCAGCAGTTCATTCAGGTCTCACTCTTCCTTTTCAAGAACAGAAGAGAAATGAACTCCAATGATAGACGTGACATGAGTTTTTAGACACAATTTGTAACTTTTTATTGCATCCCATACGAATCCCAACCATGTTTGTCAATTTTTTTGTCTAAAGGTGTGTCTTATTGTCAAATCGTTCCCTTGTTCGTGAATGGGCAAGTGTGGTTTCATCTTCGTTTTATATGCTCTCTCAGCATTTTTAAAGGAACAATGCCGCTGTCAGCATGAGATTGTTTACTATTATAGTCTGCTCAAACCATTTGCAATTACACTCACGTCATGTCTTTTTCCTTTTAAAAATGTGCTAATGAGGTGACGCCATTGTAAATAGTAAATGCATTTCTGTTGTACCAATCCAGTAATACTCTTTCCCACACCTACACATTAGCTTAATCTAAGATGTGTATGAATGATATTGCAAGGAGATGCATACAAGATAAGTACACATGCGTTTGTAGTTCCTACAATCTGATGATTGATATATGATGACAGATGGCAAGGACCACCACCAGTAATTGATGTCATGCTTGGGTTTTGACAGCGAAAATGAGATTTTATTAGTTTTCCCAGCTTTAAATAGAAAATAAAAATGTACTGAGGTTATTAGTACCGTTTTAATGTTCATATAATATAACGATTTTTGTTGTAATGAGAACGTGTAAACAATATGAGCGCCTGCGAAAGAAAAAAAATCATTTGCTGATTTTCGCATTCGATTCCACTTTCTGAAGACATTTTGACAGGGATGTTATATTACTCGAACTGACTTGCAGAGGAAAGCTAATTTGTGCTGGTTCTCTTTGCATCTTTCTTTGTTTAACCTAATGACTTACTTTGAATATTCAAAATTCAAGACGAGCAAAAAAGAAACGTAGATTGAATTCAGTGTTTACTTTTTTGGGATGCATGCAAAAAGAATTTGGATGCGGATGGGACATTTTATTTACGCATAGCTGCCATAACTGTTTGCAGATATAGACATTATGCTTATGCACTACGGAAGAAAGACTAATTTGACAGTTTCGTCAAATCAAGCTACGGCTACGGGTAATGTAGTGTGGGTATATACATTAGTTTAAAGAAATTAGTCACAGTTCACGCCAACGATGAGATGAATCGATATGAAGCCTTTAAAGCTTCACCCTCCCTTTCCGCTAACACGCAGTTTGACCTTGTTGCTCTTGAAATCGCTTTAAAATGCCAATATTGGTCTTGACTAATTCGAATCTCTCCTTTTTAAATTTAGGTGAATCGAAAACAAAAGGAAGCTGAAGCTGCGTCACTCTTTTACTCATCTTTTCTACATGTGTCTATAAACTTTGGTGAAGCTCAAAATGCCCCACCCCCACGTAATTAATTCATTCTTCCCAGGAGTCCCCACAATGACTAGGAAAGCGAAGGCGTATTTAATTAGAAATAGTCGTAGCTCATTAGCAATTTATATCTCCTTACTGGGGATCCTATTGTCATCAGTAGAGTGTCGACAAGATCATCATAGACACATGAAGTTTCCAGATAGCTTCAGCAATTTGACGGAGAGTGGTAGACCAGAAACGAGGAGTGAGAATAATGAAGGCGTTTTTGTACAGATACCACATTCTAATCCACCAACAGTTCGACCGCCGCCTTACACTATTTCGCATAATAAATGCCTACGTAAGTTTATCGACCTGGATCTCTGACGCCCGTGAATGTGCTGTAAGATATGAAATGTATAATGTAATAATTTGTTTGATATTTTTGTAGCTCAAAATCTTCGAGAAAACTGGATCGACACATTGTGTGGAGATCTGAACACGGGATTAGTACCACAAAATCCAATGGGTCACAAATTTCTTGATGGGGGCACATATCCTTTGTAACATTTAGACCAATATATATCCAAAAACGAAACATTTTGCTATAATCCGTTACTCTTCCAAGTCATCATGAGTAAAGCATGATTTTGTATTTGATTTTGTTTACAGCGAAACAATAAAAAACAAAACGCTAGAGTTCTTTCGACGTGCTCTACCAATTCTTAAATCTGATAAGTCACTTCCTAAAGTAGCGAAATACGCTATGGGTGGAAATTATTTGATTCAACCACCAACGTAAGTTAAATATTGCAATCGCATCAGCTCGCGCAGATACATACACAAAAACATTTTTGATGATGTTTGATGATTTCATTATCACAGAGAACATTTGTATCGTGCAAAGCGTGGAATCGCAACGAGAGAGGCTGCCGACCCGAGTCCATTGCTTTTTGATGCGTCATATCCAGACAGTTTTTATTATGATGACCCAGTACCCTCTGCAACAAGTAACAGACAAAGGCGACAACACAGTCCATCCAACCCCAATGGATTTTGTGAAAATCGATTGTAAAATTTGAAGCCATTCTTTTCATGCTAAAGCAATTGATTGACTGTTATAACATTGTTTGAATGATTTTAATAGGGGCTACTACAATCGACTGTGCAAATTATACAATGCAATGTGGGGCAAAACGCCACATAACATACAACGCGATGCTTCCGGAGAGGTTCGTCGACATCACGGAACATCCACCCCACATCAGAACCATCATCATCATCAACACCACAGTAACAACCACCACCAGAAAAAGCATTTCCGACAGGCCTTCCATACACGACCAGACGTGCCAGTTGCAGTTGGAACAAGCGGTGGCAGTGGAGGTGGTGGAGGAGATTGGGCCAAAACCCCAAAGCATCTTCATACAGGTGCGGCTTCAAACAATAACCCAAGTACTGCCGAGCTACCACCAACGCCTTGTCCATCAGCAGCAGAGTATCTTACACCAGTCTTTGCACGAAATCATGAAGGCGCTTGGAGATATGTCGTCCAAATCCCAAAAGAAGGCTACTTCACTCAAACCGTCGAAGTGACAAAATGTCTCAAATCAAACTGCTACTATATGGAAGGCTCCTGCAAAACATCGCCACGTTGGCAAAGTCTTCTCGTAGCAGAAATGTTTTATCCCGACACGACGTTTCCAACAACGCCAAAAACTACCACGACCACCAAAGCAACTCCACTTCTCAGCGATGGCGAAGCTTACCCTGATTATCTATACAGTAAAGGATCATCAGCCTCTTTGGAGAATGGGGGAAGTAGTTACAGCAATGAGCTAGGACTTCCATTCAAAAAGAGGTCGATAAGATCACTAAAAGATTCAAAAAATAGTCCCCCAGTCTGTGATGGATATGATGAAGTAGGCTGTTACCAAGTTAGACTTTTTTATGACTGGTTTCTCATTCCCGGATCCTGTAAATGCTGGAAGAGACAATTTGATTTTACTCTGAAAGGGTGATCATCACGATCATGACCATTCAAAACTTTTAGGTACCTGCCAAGCCAGCCACTCCAGTCTCAACTCAACAAGAAAGATGTTCAATTTTTATATCTTACCCTTATTAAACTAGACAATTAATTCAATGCAATGAAGTAAATATTATGGTAATGGTCGAATTTTATCTCTTTTAAGGTATAATAATACATATACTACACGAGCTAATTTCTCAAAATTGGGATAACTTCAAACAATTCATCACATGTAGAATTAGCATTGATATGCATTATGCTTTAAACGTGTATTCCTGAAGAATCTTTATATTTAAAGCAATCAACAATTATTTCAATCGCCAATTTATCGGTGTCAAACCAAAAGAAAGATACATATTATCCGTAAACTTGATTGTTATGTCCAAAAAACAGGCCATAAGTATTTTATACAACAGTTTAATCATAAATAAAATCATTAAGTACACATGAAAATTTTCCATCTTGCAAATATTTTCATTCTAATTCATCTTACATATTTATAATCATAAAAACGACTTCAATAATTATTTATTGCATACCTCAAAAACCAGATCTGTGTAGTTTATACGATGTCAACGTTTAGTATTTCTCTTTAAAAAATATCATAGCAAATAGATCACAAAAGTAGCAATTCAGAGTAATAAATACACAGTAAGCTGAAGAAAATGGGGTGAAGTGAGTTTGAGCTGATATGAGCGTGCTTTTGATAAAGTTTGTTTTGCTCTCTTGCCAGTGCAATGCTAAAAACACTACAACAAGAAGCATTGATAAACTTTAAAGCTAATTTTCCGGCTTTCTTCATTTATTGTTTAAGTTTAAAAGGATACTTAAGTCAACATGCCGACATTAATTCTTGACAATGGTGGTTACACCATTAAAGCTGGATTTTCGACAGTTGACAAACCGAGGTAAGCAATTAAATTAAATGTGGTATGAATACCTGACTGAAACCAGTTTTTAAAAACTTTGTCCAATTCATCATTTATATAGGATAATCCCGAACTGCATTTCAAAAGCAAGAAGTGAACGACGACGACCCTTCATCGGTGATCAGATTGACGACTGCAGGGATACTTCCGGTTTATTTTTCATCCTCCCATTCCAAAAAGGTTATATGGTTAATGCTGACACTCAAAAGACAATTTGGGACTACTGCTTCAGCAAAGATGTTCTTGATGTGTCACCGTCGGAGACAGATGTTGTCATCACGGAACCCCATTTCAACTTTAAATCTCTTCAGGAAGCTGTTTGCGAGCTGTTGTTTGAGGAATACGAGTTTCGAGCATTATGTAGAACATCTGCGTCTACTTCTGCGGACTATTATTACTCCATTACGGAAGGTGCCTCCAAGAAAACTTTGTGCACCTTGGTGGTCGACTGTGGCTACAGTTTTACTCATATTGTGCCCTACGTCAATGGAGTGAAGGTGACGGAGTCCGTGAGGAGAATTGATGTGGGGGGCAAGGCACTAACGAATCACTTGAAGGAGATCGTTTCTTATAGACAACTTCATGTGCTGGATGAAACGTATTTAATAAACCAAGTTAAAGAGGATGTTTGTTATGTGAGCACTGACTTTTCTGGAGATGTGGCTATTAGTAAGAAGAAGCTGTCTGAGAACAATACAATCATTAGGGAATATGTGCTCCCAGATTATAGTTCAATTAGGAGGGGATATGTACGCAAGGTGGAGGAGACGGGACAAAGGGCCAAGAGTACTGAGCAGATTTTGAGACTGAATAATGAAAGATTTACAGTGCCAGAGCTGATGTTTCATCCTTCAGATGTTGGGATACCGCAGATGGGCATTTCTGAAGCTGTTGTGACTGTAATTGAATCGTTTCCGGAGCCATTGAGGCATCACTTTTATGATAATATTGTGCTTATTGGAGGCACGAGCTGTTTTCCAGGGTTCAAGGAAAGAATTTTGCAAGATGTGAGACGTGATGCAAGTATCTACGCTGATACCAATGTGTTTCTTCCACAAAAGTGAGTTTAAATGATATTATTAGATGAAGTGCAATAAAATTGTCATGTTTTGCATTTTTAACTCTCTTCCTTTTAAATTTGTAGTCCTACAACTTACGCTTGGGAAGGAGCAAAGAAATTTAGCCAAGATCCTGAATTCTCCAAATATATGGTGACAAGGAATACGTACAATGAAAAAGGACTCAATGCGTTTGTTAAAATATGCGATATTTAAAGACTTGACGAAAGTATCAACTGTATACTGCTACATATTTTTGGTTTTATTGTTGACATTTTTTGTATTAAATGAATTTTATACCATACCTTAAATTATCTTTTACCTGTTTTGAAATACCTTTCATCAAGAAAGAATCAAGATCGAGTTTACAAAATTAAGTATATATTGAAAATACATAAATTGTTATGTTTGATTTTTGTAATAAATAGAAAATTATACCCATCTGGTTAAATAGTATCAATGTTGATAGGAGTAGTTATTTTTGTGTCCTCAGTTGGAGTCATTGTCTCAGTTTCAGGTTCTTTGAGCTTGCCATCTTCCTCCATTTCTATATCTTCACGAAACGATATAGGGTAGTTAGGGTATCCTCCTGAAGCTCCTAAGCCAGCCAACGCATTCAGTTGAGAGTTTGCTGCATTCACCTCACCCTCCTTAATTTTTGCATCATTCATTGCTTGAAAAGCGTGATTAAGGGCCGGATTTCCACTGCTTTGTGCATTCGGATTTGGATAAATTACACCACCTTGGAGGTTGTTAGGAAGTCCAGGAGGAGGAGGCAAAGAGGGTGGGCCAGAAGGATCAAAGGAATCCAACACACCTGCCACTTTTTTCTTTGCATACCATCCAAAGAGGGATTGAAGACAGCGAGGTTTATGTTCCGAATGGGATGACCCCGGCTCCGGCTCTGCTACAGTCATGGGTGACCCAGCACGACCAAATATGAAGTTTTCGGGGACTGGGACTATGCCAGAATCGTCCTATTGCAATATTAAAAATTAGTTTATATGAATATGAACAATTATGGAAAATGGTTATTATTATGTTTAAAATTCCAACTTGGAGATTCTTTCAATAAACAAAGTACTAGCATGAATCATAACAGATATTTAAACGATGGACACAGGCGTTTATTTCTTTATTTCCTCATATAAACCGTGCTTAAAAGCATAAAGGACTGGGATGTGTTCACCATCAACCTCCTTATATTCAACCACAGCTACCAAAGCTCCGAGGTCCATTGATTTTCCTGTGTAGAACTCGAGGTCTTCAAACCTGTCTAAAATGCCCTTCAACACTTTTGTGATATTGGTTTTAAAAACATCAACTTGGTCTGGGCTCTCTTTTTGAAGTCTTTCCACGACCTTATTCATGTAGTCCTTAAGGTATGCTGTGTAACCCTTCTTCTCGAAGAATGTCTGTTCAAGATGGTGATTGAGAACAATATCAATTTCCTGATAAGTGCCCCAATCGGTTTCTTCTGAGGATAGACTGGCATCGTCAGTATGAATGACCCCATTTTTGCGTGTTACAAACTTTCCATGCACTTCATACATGACCTCATCAACTAACTGAATTTTGTGAGCGTTGGAGAAGATTTCATCGTCGGTAAACACATCCTTGAAGATCTTTATGATGAATGGTTTTTTTTGGAAATATATTACCGGGCAATCACAAAACTGATCGTATCGTAAATCTAACTAAGGCTACACAATATATTTAATGTTCTCTTACCGTAGTAGGAGCAGTGTTCACTCCGCTGTAAAGTACGGTTGGCATTAAAAGGGATCTGTAATTGTAAGGATCCCCCAAAATTAATGGCTGCTGAGCATAAGACACCATCCCTGGTGAAACAAGGGTCGACCGATAGCGAAGAATTGGATATGGCGCAGGATTCAACAGTATTGTCCTGTAATTGTGTGCCTGCAAAGAAGTTTAACAAATACAATAAGATTACGTTTTGAACCTGAATCAATGTGCCCCAGTAATACTAAAGTGGAAGTTGTAAGAACTTACCGAGCATGCTGTAACGCATACTATTAAAACTGCGAAGAACGTTATCAACTTCATATTTAAAAACTTGAATATGAATATGATAAACTTAAGAATATGATTCAAAAATGAAGTTATAGTTATAACTAGCAGGAGAATTCACACAAACAAGATCCCGAGCTGAAAGGATGGGAAGAAACTGATCTAGGAGAAAATGGAAGGTATCCTTTTTATAAGGAAGGATGAGGGGGCCCTTCGTTTTTTAAAGGCATAGCGTGTTGTATTTTGTAGCCAGAAGCAAGGGACTTTCCATTTTTTATTGTTTCGTTTCATAGTTTACAAAACAAACCCAACTTGGATATTTTATTACATACAAGTCTTCCTGTAAGCAATCGGAGTAGTGGAGTCTCATATAGACCTTTTGGACATTCTACACTTGCATGGATGCGGATGCAAGATGCAATACAACAATGGAATGCATCATACCTTTTCCTTTCTTCGGAGAAGTAGGGGAAGAGTTCAAGGTTAACAGTTTATTGGGGAGATTACTTCATGAAAGCTTCATAAGCTTTCATTTTCAACGAGCCCTGTTGTTTGGTCTAGTGGCCTAGTCACTTTTACTTACTGTTTTTGCCTGATATCTGCTTCTTAGTCATGTTATATTCCGTTTACACACTCGTAACCTTCTAAGGCCAAAACATAAGATTTCTGTGTTATCGATTGAATGATTTATCCAGATTTTTCTGCTGCATTGTTATATCCATTGCTTTGAACTCTAATTTATGACTGAATTATGAAGCCGATATGCATGATATGAATTTCTAGCAGGACAGTCAATCGTCACATCGTCAATCTTGTCTTTTTCTGGGGTTTTCCTAATTGAGAATAATGTTAATGTCTTGAAAATGTATGAAAGATTATGCAGAGATGAATAATGCGTGTAGTTAGAGAGTTTTCATTCGTTTTCCTAATACATAGGCAAACACATATAACCTTTCATATATAAAGCACGAAGATGTATATAAAAAATTATGTACATTGTACTATACATCTATACTACTCTATAGGGAGCAGATGCAATGCAACAACTAAACTGCAAGTCACATGGAATCTCAAAGCAGCTCTGTATGGAGAATTGAACACATAAACATTGACTTTTTGATGTGTTCCTTTACTCTTTATCTGTCTGAACGAGGATAACTGTTTGAAGTTTGATCGATTGGGAAATTATTAAAGCGTATGACTCATTCTTCAGTTGTCAGCCCTCCATCCGCATCTTCTGGACTTTTGACGTTGGTTTGGTATCTATGGATGGCAAGGGCTTTTGACGACGACATGACAGTGTTCGGAATTATCAAAATGGGATTATGAAGGTAAAATTTTATATTGCTAATTTTTTTGAGTACATTAAATTTGTTAAGAGACTGTCAACATTATTTGCGCTATTTTTAGGACTGATTGGGTGTACTAGTGTGGGGAGGAACTGGTTGATTGAAAGCTTATCAAAGGGTTTGAAAATGGCAGATTTGAGAAAGAGTTCAGTAGCTACTTCTGGAGGGGGTGCGAGTGAGGAGCATGAACGTGGAACCGGAAGTAATCGACCTAGCATTGATAAGGATGCGGCTCCGGAAGTGCATAAAGATTCTGTAGCTGTGGATCGGGAGCAGAGAAGTGGAAGTGGAGGTTCTGGTGACCGTCCTCAAAGTATAGCCGAGTCATCTGGACAAAAACGGGTTTCGGGTGAAAGGAAGCGAAAGGATGGGACCAGAAATAAAATGAGCTTCGATGTGGATGAGCTGGAGGAAGGGCTTTATATCGAGGTTGAAGATGAGGAAGATGTTGAGGAAGTTGTTGAATATGAGGAGGTTCCTGATGATGAAGTACAGCCAGAATCTGTCCCTGGTACGGGTAAAATTTATTAAAACCTTCCTTAGATTGAATAGCTTTGGCTTAATTGTCTCAATGAGAATCTCTGTTTTAGAGGGGGGTGCTAAGGAAGGCGCTTTAAAAGGTGAAAAACTGCCTGGAGATGTGGTGGCTCCAGATGAAAACATTGGCTACAAGATAAGACCCGATCTCAGTCAAAAATTTCGTCCTGGTACAGTTCAAATAATCATTGAGCGAGCCATTAAGGAGTTGCTCGAAGGCAAGCAGTTTATTCCTGAAGAATGCGAAGAGTGGATAAGACTGCTGGTAGAAGATATTCACGAAAAAGTGAAAATTCAAAACTACAGGCGTTACAAGATCATCACCCACGTCACTATGGGGGAGCGAAGAGGTGAAGGGGCATCCAGTGCTACCAGATGTCTTTGGGATGCTGAAGCTGACTGTATGGCAACGTACACTTTCCTCAATGTAGGGTTTGATAGTTAAAGTTGCATCCAGTAATATAATACTATGAAATGAGAAACTAATGCTTGTTTCGTTATAGGACTCCATGTTTTGCAACGGTACAGTATATGGAATATACTTTTACTGAGGGAAACTTGCCACGAAAAGCTTTGGTGTAAATGCTGCTATGCGGAATGTCGCATCTGTGATTGTTAACAGATAATTAAGTTATTTTTCTAAGTTTTATAAAATACAAAATAAATCATGCATAAAGTAGAATATGGAAAGATACCAGCCAGGAAGTAATATTTGAAATGCAAATGTCCACCTTACCCATTTTCATATTTATTCATGGTTATAAACATTTTTATATACATATATACAAAGGTTTTAATTCTAATCTAACAGAGCGGAAGTAAAAGTGTCACTTAAGACTTTCGCTCGCTCATTTCATACTGTTCCCGTTGCGGGTTACTAGAGTACCTTGATGCGTTCTTTTGGAATCTGCCTGGTGGAGGCATAGGTCGAACATCAGTGGAGCCAGTTGAAATAGTTAAACTGTCTGCCCTTGATCTACCCAACGGATCCTGCCCGAGACCAACTTGGGATTTCCTCCTCTCCACAACAGAGCTTCTTCTTCCTAAAACAGTGTTTCTCCTATCTTTCATTGCTTCCAAAGTTTGCTTGGCCTTTTCGCTTTGGAATATTTTACTACTCTTTCGTATTTCAGGATCTAAATTTAAAAAATCAAACTTTATCTTGAGCTTTGCCCATCTAAACTTCAGTATGCTCTAGCTAGGGCTACGTACCGTTAAAGTTTTTGCTGAAGGTTCTCATCAAATCGTGCACAGGTCTCTCCTGATTTTTCATTCGTTCGAGATTAGTTATAGTCTTTCTTCTTCCAGGAAATTGTGACTTGCGACCGGCTTTCTGCTGTTCCTTTTTAGCTTTAAGATAAGAAATATGAAGAAAAAAACTTTTCATATCTGAAAACTCGGGTTCAGTGTATTTATGTATTTACAATACAAACAAAGTATAGATTGTTATACCTTCAGCCTTTCTGGCCTTTTGTAGCTTCCTGATTAGCCCAATGCCTTCCTTGATGGTTTTGTCTTCATTCTCAATAGACTTTGTATCCTTGTTGGCAAACTCCAAGGCAGTAAGTGCCATGAGATGGAAGAACGTTCCAGTTCTGTGAATGCACATTCCTATGAACTGAATCAACAGAATCATTCCAAAGACTCCAACAAAGACCAATCCAATTGGTTCCAACTCCAAGTAGTCAAATGATACGCCAACCTACGATAAATTTTTCATTAGAATCGCATTCAAGTCCGAAATTTTGGAAATCTGTGAAGGTTTAAAAAAATACTATGTACCTCGGCACTATTTGCTATGTAAGTAACATTAACGTCAGCTCCATAAGGCCAGTTGATGTGAACCGTGTTCTTCTCCAGTTGGAGCAGAAACACAAGGATGACAAAAACAGCGTTGCACATTAAAAACGTGAATGCTACTTTGTTTCGTAAGTCTATAAGTTTTCCAGCCATTTCTTTCTGTAATACATAATTGATCATTTGAAGTAGTACACAATAAACTACAAAGAGACGGTTAGAAGTTAAATCATGACAATTTTCAAGTGGCCTTACTTCTTTGCCTTTATCAGCGTCCAAAGGTAGTAAATATTTGTCCATCATTGCCCTCCAAAATCTTATTTCCGGTCCTGACAAAAAGTCCACATCAAAATGTCCTAATTCCCTATCTTCCATCCACACTGGATTCATCAAATCATCTCGTTTGGTTTTCGGTTTCTTTGGTTTATCACCATCAGAATCTGATCCAGACCCCACTGGCAAGAGGGAAACATGAGCCACTGCTTCGTCAATGTCTTCCTCGAGCACAGGGTCCAACATTCCTGATCCGGAACCTGCTACCGAAAGCCTTCGCGTGAAGTTGAATTGTCTGTCTAACGTTCTACAAGTTTATGAATGAAGAAGTCATAATTCTTTCTCATTTAGCCCCAAAGTTGTTCTAATTCTGTTTTATCGGTATCTTTGCAAGCTTACTTTTCCATCGAATCCATTTTCTTCTGAACTTCACTCAATGTCACAGTAATGCTATCCAACTTATCCGTACCCGCATCCGGTTTCTCTTTGACGCAACACATGAGTTTGAACAAACCTGCAAATGATATTTCAAACGAGCCATCAGTATCCTTCCCATCCTTTTTACTTCCAAATCCAGGTAACAATCCAGCAAGCAGGCCCTGCTTCTTCTGTTTCTTCTCAGCTTCCTTTTGCAGTTGTTCGAGCTCCTTTTGCTCGGCTTCCAGTTCCTTTTCAACATAATACAATCACATCATGAGTTTCAACCACTTAAAATCATGTAATTTAAAATAGGTGAGCGTCAATTTTACCTGTTTCGTTTTAGTCTTTGCACCCTCCCGAGTGCCCCATGATACCACATTCAAGTTGAACAAGGAGTAAATCATCAACAAAAGGTACATGGATGGAATAGTTATGTAATACAAGAATCCGTGAGGAAGACACCAAAATTCCAATGGATGTATTAAACCCGCTATCATAAAACTGGCCGCTATAATTATCAAGAATAACGAGGATGGAGCCATCGGACCATCTTGAGAAATTTGCAAAATCATAGCCACCACAACTGCCACCATAGCCAAGGCATATATCGTCGTCAAAATTTCTGCAAGCATTAGCTGAAAACAACAATAATACTCTTGCTTGAGCATATGAATAATATTCTTCAAACAATTTAAACAATTTAAATCTTTCCTATATACCTGAATATCCGATTTGCATAGGAAGCAAACCAAAATGAAAGCCAAAATTGGGATAAAGTTGTACAAAAAGCTGCTCCACTGATCCAACTTGAATGCGACAGCAAACGCTCCCACCAACATCAGAAATATAGTTCCAGGTCCAAGAATGGTTCCAACCATTAGGAAAATTTGATACATAATATACGGATATGAAATGTCGGGGTTCTGCGAAACCGTCTTTTTATAGTCCAACAATAAATCCATAATGTTTGCCATGGTTGATGGAACCCATCTTCTCCTTTGATTGTAAAACTCTCGGAAACCTTCAGGAGCATGGGTTTTGGCATCGGAAGCCGCGGAGTATTCCACACGCCATCCTCGTTGAAGCAGCAGCGTACACAACCATCGTCTTCGCCTTGATCGTACTGAACGTAATGTCTTGGTTCGGTGGCCGTTGTGGTATACCTCTTCATTACATTGTAGTCCATCAAAGCTTTTGCTCTGAACAGGGAGAAACAGCCAGGAGAACAGAGTACACACTAAAAAATTAAATATTAAAAGTCTTAAACTACCCATAAATATCTCAAAAAATCAAATATTTAGAATTAAAATAATTCTTCCATACTCCAAAGACATGTTCGGTTGCTTTTTGAAACCAATGTCCAACGGCATATTCAAACTTCTGATACCACACCATCGGTCCACTTCCGATGGGATGAATGCGTCCACAAGCTGCCCCCAGATTTCTGTTCTTTCTCATCAAATCCACAAGTAACTCCACAGCCTTTGGTTGAAAATCAATGTCACCATCCAGAGCGAGAAGGAATGTGTTCTCAGCGATTACTTCTTTCCTGTCTGTTGTTAAATCGGGGCGGTCTGTAAGCCTGTATCCGAGGAGGTAGTACATGTACATGACTTGGCTCCAACGTTTCTTGTGACGAATTTTGTTCTTGTCCTTCATGTGGCAAATTAATTTGGTTCGACCAGGTAGTGTCCACTCAAGCCTTCCTCCGTATGGAGTAGGAATCTTTTTTGGAGTTCGGAGCTTTACGAACTCTTGATGAACATGGGTGGCTGCAATTTCCATTTGTCCGACGAAATCTCTCAAGAACTCATTGACTTTCACAGGAGAATCTCCATCTTCTTTGTCTGTTAGCTCAAAGGCATCATCGAAGAAGATATTGGCTGCAAATGTCAATGACTAAATAAAGATACCTATTCGATTTTATACAAATATACCATTATGATTTTTTTAAATCGTACTTTCAATTTCATAGTAGCCAGGATCATTAATCTCAAACATCCTGCGAGCAATTTTACGAGCAGACTGGTCTTGATCCATGCGGAAAATACTTTTCAACATCTCAATCATTTCCTCCTAAAATGTTTAAGATTAATCAATTTTTTGAACTTTTTCGAACAGCTTATATAGAAAGCGAAGCTGGTCTCAGTGTACATGTCTTCTTACCACTGTTTCATGCCACATTGTCGCACAAACGTAAATCTTTGGAATTCTGTCCTCGGGGCGGACAGTAGTCTCATTATTTTCTTGAAGTTCTTGCTGAGCTTCAAGATCAATAACGTTACCATCCTCATCTTCAAACTCCTCCTCGTCTTCGTCCATTTCGAGATGGTCCTCATCCCTTCTTCTATTCAACGCTAACGTTTGGTCTACCATGAATGTGTTGTACATTGGAGTTGCAAACACGCTTTCTGTTCGAGCCAAACGAAGACCTTTGGGAGTCCAAATGTGTAAACAAATCCATGTTTGGGAAAGAAGCCACAAAACCCAGACCCATGTATGCTGTGCGGTTAAACAAGTGCAAATAATAATTATTACAACTATCCAAAATACCATCTAAATATAGTTAAAAAACAATTATACCTCTCTTAGAAAGAAGTCTTTCCAGAATTCTCCCTCTGGACATGTCCACCAAAGGTAGCCAGGAAATACAGAGTCCCAAAAGCAAACATCGTCATTTCGTATACCGCAAAGTATTACCAAAGCGGCAAGGGTTGTTGGAACAGATAAGAGAATAGGAAAGGAGAAACTAAAGGCTTGAATGCAAATTCTGCAAGCAAATTTGCCTAAAACATAAATGAAACAAAATCAATTAGAGCTCTTTTTCATATAGCCTTCAACAAATAACTAAATTCCGTGAAGGACAGAAATTAATATATGTATTATACCAAATATGTAGCAAATATACGCAGCAAACATTTGTACTCCCATTGTCCACAAAACAGCACTGTCAACATTTTCCTCAAAAAAAGATCCAGGTTTAAGATATTCGACATTTGTCTCCGGATTACTTGATGTATCAATTGGTGGTCGTTTCTAAATACAAGGACATTTAATTGTCATCTAAAACGGTTATTATGGGGCAAAGTGAGTTTTAAATAATATTAACGCATAATAGCACCTCTTCCACTGTAATATTATGGGTATCAAACCCTTGGTGAAAGCGATTAAATGCCACACTCCAACTATCTTCATTGATTTTCGTTCCCACTACAAGTATCGCCAAGAAAACTGCCATTTTCCAAAGGGAGATAAACGTGTACGTGAAGTACCTCGTGCGGCGTAGTCTGGTCTTCATTTTGCCAAGTTTTTGTATGTAAATGAAGGGAGATGTTGGCTCCACAAAGTTCTCCCACCATCCAAACGATATCAACAATGCGCTCAAAGATAATAGCCAAGGATTATCGCTGGACTTTGCTGGGGCAAATAACGGCCAAACATACATGACGGAGATTTGACAAAGTATAGCGCAGATGTCAATGACGTTTTTGAGAACCCATTGAGCATCATATCCTCGTGATAACATGCCTAAATTGAAGAAAATTCTAATAAGTAGTTTGTTTAAAGTTATCATCAAAATAGAGCGTATGAATGACATACCAAGGATTCCAGGTACGATGCACATAGCATTTGTTAACATTGCTGCTTTGACTGCATCTATATTTGGAAGTACCGTGTAAACCAACAATGCCAGTCCGATGGTGTGAAAGGTCTGAATTTACACAGTTTATTAATTGCATGATTTAAGTTACTAATTTGTGCTACTGCAAGATCTATTATATGTAAAGATAAAAGTGTTGATGATTAAATCAGACTAGACTCACTTCAAATACTAGTGGTAGACAAAACTGCAGCAAGGATGGTCTTTCTTGCCCTTTAAATATAATCATTCGAAGTCCACGAAGAAATGTCTGCACTTCCGGTAGCATAAAGGCAAAATAAATTGCCCAAACCCATGAGATTCGTTCGTCTTGCGTTGAATAGGATAGAAATTCCACATTTCCGGCTGTAAACAAAGATGCTCTTAATGAATAACATATTCTGAAAGCTCTCAACTCTCAACGCACAACTAGGTGAAGAAATTACAAGCATTTTAATGCTAGTAAATAAATAAATAACTAAACTTGAACCTACTGGAGGGTTTACAACTTAAATATCTGCTAGGTTGAGTAGCTTTGGATTAACTTGAGTGACGAGCGAATCATAATATTTTCAATTAATCTATATACCCACGTGAAATAATGAGTAACAATGTATTTTCCCTTTAATTGGCACAGATAAAGGGATTATAATCTCCTTTTAACACGAACAACTTGAGATTTACGTTTAAAATATTATTTTATGACTAAATATGAGTAATCATAATCTTCTAAATAAAAAAATCTTAACTCATTGAAGTTTCCATAAATTATAATGAAAGTGGATGCTTTAACTTACAAATTTGTGAACTGCAGTAGGGTATCGACTGGTTTTTATTTCGGAGTTGTGATGTCATCAACACTGTTGCAGATTTGCTTATAACAGACGAAGCAAGGACCACGAAAAATGTGATAATGTATGTAATCAGCTACAAAAAGCCCATGAGTACAGGGTAAGTTTCAGATTTAATGTATGCAATATAACTTGCAAATATTTATATTGCTAAGTATGAATACTTTTTCCTATTACCTTCAGAGATTTAAGGACAAAGTTGTAAACTTTTTGATCTTCATCTAAATCGGAATCCTTGTCTGGAGGTAATTCTTCGAACAAATCCCAATTCTCCCTTTTTGACCTATGTAAATGAAAGGGAAACATTTGGGGTAATCTCAGACAGACACTTTGACATGGCCTACATGTTTCTATTATTTACCTGTTTGTTTCTTCATGCTGCTTAATCAGTGTTTCTTCATCACTTCCATCTTCGGCAAACATCTTGATTCTTTAACTATTTCAGTCTTTTCATTACAACTCTTGGTTAAAAACCCAACTTCCTTAATGGAGCTTGAATCAAGCGGAAATAAAATTCTCCCCGTTTTCCTATAACTTTCAGAAATCTCGTAACAAAACAGCTCAACTGCGTAGCATTAGCACCAAAAACTGTTGTAGTCTGAAGTGCACACTACGTCGAAGTTTCGAGTTTGATAATGATATGATGGGTTCAACACAGTCGATTTAAGCTTAGATGACAAAATATGAGATCAATAATCAGCAGACCTTCATTCTCTGACGTTCCAGGTGCCAATATTATAGCAATGCCCGTAGTGATGCATGAAACTACTATCGTTTGCGTAAATGGTATTTAGTATTTGTCACCCTTCAGAAATAACTTTGAGATATAGATCCCATTTATCAATATCGATGGAACAGTGATAGTGATAAAACAACACCGTTGTCCTCAGACGCAAATTGGTAGCCACATTCCAACTTGTTTTTACAGACTCTACATAATCATTTAGTCGTATCTGTTACTCTTTTAAAAATTTGTCACCACGTTCTAATCTGTATGCGCACATAATTTAGTAGCTACCAACCACGTAACTTAAAAACAATTATTATTGGTCAGTCCTAAGTAATGCTATTTCTATTAACAGGATGTGGGCAGTGTCAATTATAATACAGGTTTTCCAGGCCAAAGTCACCAGGAGCTAAATTGTTCGAAGATGAGATTCGTCGTACGTAAAAAATGAAATGATATGATGCATTCACAGAAAGATCTGATATCAGACGAAATGAGCATACGACACAACCATGCATTTACGATAAGAAAGAATCTGGAGGTTATATGTATTAAATGCGATTACGATAACATCTTGTTCAGTACCGAACAAACTGGAGGAAAATGCAGGCAGATATTTGTAATGCAACAACATTGACGTGATATTTGGTTAATCCATTATCTCATATCTCTCCGTAATATTTTATACAGGAATACCAAAGTAATATTGATACCTTGCAAACAAAAACCAATTAACGGCGATATGATAGATTTACAAATTTCTTTTTCGGTGGATATTAGTATTGTTGCAAGTAATAATCATCAATATAATGTAGCCGGATGTTTGTCATTTATCCAGATTTTGACATGGACAATGTTGAAACAAATGTCGGCGTGTTTGTGTTATTTTTTCGAATATGAATAAATTATTTATTTAAAAACGCCCATTCTTCATAGTTGAAACAATAGGAAAGCATAAACTGCATCGTTAGCGGGTTTTGCAAAATAAACAGTATAAATTACTCGGTCTTGGTGTAACGATAATATTAAGGTCAGTTGTATTACCAACCGTTTTTAAGGGTTTATATTCCCTTTCGCATTCACCATAAAAGTCCATCCGCTGACCAGGCAAACATACTAATGACTGTACTTCATATCTGCTGGGACCCGGAACACACTCTGGATTTTTAGTACATGTAGGCCGGAAATGAGTTTTTTTATTGAAGAGAATCTCGTCTTTGCCGCAGTAACCTTGTGTGGCTGTTCGATAACATTTGCCTTTATAATTGAACCAGTAGCGCTGGTTATAAGATGGTCGACCTGCTTCTTCAACTAAACAAGGGTTCCTTCTACAGACAGGATGGAGATCAAAGCCAAATACCAGCCATTTTCCTTCACGGCACGGTCCCTTCAAACGACAAAAATATTCATAGCATCAATATAATATAGAATACAATATTTCGTATTATTTAAAGACATTACCTGATCATAAGCATAATAGCAACGGTTTTTCGAAGGCCAGTAAATCAGTGGCCTTCCGCATCTCAACCTTTGATCACAGTCACAAACCCCATAATTGGCGTCAACCATGGTGAATACCATCATTTCTCCGCATGGACCTCTATAAATGAAGGAGTTTATTAGCTTTGTAAAATCAGTCTACTTCCGGTACTTTAACAAAATTAAAAAATATCATACTTTTCTCCGACTCGGTAGCACCTTTCCGTCTTTTTGTCAAACCTCATGGTGATTGTGTCGTCCATCCCCGAATTAGGTTCCTTGTTCAAGCAGAACGCAGACCTGGTTTGATATCGAGCTTTGTGGGCAATGTGCACAACATCATTCCGATTTCGATGTCCTTCACAACAATTGATGATCAATGAGATGGTCAGAAGGCACGTTGTGAATAAAAAATTACGCTTTTGAAAAGCTTCCGTCATTTTTCCTGTCTTTGCTTTTGAACTTGCTATACAATCATAGCTTTATAAACGGAAACTGCAATGCGTAGTCATTGAAAGTTGTTTGGAGACTAAACCCAATGACAGCAAAAGTTGTAAAATTGGCAGGCTGATAATTTTGATTCGTCCATCTACTTATAGCACATTTCTTTTTATGCAAATTTTTTTGTAGTAAAATTTTTGTAGGAAGAAAGGACCATGATCTTTGATAAGTCAAACACCTTGGCATTGGAATTGAATACTGAATAGAGATGCATAAATATGATGCTACATGCAAAGGTGTTTGTTTACATTATGTAATGCGGAAATGATTGTTATACAACAATTAACTAACAACTAACACGAATCATATTATGTGCATGATAATTAGCTATCCTGTGGATTGTATTAATAACTATTAACTTTCGATATTCGTAATGCAAACAGGAATGTTGTATGTCACTTAACTCATCATCACCCCCAACAGAATTGTTGCATGCAAAATTTGAGAGAAAGTTAATCTGTCGAAAACTCAAAGTGCTGCTACATAGGATTTTTTTGTGTAATTCGAAAACAAGTTCTTGTCATTTCAGTGCAATGCATTAACCACTATATATACGTATCTTAATTGACTGCGCCTTTTGCTACTTCTAACTTGATAAGAAAAGCGGAAACCAATAAGTGAACCATCCAAGTACAAATAATTAAAGCTTTCATCCATCATGCTTTTTAATTGATTTAAATTATATGCAATACTTCGCACCCTGATGCAAGCATAATGTTTAGCATCATGCTTAACATGCAAATTATATGCCACATGTTCTGCAACAAATGTTGTCATTTTTATTAACTTGGCTGTTGACTGACAGGGCAGGTTTCATTGATTTGAGTGCTTGTTATAACCAAGCTAAAGTTGAGTTGCATAAAATGACAATATTTTAACTGTTGCGACTTTACCAGCAATAGATTTAGGGGAAAATGTTTTTTAAAGTCTGTAATGACAAATGCAGAATCACACAGGGGAAGCTTCCTTTGTGAAGCTGTGGCAAACTATCTTACATCTTACTCCTCCGATTATGTATGAACAAAACAAATAGTTTAAACAATACACACCTACATGTTTAAAACTTGCCCTAAATAAGATGGAAAATTACAATTGACTTAATGGGGAAAATATCTGGTACTGGATGATCTTCGCCATTCATTTTGTTTTGTTGTATACAACAGATACTTACTATGAAAGAATATTTTAATCCTGCAAGAGATAAGCAAGGCAAGAGAAAGAAAAAGTATTCTTAGACCTCAACTCTCAAAGCATCCGTTGAAAATCGACACACTACGCCAACTATAATTTATGACTTTGATATGGATTCCAAAACCGTACATACATTTGTCATTTGGAATTTGTCATTAGTATACACGCCTTTCCTTTGCATGTACCACATGTCTTTAATCTTTAAGTACTTTTTTAATGATGTTGTGTTGATAATGTGCAACATGTCATTGGAACCTATTGTACTTGTGTGTGATACACATTCGATGATCCGCCAATAAATCATACTGTAGCAGCAGTGTGTATGACAAAAGCATAATGAAATTTATGTACGTTCATATTATGCATTACTCATTTATGTTTTAGGTTTAGTTCTGTTATCATTCATCAGCTAATCTTCACGTACTGTCATCATGCTTAGTGCCTCTTGATAACATTATAGTGTGCAAAAATGTTACCCATAATTCGTGGAGATTTAAAACATGACTCATTCCTATCGTCTCAGCGAAACGTGAAATATATATTTTTTCATACTACACTTTTTATAATTTTCCCTTGATTTTTGTACTGACCCTGATAAAACCAAAATCAGTGTAAAAGGTGGAAATCGAGATGGATAGTTTAGTACATCAAGTGTAACCACAATTTTATAATACAAATTCGGAAGAGGTTGAACCAAAGAACAAAATGTCTCTGAACGAAACAGATTATTATGAGGGTAGTTATAACAGTACATCGCTCAGTTCTGGGAGCGTGCTCAACGGAACTACGCCAACTTCTTTTTTCAACAACACCTCATCTAGTGACAGTGTTGGCATTAGTGATGGAGAGACAGTTTTTACTCCAGCAGTTGGTAATTGGACAGACGAAGACAATACCATGATGCAAATCACAACAACCGTTTACAATGAAACTGAGCAAATGCATCTTGATCAGTTAGAGCAGCAGCAAATCATCCAGTTTTGGATAGGAGTAGGACTCTCAATCTCATCTAGTCTGTTTATAGGGTTAAGTTTTATCATAAAGAAGAAAGCGTTAATTAGATTAAGTAAAGGGGGAAGAAGGGCTAACCAAGGAGGATATGGATATCTCAAGGACCTTCTGTGGTGGGCTGGACTTCTTTCCAGTACGTTAATGTCTAATTTAACTTTATATAAAATAGAAATCCAATTTACCTATTATAACATTTATTTGTTTCTTTTTTAAATAGTGGCTGTTGGTGAAGCAGCAAATTTTATGGCCTATACGTTCGCTCCAGCATCACTCGTATCTACTTTGGGTGTCCTTAGCGTTCTCGTGACTGCGATTCTATCTTCAAAATATCTTAATGAAAGGCTTAACTTTTTAGGAAAGGTGAGATTAATAATCATGTGCCTTGAGTAAAACTGTTTCAATTATCTTAATACTCATATTTTTTAAAAATGTAGGTTGGATGTTTCCTTTGCACGATCGGTTCCACCATCATTGTGATACATGCTCCAATGGAAAAAGACATTGCCAGCATGTACGATCTCCAAATAAAGTTAACGAATTTAGTTTTCGTTTTCTACGTATTGATAACGATCGTGGTTAGCATAATACTCATCTATCACTTTTTACCCAAGCTTCCAGGTAATAAACGCACTAGACTCCATTTTTTGTTTCAAATCAACAATGTTTATGATAAACAGTTTTCAGAATTGTTTATTTCCATTTTCTGATAATAGATACGTCAACCTACACACTCCTGATTTGGATTGGCGTTTGCTCAATGATAGGATCGTTGTCAGTAATGTCAGTCAAAGGTCTTGGCCTTGCGATGATGCAGACCATTGGTGGAGTGCAAAACGAGATGAATAATTGGTTGACGTGGTTTTGTTTGCTGACCCTTATAGCTTGTATATCAGTTCAGATGAACTTTTTAAACAAGGTAATACACAACATTGCAATTTTGCAAAATGGGTTGCAAAAGCTTTTCCGTTTTAACACTTTTCTTAAAATAAAAAAAATCCAAAAAATTTTTTTTTTTAATTGGAATTGGTCAAAAAAAAAAAAAAATTTTTTTCAAAAAAAATTTTTCAATTGCGCCATTTAATGCTCCAGGCTTTTGGGATTTTTTTAACCTTCAAAAAAAAACAAACCAAAGCCAAGGGTTGTTGGACGCCAAAATTCTTTACTTTAAAACGTCTTCTTTCAACCAACGTGTTTTTTTGTTCCAAATTTTCCCCTCGGCCTCAAGCAAAATTTTTTTTTTTTTTTTTTCAAATTTTGAAGGTTTTTTTTTTTTTGCCTTCCCTTCCAAAAAAGCCAAAAGGACTGCGAATTTTGGATTACTTTTTTTGCGGCTTCTTTTTTTTTTTAAACCCCGTTTTGCTTCCAAAACTTGCCAAAATTTTTCCTTTCCTTGCCATTATTTTTGTAAAAAAAAAAAAAAAAAACGTTTGAATTTTTTACTTTTTCTTGTTTACCAAAACTTTTGGGCACAGGGCAAAAAATTGAAAAATTGTTTTAAAAAAAAAATCATGAGCCAACCCCCCCCAACCATGGTTCCAAAACAAGGGTTTTATTTTTTGAAATAAAATTTGCCCGTTTTCGCGAAAAAAATGGAATTTTTTTGAAAAAAAGGGAAGGGCTATCCCAGGGGAATTTTGGGAATTTAAGGAATTTTTGGATGATTTTTTACGATTTTGATTGATTCTTTGGATGGACGACGAAATTCTTACAAAAAAAAAAAAAAGTTTAATGGGGACAAGGCAAGTTCAATTTTCCTTGAATAAGGAAAAAAAAAAGGGCCACTCAACTTTCCTTTGACGGTTCAAAAAAGCTTTTTCTAAATTTTCGGCGTTTTTTCCTTTTCTCGGGAATGGAAAGCGGAAAATTTCGGAATGGCTACATTGCCTTTTAAAAAAGTTAAAATTTGGGAAAAAAAAAAACCCGTTTTTGAATTGAGTTATTCTTTTTAAGTTTTTTTTGAAAACAAATTTTTCAAATCCCTCGGTTCCCCAAAAAAAAAGTTTTAAAAAACGGTTTAAAACGGGATGGAAAAAAAAAACCCAAAAATGGTTAAACAAAAATAAAAAATTAGCTTTAAAAAAAAAAAAAAAAAAAATTGAAAAAATAACCGCTTTGTTAATTTTGTTTAAAAAAATTTTGTAAAAAAAAAAAAAAAACTTTATGGTTTTTTTAAAAATTTTACTTAAAAAAATTTCGTTCTTTATTTTAAAAAAAAAAAAAGCCACCAGTATTATTTATTTATCTTTTGACAAAAAATTTTTCATTGGGGCTTCATCCATTTTTTTCCTTTTTTCACAAAAAGCTTAAGTAAATAATTACCTAAAAAACAGTTTATTTTTTTGCATTTAAAATTTCAATAAAAAAAAATTTAATTTAAAGTAAAAAAATTTTGGTAAAAAAACTTAAAGGTTTAAAAACGAGTTTTTCTTTTTGCACCGAAATTCTTTGCATACTTTTGAAAAATATTTTTGCCAAAAAAAAACCAAAAAAAAAAAAAAAAAAAAAAAACAAATTCATTAATTTCCTTCTTAAAAAAAAAAAAAGAACCCTTGCTTTTTTAATTTTAAAAAAAAAAAAAGATGCAAAAAAAAAAAAAAAAACTTCAAAATTAGTTTCCTTTTTTATTTAAAAAAAAAAATTTTATTAAGGTCTTTTTTTTTTGCTCGCCAAAAAAAACAAAAAAATTTTCACCAAAAATCAAAATTTTTAATTTTAAATTTGCGACGCAAAAAAATCAAAGAATTTCAAAAACAAATGGGGATTTAAATTTTTTGAAAAAAAAAAAAAAAAACTAAAAATAAACTTGTATGAAATTAAGCAAAAAAGCAAAGATTAAAATTAAAATTTGATATTAATAATAAATTTTTAAGAGTTTTTAGGGAAAAAAAAAAAACCAATTTTTTTTAAAAAAAAAAATTGGGAAACTGAAACGTTTGATTTTTTTTGCAAAAAAAAAAAAAAAAAGAGTCCTTCTTTGCTGTGGGAATTTATTTTCTTTTTACGTTTTTTTAAACGGTTTTTTTAAAAACAAATCATATATCATTTTATTAAACCCCCGATTTGGGCAACCTAAAAAAAAAATTCCCTGAAAAAAAAGAAAATTTATTCATTTAAAGTGTTAAAACCTTCCAGACTGTAAAAAAAATTCTAAAATTTTTTATTTTGGCAAAAAAAAAAAAAAAAAAAAAACAATTTGAAAAAAGTTTGGAATTTTTTTTTTAACAGTCAAAACAAAAAAAAAAATCTTAAAATTGGTCACTTTGGGTCAAAAGTTTCTGATTTTTTAAGCCACCGGTTGCAAAAAAAAAAAAAAAAAAAAAAAAAAATTGGGCAAAAAACTTTTCCAAAAAAATTTCACCTTCTGGTTTTTCACCCGATTTTTCATTTTTTAAAAAAAAAATTAAAAAAAAAAAACGGGCATTTGCTCCAAGGGCCAAATTTTTTTTTCAAAAAAACTTGAATTTTGAAGTTTTCGTTTGTTTTTTTTGCAAAAAATTTTTTGACAAAAAAAACTTTTTATTTTTTACCGCTTGTGTGTTTTTATTAAAAAAAAAAAAAACGTGGACATAAAAAAAACCTTAAAAAAAAAAAAAAAAGCTTTAAATGAAACTGATTGCCGAATTTAAATTTTTATACCAAAAAAAAAAAAAAAAAAAATTAATCTCCAAAAAATTTTTCTCAAGGTTTTAAAAATTTCCTAAAAAAAAAATTTCCCACGGAAACTTCATTTTGATTTTATGGTTTCCGGGGGCCCATTTTAGAAAACAACAGGAAAAAGTCTTCTATTCAAAAAACCCCAAAAAAAAAAAAATTTATTCTTAAAAAAAAATGTCTAAAAAAAAAAGGCACACCCCCACAAATTTTTTTGGGGGAACTTTGAACTTGGGACGCTTTTTTATTAAACCTTGAAATTTTGCTTTTTGTTTTCGAAGCAAAAAAAAAAAAATGGGCATTTCCAATGTTTTTTTTTGGAAATTTTTAAAAAAAAAAAAAAAAAAACTATATATTTTTTTTTGCAAAAAAAAAGAAAAGAGAAAAAGCTGGAAAGTTAAACTTTAAAAAAAAAAACAAAAAAAAAACTTTAAAAAAAAAATTTTTTCCAATTTTTTTCATTAAGGGGTATCCGAAAAAAACCCAGCCAAAAAAGCTTGGAGAACGAAAAAAGGGTCCAACCCTTTGGCGTTAAAATGTTTGGGATGGTTTTAATTTACGGTGGGCAGAATCAAGTAAAGTCGCAAGGTCCCCAATTGGCTTCATATCTGAAAAGGACAAATTCTTGGAAAAAAAAAATGGGCTCGCTTAACCAAAAAAAAAAGGGAAAAAAAAATAATTTTTTTTTTTGGGCCCTTTTTTGTTTTTTCCAATTTTTTTCCTCACCAAAAAAAAAAAAAAAAAAATTCGCTTTTTTTGGGTTTGCCTGTCATAAATAACCAAACTCATAAAAGGCGTTTTTAATTAAAAATTTAAAAGTTAAAGTTTTAAAAAAGTTTTTTTTTTCCTTTGGAAAAATTCCCGCCACGGAAGAAAGAAAATTTCCGTGAATTTTTCATTCAAAATGGGAAAAAACCCAAAAAAAAGGGACTTTCCTTTTTGAAAACAAAAAAGAATTGCATTAAAAAAAAAAAAAGCCATTTTGCTTTTGCCCCGAAATTTTCAAAAAAAAAAAAAAAAACCATTTTGGCCCTTTTTTTGCGGGGGAAAAAAAACAAAGGACCCTTTGCAAAAAAAAAAAAAAAAAAAAATAAAAAATTTTGCCATTTTTGGAAAAGGGAATTTTACAAAAAAAACGTTACTTTGGAAAAATTTTTTTATTTTAATTTTTAAAAAGAGTTCTTAACATTTAAAAAAAAGGGGGTATTTTGCTGGTTTTCAAAAAAAAAAACCAAAAATGTTAAAAGTTGATATTTTGATAAAAAAAAAATTTTTTTTTTTAACGTTGACCCAAAACTTTATTTTAAAGTAATAAAGATTTTAAAAAAAAAAAAAACATTTTGTTCTGCTTGTTGGGGTATTAAAAAAAAAATTGATTTTTATTAATTTTTTCCTTTGTTTTTTAGTTTTTTCCAAAAAAAAAAAAAAACCCTGTTGAATTGTTAAAAAAGGTGAAACTTTTAACCGTGGGAAAAAAAAGAGACCAAAAAAAACTTGAAAAAAATTTTCCAAAAAACAAAAAAAAGGATTTTTTTTGGAAAAAGGGGTTCTATTTTTTGGGGAAAAAAAAAGGGCCAAACGTTTTTGCATTTAAAGGGTCTATTTTGAACTTTGAAAAAAAAAAAAAAAAAAAAAAAATTTTGCGATTGTTATATTTGTTGTAAAGGGGGAAAAAAAAAAAAAACAAAAATTAAAATTGTTGTTTGTATTTAACCTTTTTTAACCTTTGCTTTTGAATTTTGTAAAATAGGTTTTTTTTTACTTTCTCGGTGAAAAATTAAAAAATTTCTACCACAAAAAAAAAAATTTTTTGTTCAAAAAGGAAGGCCCCTTTATTTTTTTTAAAATAAAATTTTAACATTTTTTTTTTTTTTGCTTGTTTTTTTGTTTTTTAAAAAAAAAAAACAAACTTTTTAATTATAAAAAATGGAATGCCAAAGCTAATAAAAAAAAACCAAAAATTTACAAAAAAAAAAAAAAAATTAAAAAAGCAAGATTTTTCTGTTTTCCTCAAACGAAAAAAAGGTCAAGGAAAAAAAAAAAAAAAAAAAAAAACCAAAAAAAAAAAAATTTTTTTTTTTTTTGCTCATCCAAAAAAAAAAAAAAAAACCACCGAGTTGATTGCGACAAGGTTTTTAAAAAAAATAATTTCAAAAACAATTATTACGATTTTAAAATTTTAATTTTATTTTCAAAAAAAAAAATCTTTTTTCTTTGGGTTGGCAACATAATTAAAAAATTTGTTTTTTCATTAAAAATTTTTAATTCAACCCAAAAGAAATTTTTGGAACCAAACCACCGGCTTTTAACCCGTTTTTTTTTAAAAAAATACACCCCCTGAGTTTGGTTACGGTGGGATTTGTTATTTTTGCAAAAAAATAGTTTTTCAAAACGGTGGTAATTGTTTTTAACTTTTGAAAAAAAAAAAGGGGTTTTGGGTGTTTAAAAAAATGTTTTTATGTTAAAAAAAATTTTGAATTAGGTTCTAACAAAAGTTTTTTTACTTAAAAAAAAAAAAGCAGGAAAAAAACTTACGAAAAAAAAAAAACCAAAACGTTGGAAACAAAAAATTTGGATTTTCCTTTCAAAAAAAAAACCATAACGAATAAAAAACGGACAATGAAAAAGAAATTTTTTGGGAAGGCTTTTTTTGAAAATTTTGCTTTGGCCTCGGGTTTAAAGGCTCCATCCAAAATTTATTTCAATTGGAAAAAAATGGGGGCATTCGTTGCGAAAAACGCTTTTTTAAAAAAACTTCAATTGGTTTTAGGCCTTTGTTTTTTTTTTTTTTTTTTTTTAAAAAAAGAACACATTTTCGAATTTTAAAAAAAAAAAAAACAACAGATCGGGCAAATTCAAACATGGCGAAAAATTGCCGCCCGAAAACGTGAAAAAATTTTCTAAAAATAAACAAAAAAAATCGAATTTGAAGCCAATTTCAAAAGGAAATTTGTTTGGGAAAAAAAAATCTATTTATTTTTTTCACGTTGCGAATCAAAGACAAAAAAAGAAAGGGAAAAATAAAATTTTCAAAAAAAGGCTTAAAACATTTTCAAAAAAAATACTTTTGAAAAATCCCAAACCACCCAACGAAAAAAATTTCTTTACCACCGGAAAAATTGGTTTGAGGCAATTTCATTTTCAAAAAAAAGGGGGAAACTAAAAAACTTGGGGAAAATTTTATTTGTTTTATTTTGGCAATTTTTTGTTTTATTTTGAATGGATCCGGCATTTTTTTTTAAAAAAAAAAAAAAGGGGGCCCATTTAACTTTATTTTTTTGGTTTTTTTTTGGATTCCCAAAAAAAAAATTTGGGGGGAAAATTTAAGTTTGATTTACTGTTTTTTAAAAGTTTTGTTTTTTTTACTTTTTGACCTGGCTATTACTTTCCCAAAAAAAAAAAAAAGTTAAGGCAAATTCTATTTTCCTGCCCAAATTCAAAGGGGAATGGGGTCTTTTACCAAAAAAAAAAAAAACAAAAAAAAAAAAAACTAAGATCCTAAAAATTTGGAACTTTTGGGTCAAAAAACGGGGGCAAGGGGTTTTTCCGGAAAATTTCCGGACGATTTTTTACGAATTTTCCGAAAGGCAAAAAAAAAAAAAAAAAAAAAACAAAAAAACCAATTTCATTTTTTTTTCTTTTTTCCCCACATGGCCTTTTGAACTTCCTTAACAAGGATTCAAAGCAGTTGAAAAATTTGGGGGTTTTTTTCCCAATGGAAAAAGCTTTAACAACGTTTTCTGGGGGTAGCCAAGGGAAATGGGCAAAAAAAAAAAAAAAAGGAAACCAACTGCAAAAAGAATTTTAAAAAAAGGTAAAGAATTGATTTTCGATTTTTAAGTTATGTTTGATTAAAAAAAGTCTTCCCAATTAAAAAAAAATTCGTTTTTTTTTTGGTAATTTTTCAAAGGGAACCCCGTTCTTCAAAAGGTTTTTTTCCGGGTGGGAAAACAACTAACTTAAAAAAAAAAAAAAATTCAAGGGAAGAAACAAAAAAAAAAAAAAAAAACAAAAAAAACAAAAAACCCTAAATATGGCTTAAATATTCTTTTTGCCTTCAGGCCTTTGTTTTGGAAGAAAAGAGTACAAAAGCTGGGGAAAAAAAAAAATGGGCTTTGCGAAATTTGCAAAAAACCAACCGGCTAAACAAAAAAAAGAAAAAAAGCAAAAAGTTTTGGAGGCCTGGGAACAATCCAAGCTTCTCGTGGGACTTCTAAAATGTAACTTGAAGTGAATTGCATTGCTGAAATCCTATATAAACATGAACAACTAGGAATGAGCTTCGAATCTAGGAGCCCGACAAAAGAAGTAGGTGAGCGGACAAGAGTCTCACACGCAACGATCCGATTTGATACAGCGATTTGAGATTATATGAACCAGACTTTAATACTTCAAGCAAAAGTTAGACAATGCAAATGAGACTTGATTCAGATTTCAGAAAGTAAACGATTTAAAGGTAGGTTAATGAGCTTCAGGCACACAAATTTGTGTCTATTCAACTTGATATCTGAAGTCAAACTGGTGTGCATTTGTCGCTTACAAAGTAGCTTCATTGCTATTCTATTCTTCAAACACATTCCATTTCATTTCAAGTGCATGACTTGACTGTAAGTAAGGTGACTACATACTACATTGTTGATATACCTGGTTCTGATAGCAAGTCCAGTGTAGGACATTATGCAATGCACGTCTTGAGTCTGTGTACATGCGTTGACAATCTAAAATGCTTCCATTTCCCAAGGAAGATTTAACATGATAGAGTTTTCCTTGCTAGTTTTAGTATTTCTTCGTTTACTTATGTTTGTACAGATTAGGAAATCTACAATTTTCAAAACAATGTCCAAGTAATTTTTGATAAAACGACTAAACGCCGCGAAACAACTTGATTATTAAAAGTCACTACAGTGTTTCGATGTTGTATGATTAAATTTATTTATTTGCATTTGCAAATTGCAATCCAGCATACATATTCCATGTCATTTGCTTTTAATAAGATGCTTCGCTAAAAAGTACTTGTGCTTTGGGTCTATAATGAAGTTCTATAAATCGAATAATTGCTACTATGTATAACTTGAAATTAAAACGAGAAAGTAGTCAGACTAGATGATTTAAATATCGTCAATCAATGCCAGGCTCGGTAACTAACATTATAAAGTATAAAATTATTAGTGCCTAACAAATATTGTTTGAGTTTGTCTTTACGTTTAATAATTTGGGTAAAATGAGAATTCTGCTCTCACAAGAACTCTGAATTCGTTGATCGAATTTTGTGTGTATGAAATGGGAATAACAAATCAGTGCGTTCCTTTGTAAATATTATGTATTTTGCTAAGAATAATATAATTTATTGAAAATACTTAATCAGTTCAGTTCAATGTGCATTCCAATTAAGAGGGCACTATACAAGTCTATATCTATATGAACATTGATGGTGAAAAAGATGTTTACGATAGAAGGTAAATGTGCTTGATTGAAGTGATGGGAATTGATGGTGTCCGATTAATAATGGTGCACTGATGATAACCTTTACAAAAAGGCAAGTGTACATAGATTGTTCTTCCACAGTTAATGGAAAAAGCGGTAAGAAGCTCCATAACCAACAGATCCTGGATAATATCCACCGTAATATCCTAATAAAAAGAAGAGATAATGGTTTTAAAAAGAAACTTGGTAATAAAATATTTTTCACTGAAAAAAATCTACTGATGAATCAACCGGGCTTACCTCTATACGCATCAACGGCATGACCAGGAATTTTCAAAGTATTGGTGGCTACACTGTTAGAAATGACTTGGGGATAAGTCATGAGACCTCCGTAGTACCCAGCAGGGATGGCATAAGCTTGGCTGGAATGAGAAATAACAGCTTTGGCAGGAAGAATGTGACCAAAGTGACCAAGATGGTGACCATGAGTAGACACACTTGAGGAAGAAACTCCATGGCTGACACCTCCGAGTCCACCTAATCCATGATGAATCCCTCCATGATGTCCAAAACTTGATACGCGAGAGTGTGAAGAGACTCCACGGGCTCAGGTGCGCCGCCGATTCCGCCAATTCCTCCAACACCATGATGTCCGACAGTAGAAATACTGGAGGAGGAAATACCGCGACTAACAGCTCCAAGATGCCCACCCAGTCCATGATGGATTCCTCCATGATGCCCGATGCTCGATACACTAGAGTGGGATGATACGCCTTGGCTTACTGCTCCATGCCCAATACCACCTAATCCATGATGGATGCCTCCATGATGCCCGATGCTTGATACACTCGAGTGGGAGGATACACCTTGACTTACTGCTCCAAGGTGACCAATTCCTCCAATGCCATGATGTCCGACATGGGAGACGCTGGACGAAGAGGAGACTCCACGACTCACTGCACCGTGGCCAATACCTCCTAGAGAGTGAATACCACCAATGCCACCCAAACCTATTCCTTGTGATTGATGGTGATGGTGTTGAACGGTTTGATGAGACACAGCACCTGGGATTACGCCAATCGCAGATGTGGCGCTGGCAAATGCCAGGACAATGATGAACTTGTTCATTTTTCAAAGTTTTAACTGATACGAGATTTTCTTGGCAAAATTGTAATTTCCTTTTTAACCGAATCTCTGTAGTGCGAATTGATAACAGATAATTTTCGAGGATTAGTTGGAATCAAATGATTACCAATCGAAGACTGACGATTGAAGTGCAAATGACCTGCCATTTATAAAAGAAGATGCAAATTCATAGTACCTAATTTCAGGGTTTAAACGACTTCTATAGTAGTAAGACTCTCAACAAACATAACATCAAGGATGAAATAATATTTGATAAGCAAAAATGTTACAATATCCCACTTTACTGTAAGATTTTTCCAAAAAATAATTATTTAATCTATGCTCATTTTTTTGGACGAACTATATCCAGTAAGATTGTTAAACATGATTGCATTCTACCTCAGTTGGCTTTCATCCATGAATGTTGTTTTCAACGTTTTTTGCATAGCTACTTCTCTCAACCGTGTTACAATGCAAACCATTACAATGAGGCAGAATTCACAACTCAAGCACTAACCAGATATATGCGTGTATTTAATTAAAGTTAAATCAATTACTTATACTTATACAGCCTGCAAATGAAGATAAGAATCAATAGGAAAATTAGTCTTTCGAAACCTCCATCCAAGGGCAAGGTCATATACTAAAGCAACCAATAAATCATAAATGAACTGACCAAAGGGATAAGGAAATAGGGATCAATTACATACTTCAGTAATCCATATGATGTTATGAGAATAAAATGCCGATCGTGCACCCTGCGGTATTGGAATTTGTGATGATCATAATAGTTATAATTATTTCAGTTGTGCTCATCAGGCAACATGATCTGATAAGAAATGATATGATGCATGGTAATAAATTTAAAGCGTGCGAATTTATGTGCTATTTTAAATTTTAACTCAAACGTGCATGTATAATATGCTGTATTATATTGAATTGATATATTTTTAGATTTTGACTGTTGATTGTTTTTGTGACCACCGAAGCTTGAAAAAGGGTAAGGCTTCACTATTATGACCGTAAATATACTTTTAAGCTTATCTGTTGTTGTAATCAGACAGCTAATTTTTATTATTATTTGCTAATTGTAAAACATTGAGCATTCACATTGCAAGTTGCACTGATTGATGATGGTGAGGTATTATAATCATATATATATGCATGTGTACGCACCTATCCCACGCAGTGATTAAAAATGTATTTACCACAGACATCTCCTAATTGCTCATTATCACCAAAAGGTCAACAAAATTTGTTAGCTTAAAACTTTTCTAATGAACTATACAGAATGAGCATCTTATAAGGTAAGATGATGTTCTGGAAGAATCACGTAGCTGTAGCTGTAGGAGAATTGCTTTATATGAATATATTACTTACTAACTTGATGTCAATGACTTCACTTCGCATTTGATGCTGTACATGAGAAAGGAAAGGACAAGCTCCAAGAATTAAATGGTTTAACACAATAACGCTATTTATTTTTACCATCATTTCCATACACAATTAACAATCCACATTTTAGTTAAACTAACAATCTTATCGTTTAATATATACCTGACATATTGAACGACGCATCAGACGAAGACATCATTTTTCATTTCTAAATTTTCATCGAAAAAATTGGAAAGTAAGTTCCGATGAAAACAAATAATGTTTTTATTTAGGCTCAACCTGACATGAAATCCAATGTTTTTTTGCATGCAAGCAATATTTTTTCAATTGATTGAAGCAGTAAACGACACAAACCATCTTAGTACATCATTTAAAATTTATACACATAGGTAGAAAATGTGCTGATACTCAAAAGGGGTTTATAATATAATGGATAACCACTCCAGAAAACCATAATTGAGACTGTATCAATAGAATCTTAATAAGCATTTTTATAATTTAATAATATACATATAAGTTGTATGTAGTACTTCGGAACGAAGGTACATTTTTCAAATACCTTGATACAAAAATCTACTTAACTTTATATCTTTCTATTCACAAGAACGTAGTTTTTACATACATATTTTTTATGTTAACGCTGAAACTTTGGATGCGTATAGATTATACATGGTATGTTATATATTAATTCTGAAAATGTGTATTTTTACCGTAAATATTTTTCCATTCTTTCTCATCATCATCACCACTTCCTAGCATATTACACTGTCTCTATATTTTTTTCATGCATGCATAAAGTAGTGTGTACAAGACTTGTCTAGGAAATGAAAATGACATTTATGAATATTATGACACACAGGTTTTCAAGAAGACGATATCATACGAAGATTTTTCCTTTTTTTAAAAGTTGCGACACTGCGATCTCCATTTTTCTACACTAATGATTTTCTCTCATATTACAATAGAATGAGTTGATTGAACTACGGTGATTTTTGCGAATACATGTACAGATTCATCGAAGTAGGTAGACACGTGGAATAATATATATATAATCTTTTTATCAGTCATCCCTGACCCATTCGTTCACTATAAAGTTCGCATGTTTTAACTAATAATATTATGCTAGTCATTTCTAAATATACATATTATAACATTTTACAAGTTTCGTTTTTTTTGTTAGCTTGGAATCAAACACAGAGTATTGACCACTGACCTTTCGTAGCTCTCAAGTTACTTCCACCACTACTTTCCCTTTCCTCCTCCTCCTCCCCATTTCCAAAAAAGCTTTCCCCTTTAACACCATTTCTTTCATGTCGATCATTCACATTTCATTAACTCATCTCATCAAAGATGCAATATTGGGTGCAGATAAAACATTCAAGTGAATTGTTCTTGAGGCTTGAATTTGAATCCAATGAAAGGAGGATTGTGTGTGTGTTAAAATCGAGAAATTTTTGTTTTGAAACTCTGATGACTATAAGATGATGGTAATTTTTCCGATGAAATGTGTACTGTACTACTACGGACGAATAAAGCTGTGATACAAACACAACTGCAACACGTCAATTTAATGCATTCATTCAAAAACAAGGAAAGATTCATTCATTCCACAATCATTTATGCAATCCACTCCAGGTAAGCATTGTGTACCTAATTTAGGTGGTGTTCAGGTTCATATTAAAATCCAAAATACAGCAACTCACATAATATGCACAATTATACAAGTTTCCATTGATCAACATCAATAAATTAGTTTCGATTGCTGAGTACGGTGCATGAAAGTACTGTTATTGCACAAAAGCCAAAGCAATATTGTTAGAATACTGCCTATTGCTTCTAACCTCTCTAAATGTGTGTGTGTATGTAATTTTTTTTTGTGTTCGTGTCAAAGTGAAAGTAAGAAAGTATATGCACAAGTCACAAATATGCACATTACAATTTTGAGCGGAAAAGAATCACTTAAAATGATCAAGGGATCTTTAATACAATAATAATAATTAATTATAATAATATAATCAGAACAGCAGTAACAATAAAATGTGTTTTGTTTTATATCATATTTTGTTGTTTTTTTTTGGTTGACACAAAGAGGAAAACTACCACAACATCATGCAACTGCCTACTCAAAATTTTACCATTTTATACTCATCCCTTCTCAAGATTTTGCTTTGAAACATAATGCTAGGGTTTTTTTAGCTTGGTTTTGTTAGCTTTTTTTGGAGTTTTATGCTCATTTCTTTGTCTCCACCGATTAAACTGACCATATGAGAAGACCATAAAGATACTTTCTGTTTTTACATTTTTTTAGGTAGCACACAGGTATTATTGGTTTTTAAAACTCTAAACTTCAGATCACCGAGGAAAGAAACGAGAAAGGAAAATACAATGTTGTTGTTGTATGATATATACTTGTATGACTGGCTGTTACTGAAGATAAATTCTAAAAGACAAATATATACATATATATTTCTTATGCAACTTTGAAAAATAATGGAACAAACGGAAGAAATCAACGAGGTCTCTTTCCACTTTTTTTTTGACATTTTTTCTTCTAAAAAGTAAACATTTTTGTTTGAAGTAGTTTACTCAGTAGCAATTACATAGCACAATCAATCCATCAAACAATCATCATCAAAACCTAATGGACAAAACGTTTTGGAACATCAATTTTAAATATTTCTATCTTGCATATTTCAAATCAGCAGCAGATTTTTATAGCAATTGTTTGTGTAAATGCTATTGTGTGATGTATGTGTGTGTGTGTAGTGCATGCATAGTACAGACATTTAATGTAAAATATTTAATTTAATTGCAACAACAATAATAAACGGAAAATACTATTGTTTTTTTTACCTTGTTCACAAATAACAATAATTTCTTTAACATTGAATAGTAGTAATAATTGTAATACAATTTTTTATGTTAATTACTTCTCATCTATACATCCTTTTACACACCATTCACGCTCTCTTTCACCCACCAAAATAAAAGAAAGTCTCTCAGAGAAAGAAACAAAAAATAACTGAAAAAAGAACCCCGAAATAATCATTGTTTCACAGACAATAGATGTTGTGTTGCACCATCATGTAATCATTTTCTTTTCTTGCTACTACGAAGGAACGAGAATACAAAGTGTTGTTGAAATCGGATATTTTTTTCAATAATGTGACCTATTACATCATTATTATTATTAAACTTTTAGCATTTCTCTTCAGTACTAGAATGATAATTATATGTAGTAAATAACAAGTAGATAAAGAACAAAAGGGTTTTATATATTTTTGAGGAGCCCCATTATTCCATCATCTACATGATATTCATTTTTGTATGTTGTATCTGTTATCTGTAACTGTAGAATGTAGGTATTTTTTTACGCAACAACAACATTGAAGACAATGAAATGACAAGTAAGAGTAAAATATATTTTTGGAAACCACGTGCAAATCATAATACAGCAACAGTTTTATATCAGAATCATATACATATCAATCATGATATTTTCCCTTCTACGGTAGAAGTATTTTATGCATGTGGTAGAAGTATATTTATATGCAGTAAGTAATTATTTTATAGTATATTACTAGTAGTATTTTTTGGTAGTTTAGTATAGTATATATTTATATAATAATGTAGTAACAACAAACAGAATAGCTGTCCTCCTAATATTTTTTCTTCTTCCTTTCATCATAAGTGTAAAGATTTATATGTGATAAAGAACGTGAAAAAAAGTAACACATCATCAGCATATTGAAAACAATAAAGAGACACACAGAAATAACGACAACTTGTATTCATTCTTGTTTTTGGGTTTACATATTACTGATAATAATTAAACGGCATGTATATTTTTTTGTTTTACACACACATAAAGTAGATAATATAACAGTAATTTAATTAATAATAATTGTTGTAATAATAATTATGGTGTACGCCTTTCATCTTCTCTCGTATCATCATCACATAGCATCCAAACAGATATACTAAAAATTGATTCCATTCTCGCTCTCCAATCGTAGAAGTACAACTTGAATGTCCGTCTTCATTACTTCATTTTGATGTCATCATTGTTACAAATTCTGCAAAATTGTTAAAAAAATTGCACATGAATATTCAGCCAAATCAATAATTAATTGAATCCCTACTCCACAGTACAGGGTCAAGTCAAGACTCTGATAGAGAGAAAGTTGGTGAAAGCACTTTTATTGGGATACATACCTTCATAGTTCACTTGGCCATCACCATCAATATCAGCTTCTCGAATCATTTCATCGACCTCTTCATCAGTCAATTTTTCACCGAGGTTGGTCATGACCTGAATAGGATTTGTTTAAAAAAATGTAACCATTAATATATATGTATAGGAACCATTTTGAATTTCATGAACTCAATAATAATGAAATTAAATTAAAATTTTTGTTTTTAAATTACATGTCGAAGCTCGGCTGCGGAAATGAACCCGTTACCATCCTTATCGAAAACTCGGAAAGCCTCTCGGATCTCTTCCTCACTATCTGTGTCTTTCATCTTTCTTGCCATCATTGTCAAGAATTCCGGGAAATCGATTGTTCCGTTACCTATTCACACAAATCATCAACCAGTTGCCAGTTAGTTCCATCCGTGAGCGAAAGTTTTCAATACTGAGAGGATGAAGTATAATAGTATAATTTACATACCATCTGCATCGACTTCATTGATCATATCTTGAAGTTCTGCTTCAGTAGGATTCTGTCCAAGCGATCTCATGACAGTTCCCAATTCCTTGGTTGTGATTGTACCATCACCATCCTTATCAAAGAGGGAGAAGGCCTCTTTGAATTCTGCAATCTGTTCTTCGGTCAACTGATCAGCCTGTTAAACATAAATTAACAAAAATGTTATATCATGCTATCATTTTGCCTTATAGTGCTCATTCTAGTTTCCATCTATAACTCTGATTTATACTATGCCACGTGACTGTCACTGAGAGAGAAAACAAAGAAAATTTCATGTTGATAAATGCTTTCAAACCCCTGTTGAGAACACACAATGATACCAGAAAACATTCAAGTATTATTTGTTCTATTCTGTAGAGCATGTACTTTACCACATATTCTCCTAATAGTATGTTCCAACTTGCAGCATGAGAGGTGAGCCACGGAAAACTTAGTTTTTCGTGCTGTTACTACTCACGCAATAGACTCAACTACAATGTAGGTGTACATTGTATACACGTACAGTTCAGATTGAAGAACCGACTGCGATTCCTTTTTCAAGATAGCCCTACAATGAATGCTTCCGAACATCACATCGTAAATACGTGCATTCGCTTTTCACTGTACGAAAGGTTCAACTCTAAAGAGTCGAGGAGAGGGCAAACCTACTATAACGGCTATAACATGAAATGAAAAGCACCAAGAGTCGACCGTGAATGTGAATACTAGACCACGCGTCGTGTTGTGCTCTTTACAATCTGGACTTATCGATTTCTTTTGCTAGTGCTTACGAGAGGAGAAAGAGCAACAACATGACCGACGATATGAGAACGCAACATCAGAATAATAATAATAAAATGAGCCTTTTACGTTTCAACTTGCTTGGATTTCCAATTCCAATCTAATGAATATGAACACTTACACTTGCATTCAATCAAATGATTGTCAATATTTAAAAATAAGACGAAAACCATAAGGGATCAATCAAAATAATCGCGTAAATGTCCTTTCTAATAACCTACCGATGATGTTGAGTGTGTAGACACGTATATTGAGACGGTTCATTATAAACGTCAAAAGAAAACAAAAAAGGTTTGGGGCAAGTTAATCATCAACAATTTAAGTGTTTTTTTAAGTATGCAGGCATTCATATCCCTCCTTTGAATGGGAAATATAATCTTTTAGGGAATACTTTGCTATCGACAACCGACAACATTAATAACAACCGACATGTTAATAAATCTTGTTGCGATATCAGTTTGACGTATAATAACAATTAACCATCTAATAATATCTCTTTGCGGAAGCTCATATGCATAATGAAGTAACGAAGCAAGTGCTTAGATTCGACAGATACTGCCAAAGGAAAGTAGAAACTCAACGGAGAGGAGTAGTGGAAGACCCGAATAAATGTATATTGTGCTCCACCCTAACCAACTTATGGATTATCTCTACTGCATAGCACGCAGTAGTCGTAGAGTGGTTGGTGATAGCGGTCTTCAGGTCTTACCAATGACATACCTATACCTACATACAACATAACCCGATGACAATATACGTGAGTATGTATGTTTTTGTAAAAGAAAAAGTGCAGAGGCTACGTAATGGACCTCGGGTCTAGGCTTCTTCTGGAGTATTCTTTCTCTCTTGGATGATGATGGTGTAAGTTTTGTTTACATACAACAGTGGTGAAATGAATGCTGACAGCGACGCACACCAGTCCTTTAGAAAAAGTGCATATTGATGATAAACAAAGCACAAAAGAAAACCTACCACAACTTAACTTACAAGACCATCTTGAACTACGTGATGTACAACATATCATAGTACTACTAGTACTCCCTCATCTTATAAACTTGCCTTTTATGCAAAGATATTATTATTAGATTTGCATGATATCGTCATTCAATTAATTTGGACAAGTTTTCCTTTGGAGTCATGGAGTGGATCTGATACCAACTAGTTAGCTATTTCCAATCTTGTGCTTGGCACATCGAGGTCACGTTCAATTCGCTGTCGTCACTTATTCCATTTGAAATCTCATCTAATCGTTTCTTTGCCAAATATGGAAAGTGTCATCAATGTCAGCTTCATAACATAAATCCAAAAGCATAAGAGGCATGAAATCATAGTAGTTGTGAAGTCAAAGTCTAAAGTGCCTATGTAGGCGAGAGAAGTATTGAAATAGTGAAATCAATCCGCCCGCAGTTGAAGTATACATATATTTTCGTGTATGTACATTTTTTCGCATTGATCATCATAATATGCGGTATAATATATTTGATACATATTCTCAAATTCAAACAAGTTCTTTCATGCATGTGCATTCAGTATTGAACTCACTGACGCAAGTTCCTTTTTAATTGATCGACTCAATCTAATCAGAACGAAGAACAAATGAAGGTGATAACGAACGAGATTCACTCCAAATGCGGAAAATATGACTGACCAAGAATGGAAAGAGCAAAAATGTATGAAAACTGAGCCTAAGAAAATAGCAAACACAACCTGTTTTAACTTTAGCATTCATCAACCCAATAGACGTAGATATTTTTTTAAACAATAAAACATTGTTTTTCGAATTCCCTACAAACTGAAATGGGTTTGCTAGCTAATATTTCGTTTTATATCCAATACACCAGAAATCAGAAAATCCCAACGTCCACAAGAACAATGATTCTCTTATGGCGATGATCTCATTAACTTCATATCTAGTACAACATGCTTTATATACAACTTGCCGTCCATTGAAAAGACAACAAACATGTGCATCTTTCGCATGGAGAGAGTACAAAAACGTTGAAACAATTTAATTGTCAATTAAATGAATGCTATCATGAAAATTAGATCATGCAATGACAGGCATGTAAACAAGAATGGAACAGACATCGAGCTCAATGCAATTTCGACTATCCTTGCCTTACTGACTAAAATCCAAGCTGTTATAATATTATAGTATACATTTTCGTTCTCGTGTTCCTATCATTTCATTCATTTTTGCAACTAGTGGGACTGCGACTGGGATGATTTGAAAAAATATATTGCAGTGCAACAAGCTTCGGCTTACTCCTTGAAAAGACAAAGCTAGAGTTTTTCCATCAAGATATCGGCAACACATGGCACAATAACAAAACAAGCTAACTAGTGTTAAAAGTTGAAACATTTTCACCACCACGAGTGGAACAAGTCTGACATCATCATAAGCAACAAAACAACTAAAATTCTCTTTCATCGTTGCTTTGCTTGTATGCAATGTAGTTGTATAGTTTCCTGTTTCATCCGTTTCTAGTTTTTGGTTATCGCGTCATCGTCAACTTTACTACTAGCAATCACCAATTTTTTAAAGCCATGCTTATGAGTAACAAGTATCAATTATGACACAGTTTTAATGCAAGCTAAGCCTTAGAACAAGAAAACTCCGAATTTAAACTGTAATGAAAGTTTACATGTATCTAACAATTGACTATCTCATGAATATTTTCTTACGGTAAGATTTCACACTCTACTCTATCCACTGGCCATAAATTAAAAAGAGAAAAATGGAAAACAAAAGTTTGTGTAACAGTTCGATTCTAATAATTTTTTTTGTATTGCTCTCAATCGATGTTGCTACATCAAAGCAAACTTTAGAAGACGTAAGACTGATTAAGTGATTAAAACATTCCATAAAAAACCGTGCCGTCTAATAATGAAAATTATGCAAATTTTTTAATTATGAAATCAATGAGATAAATTATACAGAGTGAGCTATTATGTTGTTACTTTCGTTTAAATGTATTCTAGTCTTTTGATTTGGCCTACACAGTACACAAAAGTCATCATTGGAATAATACACATTCCAATTTCACCCGCAGCGCAGCATAAGTGATTCACAAGCAATTTTTCCCAAGTATAAGCTTGAAAAGGTATTCTCTCACACCTAACCTACAACTTCATGGGGTTTATACTCCAATAGTTGCAGAATCTGCAACGTTTTCAGCAATATGTACCATCTTCTCTCCACTCTCCACCCAGCATTAAAATCCTTTTCCATTGCCAATTAAATTTCAAATACTGAGTTCATAACAACTGAAACCAAAAGCTCAGTGGGTTCAGTGAAGTGACAAAGTCACAACACCAACACACCAGCCATGCTTTTTACGTGACAGTAGACAAAGACCTCAGTTCGCAAAAGTCACACTTTCAACTTTTTACAAAGTATAGTGTAGCAGTAGAAGTAGACCCATACTAGTATTAGCATAGAAGTATTTTTTATTGCTCTTCTGTTTCCGTTTACATAACAAAAAGAAAAGGAATTTTTTTGTCCCAACCCAACAACAGTTCTTCTTCCTACATTCCCTAATTGCAGTGCAATAGTAAACATTCTAATTCTAAGCACATATAGAGATGGATATGGCTCACTCTGAATTTTCGTAATGCACTCCGTCCTACTTCATCCGTTGATTCATCCATCCCCATAAAAAATTCTATTGTAGGCGATGATGAGCATACCTACTACGATGACGATGCCCATACAATTTGTGTGTGTGAGATGACTCAAGTGCTATAACATGCTCCGATCCTATCTCCCACTTATCCTTTCACATCGGCCACTTTGGTACATTTTTTAAAAATTGTAGAGTTGCCATTCATAGCAAAAATAATTAGCTTTCAACGAAACCCATACAGACATCAAAGAAAGGGGAGAGAGAGAGCTCATCATAGATTTGCAATAATTATATCTAGTGATGCCTAAATGGCCGGTTTTAACAATAAAGGTACTGTTTCTCTAAGATGATCTATCACGGTGTCAGATTGAGTTAGCTAAAATTGCAATTCATGAGCGGTTCGACTGCTTGAATAGAGGCTACACTACATTTTCCATTGCATTTTGACATAACGAGAGAAGCACCCAAAAACCCTTTTACTTACATGTGAGCATATAACAAGTTTCAAACTAGAGATAAGAGATAGAGAGATGATACTTTCGGTTATAAGACGAGAATGCCAAAATGCATAGCATGAATTGAATGAAAATACGAATGCCGTCAAGTAGATGATCATCATCAACATTTTGAAAATGTATGAGCACGTACTCAAACTCACATGGATGCAGATAAGGAAACCCAAATGTAAGGTGAAGTTTGCAAAATCACGGCTGTATTACTGCATACTACAATCATCTACAATGTAGCCAAGTGTACATACGTAGTGAAAAGGTTGGCGCTGGCATACAAACATGCAGAAAACCGGTGCGGTCGTCGTACTATCATTTTTATGTACTGCGGTGATGATCATGTCTGTTTCTTTCATGGTTTACTAGCGTTAACACTACAATCGCGATGATAATGATGATCATCTCTTATTTCATAAAAGAAGTGTACATTTTTTTCATTTATAGAACCAGCGACCGTAATGCATTATTTTTCCCAGATATAAAATGACTAACAGTAATCTTAAAAACTTAAATTAAACTGCACATTAAAATCAGAAGTATACTTATACAACAAGCCAGACAATTCAACATTCACACCAGTAAGTAAACCTAACCGGCTTCTCATCGTCAACATCTGCTCAAACAATACCCGAAAAAACTAAAAGCAAACAACATAAATGGGCATAAAATTTTTAAAAGCCACAACAGCAGTTAAAATTTTGAGTGATGGCAATTTGAACACGTCACGGATGCGGATGCACTGTTCGGTCGGGCATGCCATGATATGAACCTTATTCGACATCTGCTAGACAGTTGTACAATGTGAATGTACATACGCCACATTATCATAACAGATAATCACAGAAACAGCACTGAGATAAGCAGTATCAATGCTGGGAACCAGAGTTGACCTTCAAAATCAATACAATTTCAATTTGAAGGGTATGTGATATGATGATGATATAACAAATCAATGAAACGTTTTTGGTAAATATGAAAAAACTCACTTCCTTGTGGCAAGCAGATAATAAAATGCCCCATGTCTATTAATTTGATATCTACTCTACTAGCATCTAGGATAATGGAAAATGGCATGTGTGCAACAAAAGTTCAGTTCAACATCAATTTGTATGATATATTTATATGATCAGACAGAAGAAGAATGCACCTTCCGTTCCTCAATCTACAATGAAATATTGATAATGGAATTCCACAGCAAGCAGTATGTAACAGTGAAAAATTCCACGATACCTATATACTGAAGCCCCTCTGCAAACGATGACCTTCTACTTCTTTTACACTTTGACTGATATCAGATATTATTGATGGAGTGAAATTCAGTTGGCCTTTCCATTTTTCTCAGCCTACATGAGATGGAGGATTACTACTACAAGTTAACAACTAGCATTCACATTGACATAGATTAGATAACCACTGGTTGGTCGTATTATATGGATGGAAAAGCCTTTTCAGTTTTGTACTTGCCCATTTTTCAACTTTTCAAATTTGTACATACAATTGAAGCTACTCGTATTAACCAAAACGCTGAAGGACTGCAGTAATTTTTCATACCAATGCCACAAATTATTAATTATTTAATCTACGAATCAATACAGGCATATAAAAACTGTCACAATGTTTCCAAACAGCATGAGGCAAGGTGAAAAGTAATGGAATTCCAAAATACATAAAAATTTAAAACGTCTGAGTACCTACTCAATCCTAATTAAATAATTAATGCAGAGATTGGGACTACCTTTATCTAACCTCCAAAAAGTATAAAATTTGAATTATAATTGATAATGCATTCCATTTAAAGATTTTGCGTGCCCCATCCCTAGGCTCATGCTCGTCACTTTGAGTGTTTCTATTTTTGACAAAAATATTTCTGAACCGACCGAATGGTTCTGGTATCTTATCTTTTACATAATGATAACCGACATTATCTCATCTCTGCCAGACAATTAACCGAACTCAGACCCCAGCTAATTAAAACATTATGATCATCCGCTAATGCGCCATGTTTAAGCTATAGTGACAAGCAGCTGATAAGCCACCACTTGACACTCCTTAGCTGGTTTTGGCAATGCAGATGAAGGAATGTGTTTAAAATGTTTGCTAACAATTAATCAGTTAAAAAACTTTGGTTAGCCTTCAAACGTCAAGTTTTTTTCATTTACAACTCTGTTTACCCAAGTGGTAGTTAATATAATGTCTACCTGACTGGAACAATATCAACTAAAAACATTTTTTATGATGCGTTTCCACAAACCTTATTTCCACAGTGTGAGTGAACAGGTGCCTGATTGATTATGAATTTTTTCTAGGAAACACCCATGTCCCAAATCTACTGTTTTTCGAAATGCATGATAACTAACAGGTTTCCAAAAACATTTATCAACTGAAGCAAAGCGCATTTATCACTAAACTAGCTCAGTACCAGCCTCGTGTCTATATCTAAATCTTCTACCAAAATAGACAAATCATCCAACTATTTACGATACTTTTTGTAATCAATAGGCAATAATAATTTGAAAAAAGACCACTCCTTACCATGTTGATGGATGTTCCGTTAACTTGTTACAGTTGCGGAGGAGGAATTAAAGAGAGTATCAAAATATAACGCGAGAACTTTCGCCCCCTTAAATAACTTTCACGGACAAGTGTGTTGTTGAGGTCGTCAACGACTATGTTTCAAATCGTTATTCACTTGCAACTTGACGACTGTTTTGGTTGGAGCACAACAAAGCTGTTGAGATGATGATGAGTTGATGATTATGTGATGATCACGACGAGTCGGATTCCAGAGTGTTGAGTTGAAGATGATTCTTCTTGAAGACTTTCTAAAAATCCAGACGTGAACCACACAAAAAATTTTCCAGATGATTTTTTTATTATTAGAAACTTCAGCTGTACCGAAAAATGCTTTTTCATCAATCAATGCATCATTCAATCAAAAAAAATTAGGTGAATTTATTTTTATTTTGTGTCGAGATTGGAGCCTCTGCTGTTTCTACCAGCAACCAAACCCAGCCTAATCATCAACTCTCTTGGTCTCCTTTTTGAGGAAAATATGTATTAATCATCCAATCATGGAGTTGAGCAAGAGCGACCAATGACCAGATTGACCAAAACCCACGCTGTGCGTACATAAATATTTTTTCTTCTTAGAAATTATTGCTTACTCTGAAATAGGAATTTCCTTACTTAGAACAAAAATAATTAAATCCAAAGACTTTCAACTTGTTCAGTTACTTTTTGATGCTGAAGAAGAAGAAGAACGCAATGAAATAAGGTTGTTGTATGCAATTGCAATGGGTCGGTCGGCTCGCTAATTTTTTTCCCTTCCTCTATATATTTCCTTCTTACTCACTTTTTAGTGGTGGCTCAAAGAGTGAGAGAAACCAAATATTTTTTTTGTGTTGCGAGTGTGTATAGGATATTGGTATATAAATGCAATTTTATTCAGATGAGATTGAGCAAAAAAATAAATAGATGTAGTAGAGAAGAACGAAACGTACGACAAAAATGTAGATGATGATGGTTGGTGTTGTTGATGTAGTGGTGGTGGTGGTAGTAGTAGTAGATGTTTAGTAGACTCTGTATTTTTTATTTCACTACGGCCGATGAACGAGGAAAAAAGAGCAGAATATTTTTCTATATATTATTTTCTTATGGAGCAGGAGCACACGAGAAAATTGGTGACTGTCTCGGAGCAATGATCAAGGCGAAATAATTTCTATCCATCCAACTTGTTGTCACATAAGGGCTCCTCAGTCAACTCACATCCTCATCATCATCATCATCATGTTCGTCATGCGAATTGGGATTGCGAAGCAAAAGCAATGTAAAGTATCAAAAGAACGAGAGAAGCTCTGTAGAGAAGAGGGGCTCTGTATGTTTTATCCGTATATAAAAAATGTGGAGAGTACAGTACAAGTATGAAGTACTGGTCGAGCCGAGTCCGCTTTAAAGGATAAGGTAGAGAGAGAGATACATAAGGATAGAGCAACATTGCAATTGTGGATGTGTAGATGAGATTGTATGTATTGTATTTAAGCTTGGCAAAAAATGTATGGATGTATGCATTAACTAGGTATTCCTCGTCTTGATACAGAGAGCAGGCAGACCACGGAATATCTTTCGCAAGTGCTTTTTTAGCCATTATATTTATGATGAATATATTTGGGATATATGGATATAAAAGTACTGAGCTGCTCAAAAAGCAGCTTCGCTCAATACTTGTTCAGCCATGGCTGACCCATTTGCCTCTCCCCTTGAACACCCTCGTGGAAACCTCCTCCCTCCCATTTTATCCCCTTCTTTCCTGCATAAAATACATGGTTATAGAGCCGTTTCAAGCAGAGTCTTATTCCATTTCTTGTGTTCAGTCTAGTGTAATATACAGATTTCTCTTATCCTTTTAAGAAATACTTAGGCTGTATCCTTCTCTTGCAGTTCAAGACTTGGGAAGGAATTGTAAGCGTAATACTAAGTACGAGAAGTATGCTGCTCCGTACTTTTTTTGATGCTGCTGCTAGTAGGAAGGATAGAGTAGTAGTTGGTTGGAGAAGAGCATAGAAGACGGAAAGGAATACATAGTAGTACAGAAAGTATGAGAGAGAAAAATTGTATTTATAATGGTGAGCTAGAGTTTGTTCCAGTTCCAGACAGTGTTTGGCTCACCCTTAAGGCTCTTTCATTGTGATTTGTCTCCAGTATTGGGTAAACCTTTGGGTAGGCTCTTCTTTATCCCTGGAACGATTTCCAGAAACCTGGAGAGGAGCCCGAAAGTGATGGGGGAACTGCGGACTAGTTGCCGTACCGGCATTCGGGGGACCACCCAGTGAAGCTGATTGGTTACGGCACTACCTGCAATGCGTCAATCCTTGACTCATACATTTACTACAAAAAAGAGTTGAGTTTGTTGTACAAGACCAGGAGTACAGTCCTCAACACAATGTAGGATTGCATAAAACGGCCACATACACACATTTTGAGAAAGAGTATGGATATTACGTAGACTCATACACAATCCCTATCACGCAACAATATTATCATCTCTCAGCATAATATACACTCTCATGTGTGCATGTCGCTCTGGCCGTCTTTTCAAGGATATTTTCCATACTACATAGTTTTGATCCGTTTATCCTTTATGGCGCTACCCTTATATAGCACTCTATATATGCATATAACAACAACTATAGCATAGTATATAGCAAGCTCCATAATGTATGTATATATTTTAGCAAACCAGCACAACCAACGCGAACGGATGGATGATTGTGCATGAAAGCATCCAAATATGTATAGTATGAGGAAAACATGGATATAATGTATACCTTAAAAGAAGCCTTTCTGGATATGGAGTGTTGTGCCACACGACGGTATTGTTGTAGAAATTGAGTAAGAGCAAAGAGAGAAAAGGAGAGAGAGAGAGAGAAGAGAGATGTGATGTGATGCGTGGTTTCCCTTTTAGCTTCAGCATTGCTGTTGCTTTGCAATTCTTGCTACCAGACCAGGAGTACCAGTAGTACAACTCCTGGCTGGTGGTTCATTTAAAGCTCCATGAATCAGGGCATTTTTATGTACATAGCAGAAAAGAGAATCCGTATCACTCACTCAATAAAACCGTGTGGATAATATTTACTTTGTTATTCCTCTCCAGCATCGTCAAGAATAAAAAATGCCACACACACAAGCTTACTACTACTACTGCTTACTCACAATGCCGTGCCTAGCCTAATGCCTAATGAAGTTTCGCTGTTTGATGTAAATGAACAGGATATGAAGGAATAATTGTATTTTACAAATGAATCATCTTTACCTGTATTCACTGATACTACGATGAGTCTTCTCCAGCATGATGAATTGGAAATGGTGAGAATCCATCTCACACAACTTTGTTACAAACCAAATTGGCTCTGACTGTCGAGCATGGGAAAAGCAGCCACAAAAAACACGGGGATAACTGTCGTTCGTTATATTGTTGGACGTTGCACGATTATAATTAGCATAGCTGTGTGAAATTAGCATACCCCATATTTTTTCGGTTACGGAGTATGATGTCACTGGTTAAATTATGAGGTGATGGAATGGAAAAAAAGACTTGGTCTTGGGTAGATAATAATAATATGATGGTGGTGATTATGATGAAGTGAGCTCTTAGCAGTGCAATGCAGTATTGACATGCAGACAGTGTCGCAATAGCCGCATAGCACCTTTATGGTTTCCCAACTATCCGCATAATACATACATAATATATCGTTTTTTCCAAGAATCAGTTGAATAGACTATAAAAAAGGCTGATGAATTGAAGAGCCGTCAAGTCAACATCGCTCCCATTTATGATTACACATACCAGTGATTTGTACAAAAAGAAGTATATATACGAACAAGCGAGGCAATGATGATGAATGGCAAGAAAAACTAATCATTCGGACTACTTCTTGAAAACTTTAGCTTTGGTAGCTAACAACTGTAGGGTTTTATCGTGTCATCATGATAAAATGAAGGATTTACTTTTCTCTTTGCTAATGAACATGAGCATGAAAATCTCTTTGATTTGCTAGCTTACGCACATGAACCGCACGACTGCAATTCCTAAATTGGAACATGAGTTGAGTCGTTGAGTGGAAAGGAAGAGAGAAGGGAAAAGTGATTTGTTTTTAACTTGGCTTACTTTTACACATTGCATGCCTACCTTCATTTACTGGTTCCAACAAAATCTACGGAGCAGAATGTGACATTACGACATCTTCGGGGCAGAAAAATGTAGCGATCGTTTATTTTCCCTCTACTACTACTACTATTCTGGACATTGGTCACGTACCAAAATGTTTCTCCTACCTACACCTGTCCTTGATGGGTGACACCAAACCACACCAGCCTCCACACTCATTTTGAGGGACTTGCAGTGACAAAACTTACCACAGGGAAATTTCTCTTCATATTACTCCAATGAAACCTGGGATAGAAAGAAAAACTCTGGAGAGAGAGAGAGAAAGAAAAACTCTCTAAATTACTTTTTTCAGTATTTACTCTGGCTTTTACCGTCCTCTATAATGATGACTGACACGTACATTCACGATTTTGACTAGAGCTATCACGGGGAAATTACTCTGAAAGCGGAAAAAGTATGAATGTACTACGTTACCAACGAATAGAACTCAAACTCTCGTTCCCTTCCCCTCTCGCTTCAAATTTTGACCTGACAAACTTTTCTTTATCTTTGCATTTTACCCGAAAAAAAGCTTACCTCAAAAAGCGCTTTCATTATTGTTCCGCTATTGTAAACATTGGCTTGTATTTTTACTTAATAATATGCATGACATGACATATTCATTAATAAGTTAAACGCATCAACATACACTTGAACATATTGAAAGAGACTGTCTACTCAACTTACGGATTTGAATAAAAGAGAAGGTGAAAACTGAACAAGTCATAAGTGACAAACCCATACTACTCCTACTATAATACCACGACCGTTGCGTTGCCCTATTCCTAATACTTCTCAACTCTGGATAATAATATTGTTAAGTAAGAATCGAAGAGAAAAGAAGAGAAAAGTTCAAATACATAATCTCGTTTTTGCTCCGTTGTTAGGTTTCACCTTTCTTCTTCTTCATCTTCTCTTCTCAAATTCTCAACGAACCTACTCCGACAAACGCGTAAGAGCGAACGTGAGAGTTGGAAACTTGGAATTGGAACTTGGATTTGCTCTTGTTCCTCTTCTCTCTCAGTCATGTACGTGTACTACCTTGAAGGGTAGAAAGTAATAAGGATAAAATGCAGTGTAGCACACCACCGGTTCCAATTTCCAACTTACTTACTTGCCTTCCTCCTCAAACGAAGCTAATACCAGAGAAGAGAGCATATATATATAAAAGAGGCAGCGGCAGGGATAGGCAACGCATGCACAATAAAAATCTACCTACCTTTGCTTTCCACCAGTTTCCTCTCTCTTCTACCTACTTACCTAGAAAAGTGAGAATATTGATTTTTTTCTCTCGCTCTTTCTTCGTGACTCGTTTCTTTGTCCGCGTATGCCTATATATCTTTTCACTAGAACTGCTTCCACTTAGAAAAAAATACTTGAAAACGTTATCTTTTTTATTATTCAGAGTATCGTAAGAGCAGAAAATGGAAAGGAGATGGTGAGAGAGCCCGTAGAAAAAAAAACGTTATAAAAAAACTGAAAATGCATAAAAACTGAAACTGTTAATGAAAATATATGCCTTTTTATCCTTTCACATGTCAAGAGACAAAACAGAAATCCAAAGAAAGAAGTGCAACGAGATGTTAAAGGGAAAAGGCAGGCAGGGAAACACACAGTCTGCATCTCATCTGGTTTGTGGAGAAAGGCCTACAAAAACATGGTTGTATGTAGGTAATAATAACGAAAAAATAAGTTATTTATATGCTCAGCGAAAAAAAACTATATTACTACACGACGCAAGGGTGCATAGCACTTTGCGCTTATATTTTATACTCCATTTCCTCATTCTGTTGGCTTAGTAGTAGGAATGCAGTAAAAATGACCAAAAAGGGAATACCTGATGCATGCATCACTTTTTTGTATCTTAGTTCACTGTTGTGCCACCTGCATAAAGAAGATCAGGCTGTTGCTCAATATATGACAACAGAAATAGAGTTTATGGTTATTAGAAAAAAAGGAAAAGGCTGTTTTCTATTTCCTGTGAGACGATAAAGACTCATCATTTCGTGGTTGCACCATAATGTGCGTCGACTCTTCGTGTCACGTATTACTGCGTATATTCATATAACAAAATAATTTTTTAAATTCAAAACCACATTATTCCACGCCTCCTCGTATACGCATTAAAACTCATTATTACAAAATTTTCATTCCAATCAAAAACCAATTTCCGATACAACTCGCATGACATCCTCCTATACCTATTCGAGTTGTATTCATTGAAAAATAGCTAGCACCGAAAAAGAATGTGCGGAATGTGTCCGAGTTACAAAAAGGATTACAGAATAGAAAAAAACAAGATATTGCTTACTATACACACTACCCTACTTTAGTTTCCAAACCTTGAACCCTTTCCCACTCCTTTTATTTCTGGAATATAACACGATTTACAATGTTTTGTTCACATGTTGTCATCAGCCAATCCATATCAGGCTTTTTACGAGGATGATTCATATTATTTATTTATTTTACTAATCTCCTCGAAACTGGAGTAAAAAAGGAGGGATGGACTGGCTGGACTACATTAATAGAAAGTACAAGGGATTACATGTATTTTGAATGAAAAGGGAATGGAAAAGGAATAAAAAAGAAAACGAACGAATCGAATAATTAATGATGTGGGAGAAGGTCGACTGACTCAGCAGCGTATAAAACTTTAGGTTTTGTTTAACGGAAGGATATTCTTTCTTGCTGTTTTTTTTACTTTGCATATTACATTATATACGTGTACATTACTCCACATTCCCTAACTGTTAAACCTGCGAAAGAATAAGCAAGTAGAAAAGGGAGGGAGGGGAACTGCTGTGCAGTGCGGCATTTTCTCCTGTATTTTATGACAACGATGACCATTTAACCGTTGAGGATGAGGCAGCTCAAGGAAAAGCATTCCGGTTTTCAGTGGCGCTAGTAACTATTCTCATTTCACCACTTCATATTATATCCCACATGTCTATTTTTTGGATAAGCAAAAGAAGAGAAAAAAACGCACCAGAAAAAAATATACGAAGGACGGACAAGGGAACTTTCTATGCATAAACAGAGAACGGAGAGAAAGGGAGTGACTAGGTAGTACATCAGCCTAGTAAATTGCTACCACCACGTACAATTTCCTTCATACAAAAAATGGTCTGCATAGAGAAGAAAACTGTAGCAGCAGCAAAAGTAAGTTTAGTTTTTTTTGCTGAACACAAAAACCATACATAGTTAAAGCATTACTTTTACTTCCACACAAGAAGTTGGAGCAAAAAATGTATTGGATCGAGGCAGCAGAAAGTCTGCGGGAGGTAAAACTGCTACTGCCGTGCTTTTCCTTTACTGCTGCTGTGAAATGCGGAAACTGCGCTTTTTCTTAATACGGACATTTCGTAAAATGGAATGAAACGTTGCAGACAAACAGGAGGAGAGAACAAGTGCTGCGCCACCACCAAAACACGAAAGGCAGGGAGAAAGAAAAAAAAGTATAACTTGTAAGGATGCAATAGGGAATAAGAAGGTTGGAGTTAAAAAGTACCTATAATATCGACACGATATGCATAGCAGTACCAGTCTATAATATATTTTCATATTCTGCTTTGAGAGAAAGATAATGGATAATGGGATAGGGGAAAACTATTAGGGATATGAATATATTCATGCATACACAATACAGATACTCACGACACAACGATTATACTTTTCTTTTGATAGTGTCAGCCTTATCCATTGAGAGCGGAGAGGGAGACAGCGAGGGAAAGAGACCAAAAAGTCGAAGCTTGAAACAGGAGTCCTTTTGGCCCTGTTGCCGAACTCATGGAGAATCTATCTATCTTTTCTCTCTCTCCCGCTTATTCCACAAAATAAGAGCCCACGACATTGGTGGGCTGTCGTAGGCTTTCCATAGATGTGTGTGGAGAGAGAAGTTCCTGAATTTTCACCAAAAGACCACTTAAGCTAATACGCTACTACTTTCTTTCACATAGCTACAATCATACCATTCACCACCACCACTACTTGAACCTAAAAGAGGATACAAAATATGACAATGTTTGTACTTATATTAGCATGTCCTTCTCCGCTCCCAAAAAATTTATATACATTTTGCTTGGTAGTATTGAGAGCAAAAAAAAAGTTGCTATTTTCTCCAGAGGAGGAGTAGGAAAGGAAGATGATGGTCTTCGTAGTGGTGGCCGGATCACGCCACGGAACAAAAAGCGTGGTCATGTCATCCTATTATCTAAATAAATGTAGGGAAATTGAGGGAAATTTCGTGCCATAGTAAATTTAATATGTACATACATTTGTACTTGCATGCAGTATGCATATTTTTTCATGTAGTATACAAACAAGCTGAGGGGAGAGGGGAAAATAAAACTTTTGGTGTTTGTAAAAAAAACGAGACAAATAAGGGTTTTCAGAAAACTTTTTTGGCTCGTTTAATCACGGAACAGAAAAGAAGTTGAAAACAGAACGAGCAAAGAGAGTACTACTACCAAAGCGGTATAACAACAATACGCCAAAGTACATACATATATATTCTCATGTTGTTATTATGGGTCATAGTTGTTCCAGTTCGAACTTTTTTACACCATTTCTGAGGAGTGTAGTAGGATTCTCTTTGTAATATCATGCATGTATATGGAAAGATGAGATGAGATAAGACGAGAGGAAGGAGGAAGGCACGGAAAGGCACATCCATTCTGGAAACTATTGCAATATACAAAAGTCGTTAAGCATGCTATTTGCCATTGCCATTTAAAAAGAAGAAGAGGAGAAAGAGCTTTTTGCTCTTCGTATTCTTCGTCTTCTCTTTGGAAGGTGGTGATGTGATGGTATGGTGGTATATTATGGTGTAAAGTTTTGAATGCATGGTTGGTTTCCTCAGTCATCATCATGTCGTTTCAATCTAAAAAAAAGTACAAGAAAGTTCATGCTCTCCCCGTTTTTTTGCCCCTAATAGCTTTCTCCTTTTCTCATATTTAACGTTTATACATCCTGCTACAAAACATCTCTCTTTTGAAGAAACAACTATCTCCACTTTTACAAAAAAAAACGTGAAAGTATACACTCCCTCCTTAAGAAAAACTCACGTTTTCATAATCATGATGATGGTGTGTTGAAAAAAAAATCGTGCTTTTTCTTGTAGAATACTGAGCTTTAGCTTACATATCCCTATAGACGTACATTCGTACTCGTAAGAAACCGACGAGTAGTCAGTCGTTCAGATGAGTAGAATTTATGCTATGTAACTTTCTCCATCGTCTTTTTCATTTTTCTTTTCCGAGAGAGGAAAAAAACTTTTTCTTTCTGTAAAACATCCCCCACAACATCAAAAGCCGTTATCATATCATCATCGTCTTGTAATTGGTATAGTTTTTCGTACTGTCAAACAACATGTACCATAAAGTTGGATAACAATATCAAGGGGCAATTAATAGAGACATAGTGGCATGCCATTGGCACTATCTCAGCTATAGACCGTCAAAATGAAATCAGAGAAAGTTTCAAGTTATTCTTATTGTCAGCATTGCGATAAAACTCATTCCATTGCATTGTAGCTTGTATGCATTATTTTAGGTAAAATCTTGCGTGCTTCCTATATAAACGTTGAGCCTTTCACCACAACCAAATTAGTCTGATAATGCCCACCATCATAAAAACGAATTTCTAACCTTTGTAATATCCATAAAACTGTAAGGGATACATGGCAATGAATGGTTATGCAGTGGTATATACACTCTGCACTGCAAAAAAAATAATCCGATAAAGTACAATGTCATACATGGATATAAAACGATCAGCAAGCAATGCAACGTAACCTCAAGTTTTTGTAGCATTCATCGGCTCCGCGATAGTACAACCGGGAACATGAAATCGTTTTCTTAAATTAGACACCCATTTTATTTTAGCCTCATTCATTGCCATATGCATTGCCATTAACATTTTATAGCCTATATTATCCAGATCAAGGGAGAAAATATACCGCATGCTCAAATGTATGCCTTGTATGTATCCTCGTCCCTCGTAATAATATTACTGAATCATGCATAAATTGAGAGTTGGAAAGGATATGCAGAGATATAGTTTATGGCAATACAATTACGTTGAAAAAACAACAAAACAGGTCACCACACCATATACCAAACCAACAACAACCGCCACTACAACCGTTCAAGTACAATTTTTCCGTGCTCAACTACCATTTTCTCTTGGAGACGTTGGCTCCGTCGTTGTGCCTATGTTCCGAGAAGGAGAAAGAAGGAGAAGGGAAAGAAAGAATTTGTATCTTGTACTGCCCCTGCTGCTGCAACTCAGTATGCTCAATTTCGATTTCTCTCTTCCAATTCCCAACTTGCACATATTGTAGTTTCCTATATTCCGAAGACTTGTTTCTCCAGAATCCGTACAGGGAAAGTAGAGTACAGGGAACCGTAAAAAATACTCAAAATATCGTTCTTTGTCCTAGTAGTCTTTTTCCCCGGTACTGAATACCTAGAGGGAGAATTGTTGCATTTTAAGTTTTTCACATTCCCTGTCCTGTGCTTGGTCTTGTTTCTTTTGAGCCCTTTAATACTAAGCAGAAGTTCAAATGCTCAAAATGCATACCTTTTCAATCAATCGAAGGAAGGGATTTCTCCATTCCTTCCCATCATGAGTTTTGGATGTCTGGACTATATCGTCTACCCGCATTATACTGATATTCATGCACTCGAGCACGTGACTTTTGGGCAAAGGACCAGTCCAGTGGATATATAATGATATGGATACAATTTGTACCATTTTTTTATTACCATTTTCTTTTGCTCCTTTCATGTTCCGTCCAATCCAATCATCCATTTCATTTATTATATTGGAAGAGACGCATATTACATGTTTTTTTTGTGAGGCTACATGGATGTTTGTATGTAGTACATAACAGACAATTCATTTTCTTTCATTTTATTTATTACCACAAATCGTTTCATTTTTCCTTTCATTTTCATGAAAAAACTACGAGAAAGCCAGCAACAAATCCAGGAGGATTCAGGAAAAATGGACTTTTTACCCCAAATAATACATACTCAACAACGGCACCGCAGTCCGCATTGCACATTAGAAGATTTTGTGTGGAATATGTATTGCAGGAGTGCCCTCCTGCCTGGTTATTTTTTTCTGGCTCTTGATGTTCCTAGCCAAAAACTTTTTTCTAGAGATTGATGGGCGTTCTCCAGGAAATAAAAATGCTGGAGGCAGTCACACGCGTACAAATGTGCCTGGTTGTAGTTGTAGGCACTCTTAAAATACACATGGCCACTTTTTTTCCTTGTTGGAATTCCGCAATCCAGTAAAACTGCTGTGAATGTGAAGAGCAAAACAGTGTACGATATTATGCTTCTATGCGTACATTCGGCATGTTTTTTATGCCCACATAGTATGGGCATGAAAACGGTACTAAATGGACAAAATATAATATCATGGTTATGTTATGATGGTGATGTTGACGATGTGATGGGATGACCATAAACGATTTTTTAAATGCAATATGCTGCAATGAACTAAAATGAGCCTAGTTGTTGATCTTGGATGCATACATTGTACATTTTTTGTGGGCTATCATCATATTCTTCTTCTTCATCGTCATCATCATCATCATCTTAAGGATTTACAGCCACAATTTGTCGCATTGGCATAGTCAATGCCATAGTCAATGGTCATGCTGCTGATCGTCATCCAGGTTCGTTTTTCTTCGCTGTATCACAATAAACATTCATAATATATATAGGGGTGGTGTGTGGTAGCGGTATAACGGTGACGCATTTTATTTGCCGTACTACTACTGTACAACTATCCATATGTGTACTCTCATGAGCTGACTGCTGCTGCGGTTAAACATTTTTCTGTTTCTTGTTTCTGGACGGTATTCAGCAAGAGAGTTGATGGTAGTAGTGCGTCACGTAATATGCCTGCATTACTACACTTTTCCAAGAGTGTGTGCATTTTTTGTTGGGTGAAATGGAACCGGAATTGGCGTCCCATTGCGGAATATATACTGAGCCAAAGTTGACTTGACATGGTACTACTACTACTACAATACGGACGGATACATTATGCATACGTGGAGGGTCTTGGTGTGGTGCCTGCATTGGAAAAATGAATGAGTTGTTTGATGACTGCCATGGGCCTGCAAGGTTTTGTCACGCTTATAATATGAATGAGGGCATATATTAGATATACTTGTGCCTAAAAGCTCTATTATAACTCATATGGGGCGAGGAAGGACATGGAGAAATAAAGGATTTTTTCGGTAGTTACTTAAACATCAAAAACAGCTCCCTAAATTGGTTTTTCGGCGCTACTGTAGCATCAAGTAGAAAAGACAAAAAAAAGTAGTACAAATGGGAAAAGGAAACAAGAAAATGAGATTTTCACCAAAAATGGAAACCTGTTGTGCTCCAAAAACTCACTAAAGTGAGTGTGTGCATGGTAAGAGGCAAAAAGAGTGAGAGAGAGAGGACACAACGCTTTTGTATTACACACTAGTGTTTTCCTATGCATTATATTATCGTACCGTCATCATCGTTATATTGCATGGGAGAAGACAACAAGCCATTATTACTCGCTTTTTCTTCTTTCCATAAGCATTATATTTCCAATTACGAGGCAAAATTTCATGTGAACGCGTCTTCCTATTATAGTGCAATTTACTATATTGAATTATTGATTCTGTTGTGCTCCTGTTTTGATTCGTGGGGTTTTGTTTGTATTGCATAGTATTTTATTTTCCTCATTGAAAACCTTCTTATTTAGCAGTTGAAAGCATGTAATTCTTCCGCTCTACATGGAAATCAGTTTCGACTTGAGCTGCGGAGAATAAATCAAAATCAAGCTTATTTTTTTGCATTCATAATGATCTTAAATTCATCATTTATTGCCATCCCTTTCCCATTTGTTTGGGTAAGCTAGCCACAAAAACCACAAAACAGATATACAGAAATTGAGTTTGGAGGTCAAACGTACTTTCACTTGGTGTAATTGGTAAAGTAAAAACTCAAAAGAATTTAGTGTATTTTGGGAGGCGATCCAGTGACTCTATCAATTCTAATAGTTACCTAGAGCTAATCTGCGGGTATTACTGCTAATAATATCCTTGCTGCATACTTACTAGAAAATTCAGAGACGAAAGCTATAATATATATGACTACATATACTACATACATATATGTGCAGGTAGCGCTTTTGTCCAACGGTAATAATTTAGACGTTTTTCTGAATGCGGATGAACGCCAAAACTGATGGACGTTGCAGTTTCAAATGCTGGACACACTGTTTATGTTTCCTGTAGCTGTACTGCCAATTTTTCAATTTTATGCTAACTCATGAGTTATGCGCCTCTTTATGGGCAGGGCATAAAGTAGTTTTCATATTGCAGCAGTGGACTGGACAGAACGAATTGCCTCAAGTATCATATCCCTGTTTTTACAGCTTATTATGTAGTTTTTCTTTTGAAATGTAGCTCAAGTACGAATCTAGAAAGATTGATGAAAAATGCATGTGGCATGCAACGTGCTATGCATTAAATGCTATGCCCAACGGCCGCGCGCTCATGATATATTTTTGAAGAGTTATGCTACTCCACGTCCAGTTCTGGTAAAAGTCCTCAATATCCCATTCTGCTCTAAGGTAGCAATTTATATCAGTTCATTTTTTAGAGCAAACCAAAAATATGGGTTGACAAGCTGGACATTAATTATTACAAGTTACGCCTTCCTCATTGTAGTCTTGTCAAAATGCTGAGCCCCAGTTTTGTGAAAACATAATTTTCAGAGTTCCTTCAAATGTTGATGCTGTTTGGATAATAAACCAACCGTTTTAAAAAATTGACTATTGCCCAAATTTGTGTAGGCTGGGTCATTAAAATAAGATTGATTATTAAATAATAATTGTGGAAACTTATAAACGTTTTAGAAGGTTTCTGTAACAAATGCAGTTTAAATATTTGGCCAGTCCGTTGTTCTGTTGAAAAGCCTTGCGTCTTTATTTGCACACTCTATAAACCAATATGAACACATCTTTTATGAATGCTGCAGGTATTAAACTAAGCTCTTTTAGTTCGCCTAAATAACACCCCATGTTTCCTATAAACATATTTAGTTATTATCAGTAAAATATGTGGTTATAACGGCCGCACCAGCTTATAAAACGGAATATTTTATGAACAATATAACAAGTATAAGCAACGCACATTTGCTAATATATAATATGTGTTTGCTAAAGTCACGAGCGTCAGTTTTCATTGAACATTGAAGTTGGAATTTAGCCACCTATGTAAACTACCTAACAAAACCATCCGCATAGCTTTCATTGTAATTTCATTTCATTGTTCAAGGTAACGGGCATAACACCAACACAAGTTTCATATGCGGTAGATAAGATCTTATCAGTTTCCTTCCTCCCAGGTAGGTAGATCAACATTGACATGTATTTATTGCTTTGCCCATAAAAAATTATGCGGCTTTACCGACAATGTTTGCTAAAAGCTATTTTAGCTGCAAATGAGACATTTATATATTTGCATACAATACAAGGGAATCCGAGATACGGTTCGTGTTGCAGTATTCTTCACTTTATAAATACTTTTCAGTCTTGTAAACAGTAATTATATTTGCCATTATATAACTACTTTGTATACTACCAAAATGGGATAAGTACATATATATTTATACGAAAATCCGCAAAGTACGTGAACAGTTTGAGTGTACTTGTGTACCGATGATGGGAAAGGCGAGAGCTGCCAAGTATGACAAAAATCAAAAGCAGTTGAATTTCATGTCGCTCTCAAGCACGTCTCCACTCTCTACCTCTCGCTCCAGTCTGCACTCACTCTCCACCTGCTAATTTTCCAGGTTACAAATATGAGTACATTAGGTATACACTTTTAGCTCATTCTGTTCACCTATTACCTGTATATAGTCATCGTATAACATATTCCCTCGTATTAGAAGCCTGGCATGTCATCCACAGCAGAAGCCAAAGCAAGATGAACTGGTAACAAGGGAAATGAAATGAAAGTGTTTTGTCGCAAAAGTTTTGAGTCCCTCAAGAGCAATAATGATACTTTTCTTCCTACTACATCTTTATATACATATCTGTTTATATTATTTTTATATGTATACATGCTATATTTGATGTCTCCCACTTTCCCTTACGAGCCCACAGCCTATGTGCAATTTAGTCCTGTTAACTTGTTTCGTACACAACAACCACCTTTTGCAATTTCTTTGTAAGTGTATCTTATATTTTTTGGCATACATACAATAAGACATGTGCAAAAAAGCACGATATATTGTGAGCTATATTACAGGATAGTATAGTCCTTTTACCTGGACTCTTTGTGAGGGCTACATTATGGGCGATCTCCGTAAATTATCTCTGCTGCTTTATTTCTGCTTGCCTGTGGCTGTGACTTGACTTGAGAGTTTGACTTGACTGTGTGTACCACTTTCTCCTTTCCATCCTCCTATTGTTTCTTTCTTCCTTTCTCTTGCTCTCTCTCTATCATTTATTTTTGTCGACGACGAGGTAGAAATGAAACACAAATGACTTTGCTAGAAGATACACTCTATGTCGTAACTCACCATTTCTGTGATTGCGAAATACAATCACATATAATATGTGTGTTCTTAATACCTTATAATGCACACAACAGGGCAACACGCTATATTTATACTTAAGTAGGTTCAACCAATTTTGTTTTCTGAATATATGTCACAATCACAATCATACAGTTGTACTTCTATTGTTATTATTGTTAGCAACATCTATAACCGTACTGACTTTTGTTTCTTACGTTTCTTAGCATAAGCCAACATAATACTTATATATAGACATTATATATAAAAAAAAGTATTAAGTGAACATAATAAGCTACCTAGATAATAAAAAGAGAAGAAGAGAAAGCAATTTTTATGTTTATACTAGCCTCAAGCTACTTTTCTTGTAATAAAGGTCGAATTTCTATTACCCAAGCTGCCTTATATTTTTCTCTCCAAAAACAACAAAAAAGCTATTATGATTTTTGTATTTAAATACTTGGGATTGCATGCATGCGATCCGAAATTGCGACATTCAACATTTTGCTATTGTAGCTGCCACTCGCCAGCATTCATATCCTATTATCCAGGAGTATGCACAATGTTATTCATTTACCCGCTACGGCAGCCTTACAATTCCCGTCGCTGTGAAAAAAAAATTCTATATTATGTCCGCATACACAAACACGCTTGGTTGGCTCCACGGTTTACTTTCTCCACAGGAGAGTTTTGTCCACAGGACTCCAAAAGATTTATTGCTGGCTCATTTCAAGTACTCCCACACTTGGTTCGAATGGAGGGAGACAGGGAGAAAGGAGAGAGAATCCAGAAGAAAGGGTCACAGGGAGAAAGGACATATAAAAGCAGGGGTGCAAAGCTGGAGATTTCCATGTGACGACTACTAGGACACTTGTCACTACACCGCTACATGCTGCGAAAAAAAGGAGCACAAAAAATGCTACATCATACACAATGTAATGGTTAGAGAAAGAAACAAAAAAAAATATCCATGGGCTGCTGTCAGCTATATAGACATTTTCCTGAACTACGACGTGTGTATCCCCCGCCCTATCTTCTCAGTTCCTTTTTTATTGTGAATTTTTTCTGACAATAACAATGTGCTAAAGGCTAAATAAAAGTGGTTCTGTATATTCTAAGCAATTTTATGTATTCCCATCATCGGGGAGACGAAAAAATGCTCATAACAAGAAAAAACAAGACTTTATGATGAAGCCTACTGTTGCTCTGTATCTAACGTGTCAGAACAGAATCACAATGTCGTATTTTTTTACTCCTTTCGCTCTCACACAATGGAATACATTATGGGCATTCTTCAATACATATTTTTTTCTGCATTATAGCAACTTAAAGACAGGAGGATACAGATGTCCTTGCTTTTTCACAGAAAACGAGAAAGTTATGCGGGAATGAGTCGTATTTTTCGTCACACAATCACACAAAGGCGTGCTGAAAAACAAGAATTCGTCGCAGTTTTGAACACAACTATCTTTGTTGGGAGGGATAAAGATGTGGATGTTTGTGTGTGTGTAGTAGGTTGAGCATAAAGTGTCATCAATAAGTTTCATATATTATATTTGAGGATGCTACAAAGTGTAATATGTATATATCGAAAAAATTGTGAAATGGAGAGAAAATCTAAAGTTAGGCAACGACTGGAAAAATCCAGGGAGGCATTATTTCGACAACGACGATATGGATATATCGAGAAAAGAAATCAAAGAGAAAGTAAATCCGACGAGAGCCCTTTTTTATTGGGTGCTCTTTTACACTGGAATGCTAAATGTTAGACGGGTGAATTGCACAGAAAAAAATACGCATAAAAACAAGCGCATTCCAGTGCCGATGGGTTGGATAGACATGCATAATACGCTCAAAGAATAAAGAGAGAGAGAGTCTTGTCCATCTGCTCCTTTTTATAATACTGCAATATGGATAGTGATGTACGTGTACGGTGTACATGTCTCGTCTCTTTTGTCCTTTTTTGTGAAATTCTTCTCTTTTTTTGTTTGTTGTATGTTGGTTACATTCGCCTACGTAGTTTGAGAGAAAATGATATAGAACACAGTATCAACTTTGATTATCTCCTCTCCTTCGGTAGCTTTCAGAGTGTGTTACATTGCGCTCCTCTTTCATTTAATTTCTATGGACAAGAGAAAGAAAGAAGAGGAAAAAATAACAGTGGAAATGAAGTTGGAGTGATAATTCCTGCGGGTCTACTTCCTCCCCGTTATTGTTTACAAATGAGCGCAAACTCCCCAAATGACTTGAAGATAATGTATACTACTTCAATGTACATCAATGATACTGCTATATAAGCAAATATACTATCTATCCTTATCCTCAACACGTCGACATTCACAAAGTCATCATCACATCTCATTTAAAGTATATCCATGTATATGTATAGGTACTGTTCATTCTGTCAGTCAGGAATATTCCCAAATTGGAAACCAGACCCGAAGCCAGAATGAGAAAATGGCAACTCTGTCAAGTGCCGTTATTTTATCATATATTTGAGTGACTGCAATTTATTTTGTTCCTCTTTTACCATGATATCAATCTACATTAGAACCGGGATCTTGTTGGGCTGAAGAAGAATATCCAACAAAATTGCAGTTGTCGGTATATACCTTTCTTTCACTGTGACTTGTAAGCTAATCAGCAGCTTTCACTTGTTGCCACACCACAAGTAAGGGAACAGCTATCACTTTTGACATGTGCAAATCCACAAAATTAATGAATTCAAACTAAACGAACAAGCACACTACTCTTGCATAAAACAGTCAACCCAACAAAATCTCATTCTCTCCAAGTACTAGTTTGTCAAACTAAAGTATCATCGTTATACTTCAAATGTATTATGTAGGTCTCCCCTCATTCATCATTTTCATATGAATCTAAACTAAACAAGTGTGAAATAACAAACGCATTTTTTTGCTGACTCCTTCCACATTCAACACCAATTCATTCACATTTTTTGTTCAGACCATGTATATAGGTACTTGGCTGACAACACGGGGATCCTACAACCCTTTATAAAGGACGGGCATGTGACAGCAGAGTTATGGGATGAGGGGGAAATGGTCCATATATTTTCTCTCCTTTTTTCCACATATTATAAAAGGGAGTGAAAATTGAGTTTTTGGACGATTCTTGAAGTTTGATACCGTAAATCGTAGTCATCCGTACATGTGTCGCTTTGTGGTACGCATAACACACAGAATTTTCGGCCTTGACCCATATTTCTCAAGCTGTGTTCTCTCTCTGTCCCTTAGAAATGCCTTCTATATATGATGTTATGTTGAATCATCTACATTTCTCCACAGGTTTATAACAATTTTATCTTCCTTCCTTCCGTGAAGAACAGAAGGGCCATTGAAAAAAATGAGTGTGGTGCGGTGTGCTAGGATAATCTATAATACATAGCGTGGGGACGGTGAAAGGTGCAGATGACGCAGGTTCATGAAACTCTGATGAAGGAAGGAGGAAATGTGGATGTGCGTGTACAAACATTCTTATTGCCTGAGCCTAGGCTCTAGCTTCCTCTCCAAGGGAAATATATAGTATTTTATGCAGGACCAGCAAACTCAAGTGGTGGTGTTTTTAAATGGAGGAGTAAGACTGAATGAAAGTGTCAACCGCTGGATATTATTAGCTCGGCTGTACAACTGCCGGATGTCTATGGAGCATATTGCTGCATAAACATCTATCAGGCCAACATCCTTGTGTAAAAGGAGCGCCATGCGTCCTGCACATTTTCTCGATATAATTAATCCGAACACTATTACACATATGGTGCGATTAAGTAAACGCCGCCTTTCCGTATGCAATAGTTACATCCAATGTAAAGAATAGAGGCGACAGCTGTACACATAAATCAATGTAATCTCCGTTCACCACATTCCTTGTAAATCCTGAAAGTATTGACCATCCGGAGTCAAAAAGAACGCTTGAGCTAGATACATAAAACATCATTTCTGTCTTTTCTCCTATCTTCACACTTCACCTTTCTCTCTTCCTATACCTCCTCGTATTATTTCACACTTCCTCGCTCAAGATTCTGAACCCAAAACCGAACAAAAGCCTATGTGTATACTACTTGCCCAACTTACCATTTCCTAATATCCTCTCTGTTCCATCGCCTCTCTCTTCCGCTTCTCATATGGCCTAATTTTGATAACTGGTGCCTTTTCATTTCTTCTGGCCAAAAGGTGAATGAAAAAAACCAAAGAACCATAATCCAAAACCAAACCAAATCCTGTTCTCACCAGCCAAATATTTTTTACTTTGATGATAACATTCCTAATCCTTCTACCATAGGGGTGGTCACGGGAAATAAAATTGAGAATATGATGATCCGAAATCCTACTACCACCTTTCTTTCATGATGTGCCGTTCTTTCTTCATGACATGTCTGAAGGCTGAGCATCATTGTAAGCCTACATGACGGTTGAAAGCAAATCATAAAATTTCTTTTTACAATCTTTTGTTTTTGCTGGTGTCTGGTATGGCATCTGGTTCGGCTCCCTCGCCTCTCGTTCCCGTTTTGCCACATATGCTACCTATATATACCCTAACTAAGGGTAATTCAATATGGATCATTATCGCACGGTGGAATCTTGAGCAAGCTCCCATGAAAGCATTGTCAGAGACACTCCAGAGTCTCCAGGTACCAAGTGTCGCTTCCTCTTAAAGCTTCATCTTTAACAACTGATCTTATTAACCACCCTTTTCCTCATTTTGGTAAATATAGTTTTTGACGCTTCAATGAACCCCGATAAACTTTGCTTTCCTCCGTTTTTAGTAGTTTTAGTGTGCTCCCTTCGAACTTTTGTTGGAAAGACCACAGGTATAAGTACTTTATATGATTATCTTACAACATCTGGCCAAGTTTTTGCTACTTTGTTTAGTCAAGTTTTATTGGTACTCAAGCTATTTTCTTCGTGTATCCGAAAAATTAGATATAACCAAACTAATAGACTTCAGTAAAAGAATCCGCTCTATTATGCATAAACTAAATCAAATCAAAAGCTTATGATATGCTTAATTTTTCAAACCTTTCTAGTAGACCAAGCGCTCAAACCAAAATCAGGTTTCATTTCTGTCCCAAGTCCAGCAAAAGTGCAACTGTGTATTGTGTCCTCCCAAGTAGTATATCATGTTACTCGCCGTTCTACCGTTCGTTCAGTCAATACTTTCTCCTTTTTAGTTATGCTCGCCCAACCAATGAATTATTGATTTACTGACATGGAAAAGGCATCAACAATATCAACATCAACACACAAAAACAAAAATGTATACATTCGTAAAACTATGTACAAAACAAAAGCTCGAGTAGCCATTCCCATTTCTTCTTAAAAACAGAAAAAGTATTTCATCTACTTTCCACTCCTCCTACTCCCTTTTATCACTAACACTTTACTGGCTATAACATAACCCTGATGAAAGGAAGAAATGGAAAGGAAAAATACACATAAAGTGTGGGCATTTCATACAACCAACTTAAGTAAAAGAATGAGAACGAGAGAGAGAGAGAGAGAAAACCAAGCAAGCAAGCAACAAAAACACAAAAGGGCCAGTGCTTCGGAATTGGAATTCATAGTCTCATATACATGTACACATATAATAGTATATGCCGCATTATACCACTTGAATGAGATAAATTGCACATCCGTCCTCTGTAACTCTATGCCAGAATCTTTTCACCTTGTTAACTTTTCTCTCCAGAAAGATCCGTAAGGAGAAAGGAAAGCAAAAGAAGTGTATATGTAACTAATAACATAATCCCAAACGGCTTTAAAGAAAATGTTTACTTACTTTTAGTTTTAGTGTTGGACCCACATATTCAGGCTTGCTTGTGATGTGAGGTTGTTTTTTTTTCTCTCTGAAAAAAAGTGGGAGAAGTAATAAGGGGGAATTACTCTGTTGTTGTGCTACATGTATTATTCAAGGTCACATTGATGTAGTGTCTGCCCTTTTACTTTCGGGGAAAGAAAAGAAGCTTTAGTAATGAATTCTACTTATCATTCTTCTTGCTTTTACCACTCTCATTTTCCCCATATTTAATGTATTATATGGGAGACTCCTTGAAAGTAATCTAAATTGATCATCACATAATATCTTGTTGATGAAAAGTCTTTTAATAAAAAAAACGGGCATTATATAATGATGACACATTCCATTGTCAGCCACTCATCTCTCCGTTGTTCGTATATTTATAGGAAAATAAAAATCATACATATATTGGTATAATGAAAGTATTGTACATTGCACGTATTTTTACTTGACAATGTGCTGAGGTGTACACAAGTATAAAGAATGTTTTATTATCCCAAGGAAATATTTTTCCCTGAAGCAGATCAGCAGCTAGATAAAATTAATGAAAAATGTTATACTCGGAGCAAAATCAGGATAACGAAGAGCTTGATAATTCCTTTATGTTACCTCCAAGCTCTTCAATTCTGGAGTGATACATACTCATGATATTATGGGAGTATGTCACGGAGTAGTGTGTATTTGTATGCACGCTCGCTCAAAGCGAGTTTTACTTGAACAGCATGTAATCCAGTGAAAAGAAATTGCTATAGATCTTTATATGTATTGAGGGACAAGGATTCTATCATTTGACATCAACATCGTGTTCTCGTCTCAACTTCAATAAATAAAATCTCATGACATGAAATGTATTGGAAAGTTATGGAACGACAGATTCTTCCTTTTATCCCTCTAAAAAATGTACATAAAATATGTACATACGATTGTAATACGGCTTTTATTACAAAGTGCTTGTATCACTTCACTTGCCCAAGTGTAAAAGCATACGTAAGTGGAGTGGGTAGGATGAACAGGAAAAAATAACAAAAAAAAGTGTCAATAACTCAACTCCTTTTTCGTGTCGTGTCCTTTCAGGATGGAAAAAATGAAGAGGATATGACATCTCGTAACATTCTATTGCATATTGTATCTCTCATATATATATTCATTGCATTACCACCAGCCCATATATACGAGCCATGGGTAATAACGTGTGCCAACATTTGACAGTCTCAGAATATAAAAAAAGTGTATGTTGAAAAGTGTCACATTTTCACCTAGTCATCCGCATATCTCACCTCCTGCTCTACATACCCTATTATATACAGAGCTAGTACGACACAGCTTCTTCTTCACAGAAAAGTTACGGAATGGTCTGCAAATTGGAAGAAGATAAATAGAAGTTGTTTCAGAGAAAGGACTAGCCCAAGATTTTGTGAGCGCCGAGCGCATGCATATGATGGACTTTATACATTTAAATATTTGATGAGCAACATTGTATATAGGAGTAGACTTGCAAAAATACTACACATCATGCATGTACATATCATCTTCAGAGCACTATGTCCACAATAATGAAGTTGTTTTCAAGATGAAAATGGAGAAAAGAGCCCAAAATGTAAGTAGAGCTTTCACTTTGAATAGGATACACACAGGGCCAGGAGAAAGCTTGAGTATAAAGTGCTCATGATGATTCCATGCTTTCACTTAATGGAACACGCCTGAAGAAAGCACACCACTGTCGTGTCATCATGAGCTTGTATAGAAGTAGTAGCTGGAGTGGTGTATACACAAGGAGTTGTGCAGAGATAGAGTCTTTCATGTGTGTTGTTGTTGATGATGATGATGATGATGATGATGAAGTGAAAGCAACAGTACAAAAATAGAGAGATGCAGAATCCTATTCTGGGAGTGGAGTGAAAATCCGTACGAAAGCTTCCTTTTCCTCCTCCCGATTTCCCTCTCACTCTATATAGCTCTTCTTCGCTCTCGCTCGTCTGTAGTCTTTCCAGAAACACGGAAACGGGCGAAAATTTTGCATGGCATGAGCATGTGATGCTGAAGATGAGACGCAGAAGACGCGAGCATATAGTGGCTGCATGGGTGATGGTTTGGTGTGGCTTGGCTTTTACTTTTGGCTTTGCTTTGACTCTTTCTCGGAGAAAGTAGTTGCTCACCACCCGTCTCTATCCGGCATGTGTACTTTCTCCCAAAGTGCTCATCACACATTATCATCAAAAAGCTTGTGTGATGTGATGCTGCTTTCTCCTTGTGGGTATTTGAGCCCTTCTACTTTCACCAAACCAAGTTTGCACTACCAGTTTTCTGTCGCTTCATCAAAAATTTTCGTGGGAGAAAGGAGAGGAGGCAAGGTGAGCATTTGATATGTTGGTGAGAAGACGATGATAAAGTTAATAATAGGCAGGTGTAATGTAAAATATATACATGCATACCTTCAGTGCAGATGTATGTATATTGTGCTATCATCCACCTATATTATTAGATTTGTGACTTTGTAAGTAGTTTATTTCCTAGAAAGTATTATTAGAAGGCTCATCGTTTCAAACAGTTTTGCTTTACCGTTTCTAGCAAAATCGATGTTGGTTTGTGAACTAGAGAACTAGGGAGTGCGGGGAAAGGTCTGGTACCTTGAGTGATAGGCGACGCTGCTACCACTGATCACCATGATCTGTCTGACATGTTAGCACTAGCACGTTTTTAACGAGACGGCATATTATTATACAAGATATATTAGTATAGATACTTATAATAATGGTTGCATTGTGTAGGGGTAAAATATCACACAATTTTCTACGAAAGTCGGTCCTATTACTCAATTTTTGTCCTTGTTAGAATGGAGAAAGTTTAATGAGGTGACTTCGAAGAACTGAAATAATGATGTTTCTTGAATAATATCAAAAACTAAATCTTTACAGGTCTCAAAGATAAATATCTAAACTGAGCCATAAGAGTTCCAAAAGAAAATGTCAGAGTCATTATTTTCGCGGAATGATATATATTTTTACCTTCCTTTACGATCCACTACAACTATATAACTTATAAAAAAATAATAATAAACCGCTGAAAATGTCCAGTTCTGTTTGAAGGCATTCCCTCAGCTATCATTTTAGTAGTGATAATGCAGACTTCAATGGCGAAAGCTTTGCTCAGTTTATTATTTATTATTTACCGTTTGTATCATATTGCTTTGGCCGGAGGACGTCATGTATTCACTGTGTACGTTTCCTCTTGCTTTTCCCTCAATATTTACTCATATTTTGTGTATTTTATCCATATCATACAAGTTTTTATCTCTCGGAACTTCATGGCTATTGGCTATTGTGCTTCTATGGTATAACGGTTATACTATAACCATATACATCCTGTTGAACACAAATGGAGCTTAGGAAAGTTCGTGTAAATGATTTCATCGTACTATTATCGAACAAACATGCAAAACAAAACTACAAATTAACATATGTTCCATGCATTATTATCAAGAATAAACACACGGAAGTCAGCCATGGGTTTTCAATAATCGTTCTGTTGTTGTTCCACCATTTGTTTGTGATCGTATCACTTTCCCATTTGATCTTTACATTCCAACAATGTGAAAATGTATGAAGGCTTTCATATATAACCTGTTGTTCGTCTCTTATACTATATCTTTACACATGTGATGTATTATAAGACTGGAAAAAACAGTTTTTTTTTCGGAAAGAAAAATCTGTAAACAATATCGCATAATATTCTTTTGTGTTGTTTCACACGTCATATTTAACTTACAGTTATCGTCTGCTGTTTTTTTTACTTTTCTTTTACAAAAATGATTTGGTCTGAGCCAACTAAATTCTCAACAAAGTATGAAATAAATGTCTAAGCACGTCACGTATGGCCCAACATGAGACGTATAATTACAAAAACTCTCCAAGGGAAAATGCTTTCACTTAACAATGCGCCATTGGAATAGATGGGGAAACTAAGCAGGGAAAGTCATAGTAGTTTTATAGAATGCGACTTTTCAAGTTCCAGCAGCAGCAAACACATTTAGCAATGACCCCGCTCAGAGAGATTGTGTAATTGGTGAAATGATTATTTCACATTAATTTGTTGAAACTTGGTTTCAATGTGGGATCTAAACATTTCGGAGCATGTGTCCCTAGTCACAGCTTCATAAAGATGGGCATTTCGTGCACCTGCAGCTCCGATTAAATTGTGATACATGTAAACAGAAACTGCCGAGGGGGATACCTTCATCAAAACCAATGACAAATTCATATGCATGGGACTTTCAGAGGAACGTTCTTTTGATATATATATATGCATGGAAAATGCTGAAAGGCTCATGCGAGAATATCTACTTTGCGAAGCTAGAGTGAAGGATTTTTTTGCCATTTAGCACCAGAACTACATGTTTTTAGCATTCACATCCGCTCTCAAGCTTAATATAGCCTTTTGTGACACTCTATCTTCACACAGAGAGAACGATAGACTAAAAGTTTCCAAGCATTACTTGTCTTATTAAGTTTTCCCTGTGGTAGTACATGTCGCAATGTTTTCACTCGTTTTCTCCGCGTCCGAGTGACTTCCCTACCGAGAAAATCCCTTTTCATTTTGTGTTCGTGCTTGGTGCTACCCTGCTGGTGCTTGCGACTGGTGACAAAACGGCTTCTCACCTTTTTTTTTTATCTCGCTGTTCTTTCTCCCCGACTCATCTTTTCCCATTCCATTTGCCTCCTTTTCCTGCTCTACATCTTCCCTTCTGCCTACACATTCTGAAATTTAGTGGATGGCAATAGTGGTGGCACAAGGAAAAGCACGCCATTTGACAAAACACAGCCACAGGTCTTTTTTCCCCAAATGTGCTTCTCCGTCCGAAGTTTCCTTCGGAATCAATATTAACGCTCTGCTCCTTTTCCCAAATGCTCATGGATGAGACCCGAGAGCAGCAGAGCGTGTGGCTGACTGTACGTGCTTAGAGCATGAGTACAAAACTCATCTCGTTTAATATCCGCCAAAAAATATATTAAGCCATAATAATAATCAACCTCACCTCGCCCAACCCTATAGCAAACCTCAACCTCTTGGTAATAACAGTAAATATAGTAAAATTAAATATCCGCAACAATTACACTAAAAATTTTCCATTTCATTCCAGCCCGTTTTTATTGAGTACAGTATATATCTCTCTGTGTATAATGTAATTTCATATCATTTCCGAACTATCAATGCGCACAGTTCTCCCTCTACCAGAGACCGGTCCAACATTTTCAAGATATTAGAAACCTTTCGAAATTAAATATACACATTCCCCAGCATGATCATGTGCTATATACACACGATTTATCACGGGAAATATACGCCAGTGAGTTTCAAACTTCCAACATCAGCAATGAAATGGGCTTGTGCCAAATTTCTCGGCAGAATTCCTAGAAAAATATAGTGACTTGCTTTGCTCTCCACACAAAGGGGATACATATATATGCAGTGCATGGATGGAACTTGTACCGTCTACTTTTACTTGAGTTTAGAGCAACTTCAGCAAAAATGTAGCATATTCTCTGAGTTCTCTTTGCTCTTACTCTCCTTTCCTTGTTCATCATATACCAGCAACCAGCACACACTCATTCTCTTGTTCGCTCTTTCCTTCATCCTCTCGATTCGATTCCTTTCTCCGTTCCAAAAACTTTTTCCCAACCACACCAGAAAAACTAGCAAGTTTTTTCCTCTCTCTCTCTCTCGCACGAGAGCAGAGCACTCCTCAGCATACAACAACGCCCTTTTGCAGACACTGCATTGCGGCATACACAAACAGGGAGAAAATATAGAGGGAAACACCTCTCCACGTTTATGTAGTTATTAACTGTAGAAAATATGCATATATACATGGTAGTGGCACACACGCTTGTTTGTGTACCACTACAGGTCATCATCATCATCATCAGCCCCACCACCAGAGTCCAAGCTGCAGAAAAAAAATGTGTGGAAGAAACAAGAACACAAAAGCCGTACTAGTTCTTTATGACTACGTATAAAGTACAGGATGTAAAGTACAAACGTAAGTACAAAACCGTATGTAGATGTTTAGAGCGACCACTGTTCAAGCGATTGATATTATCATTACAGTTTTTCCTGTGTAGCTCATGTGATCCTTTGCCAAAAGGAATTTTTTTTCGGGAGCAGAATAATACTTGGTGCCCATTGTAAAACAGTGTTTGTAATATAACTCAGACCGACCTGGAAGAAAGTCATTCAGGGGATGAAGTTGTAAAGGGGCAAGAGCAGAAGAGAGGAGAATGATTATGATGATGCAGTATTATCTCTCTTGTTTAATTAAGATAAAAAGTCACATGTCAGCCTCCGTACAAAAGGGTCCACACATTTTTATAGCCAGCGCTCTATTAAGAGATGGCTAAGTAGTACTTTGGACGGTGGAGAGAGGAAGAAAAGGACAAAAAACAAGATTTTGTCTTTTGGACCAAAGCACGGATTTTTGTAGAGCAGGGTAGGTACACACACATAAAGTCGACTCTGACACAGACACACATGCCATTCTCCTTTCTTCTTTCACCTTGGTAGAAAGTCAAACAATAGGAGGGGATGGATGATGAGCAGGCACGGTCTTGTAGTACAAAGAGGAGAGAGAGAACATGTATGTACGTTTCCTTTTTGCTCGTCGCATCCTCATAATATTTGGAAAGTTGGGCATAGTACGGAAAATTGGGTATGAAATGAAATTCATTTATGAAAAAAAAAACTCGCAAAATATAAGAGAAGTGAAGGTATGCTTTGCCTTTTCTGCATTAAATATATCCCAGTGGAGAGCTATTTTCTGGGTCCCAGTGGTTTCGTTGTAAAAGAAAAAAAGTCTTGTAGTAGTATATAGTAAGTAAAATGTAAAAAAGTGGAGAGCAGTGATTAGTGGAGTGGAGGAATGTCTCGAGGCACACATTTCTGCTACCCTCAGCTTTCCATTTGTTATATTGAAGGGAAATAATGCATATAAGGATGGTCTGGTGATAGAGAAGCCGACTAGCTTTTGCTGCTGTTCTGGCTTGGCATGGCACTCCTGCTCAAACTTTGTTTTTAAGCTATATTAATCCTTTTTCATTTTTCTTGAGCACCTGCAACCTCCTAGCGTGTACTGTAGGTAGATAAAGACAAAAAATGGGGTACAGAATAAGGCGAGAGAAAGCAAGATGCCTACACATGCATGTAGTAGTAATAATGAGTCTTTTGATGTTGCTTCGGAGTATTTTTGGGAAAAATAGTTTTCTGAATATAGCATGAGTCGAAAAGGTATTTTAAAATGTGCGTTCCATAATATACGTAAATCTATTTCTTAATAAAAAAAAGTAAGAAACGTACCGTACGAGTATGCTCAAAAGCAAAAAAATACTTTAGTTTCTTTTTCCAATGTTCACAAGTAAAATAGTATTTGGCCGTACAGTAATCGGGGGAAACCGCAGATGCCTTCCTAATTTAATTCATTCTACTCCATTCTTGTCATCCTAAATACTCATTTTTAGTTGGTAAAAATGAGGGGATAGAAAAGAAGCAGAAAAGACTTTTGCAGTGGTAGACTGTTAGGTACATAAATGATGGTATCACTAGCGTAGTGGTGGGTGAAAGTTAATGGTTGGATAAGTGGCAAGATGCATTTCACCTGTGTCAGTATAGCCAGTCTTGCCAGTTGCCACTACTTTCCTTTTACTGTAAGCTTTTTAAGTAATAGCATATATAGGTATTCATTTAGCTTTTTGGTTTTTCTGGGATGTTGCTAAAGTTAGATGTTGATGACATTGTCTAGACCGCTAGGAACTACAATAATGTTAAAAGCAAAGCCATATGCATTAGATTACACGTGAAAGAGACAACCAAGTACATTTTATACTAAATGCATATATAAAGCTCTTGTGTACTTCACAACCGAGAAAATCCCAGTTCTGAAAATTGTTGGCGAGAGGAGATTGAATGTAAATTCGAACCACAATTTGATTAAAGATTGATCAACATGAAATTACATTTTCACCAAAACAAAGACAACAACCACTCTGCTTCTGCTCAATTTCCTTTTCCCAGCATTTTCATCAATATGCAATATAGGTACATATAGCGTACGATGGGTTGCATGCATGCCTTATTTCCAATGCTGGGACTTTTTTCTCTTCGAATTGAGAGGAGTAAACAACGAGTACGAATTGATATTTGCAACTTGCTCTGATCACTTGCACAGTCACAGTGAGTCCTTTGCCATAATTGAATGTTGGAGAAAGGGGAATGAGGCAATGACGATAAAAATTGCCAAAAATTGATGGTTCATGCTCATTTCCCCTCTTTTGTCATTAGCCTAAAAGGGGAAAGGTCATTATGCGGAATGGGCTGATGCTCATATCTATCGGGAGCATTGCCATAATTAGATGGTTATTTTTATGCTAATATTTAGATGGAATATCATGCATGGGAAATGGCAACAGAGAATATAAATAACAATAACTTTGAGCGAAATGTTTCCCCGTATTGGAATATATACATTAAGTTAAGATTGAAATCGCTAAACGTATAATCATAACATAACAAGAGGCATCATCAACATGCTCGTCATGTATTATCTCTCGGAAATGGAAAAACTAAATAGGTAGGTTCGGCAGAGCACAACGGGAAATGACGGTACAATATGAGAACCGCAAATTGTATGAGTTTTACATAATTGGTTGTGTGGGTGCAGATACTTTTTTTAGACCAATGATTTAGTAACTAATAGTGTTCAGGTTATTGTTTTGGCCAATAATTTAGTATTCAACTGACTAAAGGAAAATATGAAAGGTTTGTCTGTAAGATTTTTTTACGCAATGCTGTATAATAAATATTGCATTGGAGCTGCAGCTTGCTATTACAATGCTTTCTCCTTGCTTGAATTTTCACCGCATGAGCATCATCCATAGTGTTTGTAGACCACCTCCAGGTTGATTTTATTTTTGGTATTATCTTATCAGTTGCAATTACAATGAGTGAAAAAGGAGAGAGAAAGTCACACGGGAAAACGGTTCGTGGACAAGCTTACGATGTACTAAGATGATGAGCATTCCTAATTTCAAGCTAATTTTGTGTTGGATTAGAGGCATAAATGTGGTACGTCGTTGTGAAAGTCAATTTGCTTTCTCCACTTTCCCTGCAGTCATATTCTAAACCAATCTGTGGGCATTTTCCCCAATTACGATAATTATGTATTGTATGATACGCAGTTTTTAGGATTCAGTTCGCTAATAATAATCTGGAATCTCTACACTATCAGTAATTACTTAACCAAGAAAGAGCATATCAATCCCAAGGACTATTGGCACTGGGAAAGTCAGTTAGGAGCTGGGAACTTATCAAGAGTCGTAATACAGCGACCCAAGAGCGTATTGTCGGGGTACCAGTTTTGTGAGGAAACGCAAAGTTTTTACAATACCTTGAGGGAAAAACGAACTGAGCTTTATCTTACTCCGGGTATCGAAATGAAGACTGGTGAGAGAGTCTGTCCTAATCCTAATTTAGAAGTTGCTTCCCTTACAATTGCTACCTGTTGTTTCCTGTACTGCATATTTATTGTTTTTGTTGGAGAAAGTAGAAGCGATGTTCATGTTTTTGGGGTAACACTTTACACTTGACGAGTAGCCTATTTTTACCTATATAAATATGAAGGAAAAGTTATTTTTTGTTGAACTATTTTCCAGAATTGTCTGTTTGAAATCTTTTTCGGCCTTTTGTTACTATCTTCCAGTTTGATGTATTATTTTTACACGGATTTACTCGTTGATATTTGTTACATGAATCACAAGTACGCAGAGCAAGCAATGCCGGCTTTTAAAGAATATCTTCAGACGAAAAATATTTTTGTAAGTGAATCGGATGGACAAATACGTTTGGAGTATAGTAGTCAGAGCCAGGCTGCAACTAACTCGACATATTATATTCCACCAGGTATTCGGATTTCCACAAAATTAAAACATATCGAAACTTTCAGGGTTACGGGGCTAAAATGCGTTTATCATCACATTTACAGTTCATAAGTGTAAACACGAGTTTAAAGTGTTGTGGAGATATTGCGCAACTGTAAGTATTGGAATCTTATTTGATGATACCTATGCAAAAACCAAGATAAAAGCCAATAGTTTAATGTGTTGCTTTTGCTAATTGTAGTTGCTTGCTGGATTGAATGCGATAGGGCTTTTTGTTAGCGCAGTAGTCAGTGCAACACACAACTCCATGCGAAGAGCAGTAGATAACGCTCTTCAGGAAGCTGTAATTGATGATGCTGGTGTCACGAGTAAGGAGAAAGCTACGAAGTCGCTAGATCATGCAAATCCATTTGACCATAAACAAGATGACCAGACGATTGGGTCTTCTCATTCTGCAATAACTTTTGGGAGCGTTGATAGCAGCGTGTGTTGTACTAGATTTTCTGAAACTACCGATATTTCTGAAGGTGTTTCAGAAGACATTCCTGAAAGCGTGGCAGAAGATGCTAGTGAAAGTTTTTCGGAAGATGTTCGTCAAAGCTTTTCAGATGTTAGTCAAAGCGACGTCGCTTCTGTCGATATTTCTATTGTAGAAAGTATAAATGTTTTTAATAGCAATAATAATAACAATGATGATGAGTTTAGTTGGCTTCAGGTTTAAAAAGATGTATGAAAATTGTTTTATTACGTGCTGCACCTCATTTAATGCAGTATTTAAGTTAGCCATAACCGTTAACTGATTAATTGATACAAGAGAGCTATTGTTTGTAGCTAGGCTAGCACAATGCAATTCAATATGCAACTAAAAACGTTCATGGTTTCAGGTGGTTTCTTCCTTTGAATATGTGAGCTGATTTTTAAAATGCATTACACACATGCATGGTATATGGAAGGATTATAAACTTTCGGAAAAAAAAGTATACGTTGCACTTTTGGATTGTTTTAAACAGAAAAGCTAATTTATTGAACGTATGTTGACAGAACTGTCCAAGCCATAAGATCAAAATTAAATTGAGAAAACACTAACACAAAACATAATTCTACGATTCTATATATCCATTTTTAAGTCTACTAATAACAAAACTCGTCAATCATAAACTTGAGCGTAATAAGTATTCAAAATAAAAAATTATAGTTAAAACCGAAAATTAGGATGATAATAATTGATAACTACTAAGAATTACAACGTTTATAATTAATTCTAACTCTACTTGGGGGGTGGTGGCTGATACGGCCTTCCTGGAAGTGGTGGGGGAGGATAATATGCTTGACCTCCAACGTAGGCTCCAGCTTGCATTGATGGTGGAGGGCCCGTTGGCGGAGGTGGTTGATTATATGGTGGCATCCCAGGTATTGGTATCACGTTCGGAGGATAGGAATAACCACTAGGAGGAGGGTGATATGAGGCTCCGGTTACACCAGAACCAGTCGGTTGGCCAGTTACAGGCGGCAATGTAGGAGTAAGCGCTTGCACAGGGGTTGAGGTTTTGGAGCCGGCTACACATTATGAAAATGAAGAATAGAATGAAAAGCCATATTCTTCAGCCATAGTCTTCTTAAAAACGTTCTACTCCGAAAGTACCTTGTGGAGTTGTTGGGTTAGCCAAAGGAGAGACTTGATTAGAAAGGGAGTTGATTGGAGGAATTCCCATCTGAGGAGGAGGTGGTGAATCAGGGGGTGAGGCTGTTGTGTTTGTGAATACAAGTCTAACACTTGATGACATATATCTTCGAGTATTTCAATACTCATATCTTCGACGAACATATCCCACCATCTTAAATGTTCAGATCTACGACCGTTCCAATCTACAACTTCAAACTTGCTTAGTTTTCCAGCTAGATACATCAAAGCTATTGCTATGATTTCAGGTTCCCATTGCAGACAAAGAGTTGTACATAAACTGGAAAAGTAGACAGTATTAAATTTCATTCCCAATTCTCCATCATATCATAAATCGTATTGCTTAAAGCGTTTTAAAGACATAAGGAAACTACCTGTCGTTTACAAAAGTCCAAGCCATTTGCACCATTTTTTGCAACCTATTTTTGTCCCCTTTCACGCATTTGGCATACTTTAGAAGAAATGTGTAAGGATGCTCCACTTGTAAATCAAACTTTATAGTCTGCAGCAAATCCTTTCAAGAGTCATAACCTCCTCCTACAAAAAATTTGCATTTTAATTAAGACTGGCTTGGATTGGACAGTACACATAGATATTGTTACACAAATTATGTTTACCGTCCAATTTCGAGCTTCAGGCCCAAACTGTAGAAATTTATTGTCTGGAAGAACGTCCCTTGCAAATTTGACGATGTCCTTACATTTCTTTGGAGTCTCTTCCACTTTTCCAGCCAGAAAGAGACAAGCACATGCGGTAGGCTATAGCAAGAAAACAAATAATTATATTAACCAGTCTCCTCATTTAACCTTCAAATAGAGAATTTACACCAGACTTACATATCTAGCAAAATCTTGGAACGTGTGAAACATGTAAAATCTATGAAAATACACAACCCCTGTCGCCATCGTGGTCAAACTGAGGTTCATCGTGGATCCCAAATCAATAATAAATCTTGCCCCCTCCCTCCGGTATCTTTGTTCAGTCTCTAGTGCGAGGCCCTGTATGACCGACGGAGTTGTCCGTAGCTCCTTCTTTTCAAAATACCACTTCACCATCTTAATCATTTGGAACGAGAACTAAAAAGAAAACTGGTAACAAGATGCTTCTGCCTTCCTCAGCAGGGTATTTCGAACCTGTCTCGAACTCCGTCCAAAAATAATAAACAATCTGTAACACAAAAATTTTCAAGTTATACATTTGGTCACCAAATTTATGACTGGAATTCTTCAACCCTTTTCAAATTTGCTACTTACACAAATTCCTTCACAATGGAGCTCAACCGGAGGATTCAGAAGACGCTATGAATTACTTCTCTGGGTTGGTCGTTGATCAGTACTGAAAGATGAGATTGAAGATAACAACCGAACTAAATGGGTGAATTAAAAGGGTATACTAATCAACAAAGCCGTGATGTGGAAGGAAGGTGGAGAAGATTCTTCTTTCTGACATTTACCTAGATGATCTAGGCTAGATCGTCAAAAGGACGGATAATGCAGTTTTTCAGATATCCCGGTGAAGGTATACACGATGAATTCATGTTATGCATATCCGTAATCAAGCTTTGAGAGAGAAGCACTTTTTGTGCAGTAAAGTTGTTGTATGGATGGACATGGGCACATGAAAATCACATGTTGGATTTGGGATTTGTTTGGGATATTTTATTTGCATATTACGTACAGAGCGAGTGGTTTTCACAGAAAGGTGCTTCTTGAATTTGATTAGAAGAATTTTGAGTTCTCCGATCAGGATCAGGTACGTTTTTCTAGCTTCTGACTGAACACGTAAATCATAAATGTAATAAAAACAGTTTTCAACTAAAAAACATCACTTTAAATTGGCCAAAGAGTTAATAGAAATTGTTATTAATTTAGTGTTATATATTTTATGCTGTGTAGACACGAATGGATTCAGAAACGCAGGATGTCGACACCGTGAAAATCCAGGCAGAGAACCGAAAACTGAAGAAAGAGATGAGGGAACTGGTTATTCAAAAGAATACAATGGAAGACCGACTTTATCGAGCCGCTAACAAAGTTTTGAATACCAAAAAGAGGAGGATCAAGCAGCTAGAAGCAGAGCTGGAAACGTTAAAGAAAAACGGAAATGCTGGAGATGCAGGTCATCACTGTAAAAATTGTCGATGTGGAGTGGTTGACAATGTGGATGAAGACGAGGAAAGGGACGAGCCTGTGATGAAGAAAACACGGAAGACAAAACAGATGCCTGGCCTGATAAGTGATGATGATAGTGATAACACGGAAGATCCTGGATCACGGTATGGGAGTGACACTGACATTGACGAAGAGCCAGCATCTGTCACTAGTAGCAGAAATACCTCGCCTGTGAAGCCGAATACAGGGGCAGTGGCAAGCCGTGAACCTACACTGGAAAAAGTAAATGTACCTGAGCCAGTACGGTCTCCTTTGACGAATAATGACGATGAGGAAAGTGAAGATAGTCAAAGTTAGTTACCAGTTCATATTTAGCATCTGTTAACATTAGCATTTCAGTATTCCGCGTAAAATTAAACTTGCTACTTGTTCCTTTTTTCAGGTATTTTAAATCCAGACGTTCAAATATCTAAACCTCCTTCAACAAATCCGGAGTTACAAGGTTCTCAGAAGTCGGATTACGATATGGAAGATATGATGGAAGAATTTTGTTCCTAGAAATAGTAAACTACTTTCCTTAGTATGTTATGAGGGGAATGTAGAATATTATGTTATTCTCTTAATATCATTTTTAAGATAGAAAATGCATGGCCGCATGCACGTAAATTATTAATCATAGAATAGGCTTGTTTTTGTGCTCTTTAATCCAATCAATGTATTAAAGAGTTAAGAGTATTATTAACATAGACTTTAAAGATAAGAAAGTTTATATCTGTGATTATAAACAGGATTTGAATGACAAACAAATGCTTTAAGTATATCAAGTCAATGCTTTCATATTTGTTTCAAGTAGTTTCAATAGTTTTTAAGCAATGTTAAACAAAACATGGTGATGTTTATAATGCAGCATTGTTAGTTAGTTAAATGCTACTTTATATTTATACTACAGATGATGGGAAAAAATTAAACGAATCATAGGAATGTTGCTTCAAAATTCTTTACTTATGAATAATTTATTTCAAATGTCAAATATTCAGCATAATTATTATTGTTTATGTTTATATATTACAATCAAGTATGTAGTATCAAAATTTCATTTGAAATAAATAATCTGCTTTCATATTCGAGTCATCCGGGAAAACAATTAATGAATTTTTCGTATTCATGACTTTTGGTATTAGCAAACGAAAAGATTAAATTACAGGTTTCAAAATGGCAAACAATAATTCTTACGTTGAAAGATTTTAAAGTTTTGATTTGTTTAGGTCCCATTTGTTAGGTATCATATTGTTCATGTTAAAAGAACCGTGTTTTCCCATATCTTCGTCAACAAACTTGGTCGCGCCTCGTATTGACTCCTCTTGAAACACCTTCAACCCATTTTCCATCTCGTACTTGATTGCGTCTTCAAAATCTTTAGCCGAATACATGGCGTTATAGGCACTTAGCCGATCCTTATTGAGGCACTGTTGAGGAAACTTTGAAATCTGATTAGCATACTGGATGCCTTGACCCAACACAGTTCCACATGCAACAACCGCGTTACACAGACCCATTTCCATTGCTTCTTTGGCCTTGACAGGTCGCCCAGTCAGGATCAAATCCATCGCCCTGCCTAAACCAATCAAGTGTGGTAGCCTCACAGTCCCACCATCAATCAACGGTACCCCGAACCGCCTACAAAAGACGCCCATTACAGCAGTGTCCTCCATTATTCTAATGTCACACATCAAAGCCAGCTCCAACCCTCCAGCAACAGCATATCCAGAAATGGCTGCGATTATAGGCTTTTTGAAGAACCTCCTGGAAGGCCCCATCGGACCCAGCCCCCGTTTATTGGATGGATTGAAGTTGTCACTGGCGAGAAAGTCAACTGCTCCTGTGTCTGCAGCATGTGATACTTCACTCAAATCATATCCAGCACAAAAATTGCCTCCTTTGCCATACAAAACGGCTGCTGCAGATGTGGGATCCTCTTCAAAATTTTTGATTGCCTCCTCCAACTTGAGAGCGGTGGCATGATTAACACAGTTTCGTTTGTCAGGTCGGTTGATTCCTATTGTGGTAATGAGATGCTGCATTTGTACCTGTTCCACAACCACGACGTCCTCATTGTCAGAGTCTGAGCCGGATGAGGAAACTTGCTCACCCCCTCCAGTAGACGAACTGAACTGTCGATTTTGACTAACGCCAAGAGAACACATTCTGCAACCAATTAATTGACTAGACAGCTTTGACTTCAAGTTCAGAGTTGTTAACCCCTTCAACATTCTCCATGTTCCTGGTGCTGACATGACTCGAACAATTCTACTACTATAATATGGATAATAAACATCAACAAGTTAAATGTTAGTAATTAGCCAAAAAACAGCATATCACGTGTATGACTTACAGACTTACTCGTTTGCTGGAGATCGTTGATAAGTTTAATTTAATGATGTATAAGTAGCTCCTCTGTAGAGGTTGTTGCTCCAAAACATTTTCACAAAACACTTTTTTTCTGCAACACCGTGTGACATGTGATCATCAGATGAGAAGAAGACATAAGAAATACCAAAACAATGTAGACAGTAGATACGAGACGTGCAAAGGAGAAAGCACTCAAGCAAATCCCTTTGAGCCCACACAATAAACAAACCGGCTAGAACAAATTTGTCGCTTTTTTGCAGCACTCCTTTCTTTCCTTAGATCTTGATAAGATCATAGTAATTTAAAGTGATTTGAAAAAAAGTATCAATTTGATTATACCGTTATCTTACCTTATATGTCAGCGAGGAAAAGTTCTACATTGGGTGACGGCACTACTGCCAGTGACAGTTACGACGAAAGTTCACGCTGCTCTTCTAACTGTCCATTAAGAGAATTATTCCGTCCTTCTGGAATTGAGAAAGGCTCCACTTTTCCGACTGACATTGTTGCTGTTGAAAGTAGTGACAACTTAAGCAACAAATTGTCATCATCCAGGAGCAACCCAGTGAAAGAAGACATTAGGAAAAGTATCATTCAACTTACTAAATCGAGAGGTCCAGAAAAATCTATTTGCCCGTCAGAGGTATGATATTCTTTGTATCGCAAAGGTGATATGGTGTACATTTTTTTTCAGGTCACTGATAAGTTTTTATATGTTTTAGGTGTGTCGGAAGATTTTTCCTCCAACTTGCTGGAGAACTCATATGCTGCTGGTTCGTCAAGTTGGTTTTCAATTGGCAGACGAAGAAATCATTGTTGTAACTCAACGAAACAGAGTTATTCCACCTGCAGAGTTTGACAAAATTGTTGGACCAATTCGTTTCAAGATCTTAAAGATTGAAAGTTAGCAGATTAATTACATCATGTTTCATTTCGAAGTAACTGATGAGGCTGATTTGGCAACTCCCAACACTGCCCGAGTGGAACCCACAGGGGGAGAAAACTTCAATCTCGGTGATAGGATTCATGACCCTGATAAGTTTTCAGGGATTGTTAAGTATGTTGGTGCAGTAGATAAGCAGACTGGTACCTGGTTGGGTATAGAGTGGGACGTTCATTCAAGAGGAAAGCACAACGGGAAGCTGGGTGACAAAGAATATTTTACCTGTTCCATTCCTAACGCTGGATCATTTATTAAAGTGCACAAGGCGAAAAAGATCCTTTCCTTGAAAGAAGCCCTAGTATTACGATACGGACATGATGAGGCGGTTTCAAGTACATTGAAATCCATTGAGGATAGATTGGAAAGAAAGACGATTTCCTATAGGTAAGCTTTTGAAATTATACTGTACTTGTTGGATTTTAAACATGATTATTACAACGCATTCACTTTTATATTATAGCCAACTACGCACACTAAATTTAAGTTCCAAAGGAATTATTGACTCGCCTGAAGATGTACAGGAAATACTAACGCTATGTCCAGACGTGCAAGTTCTAGAGTTGGCTGAAAACCTTATTCGAAGCTGGTCGTTTATTGGGTCATTGTGTGCCGGGTTTTCCAAGCTGTCAAGGGTAGATTTTAGGTAAGAAATTTTAGCCTACTTTAATTGTTGTAGTGAATGCAGTATGTATAAATGGAATTTCAAATTAGCAAGAATCCACTGACTGAAATTACTGATAAGGAGCTACAGCATAACAAAGGTGCCTTCAAAAATGTGGATCATGTAATTTTGGGGAGCATTGGATATGATTGGCGTTCTTTTCTAAGACTTTCGGTACTGTGGCCAAGTGTTTCAAATCTTCAGGTACTATATTCTCTATATGTCTCACCATGTTATCTAATTCAAGAAAACACCCTCACGTTTAAAGAATGATTGTTGATTGGTTTGTTAAGGTTCCTTTCAACCTTATATCTTCTGTCGTTCCCCCAACTGTAACGCTACTGAATGTAACAAGTCTTGATTTGGAAGGCAACAAGATAGTTTGCTGGAATGAAGTTTTGAAATTCACCGTACTGCAAAAGTATGGAAGTTGGACTTGCGTTACATTTGTAAAAATAGACTCGAGGTATTTTATGATGGTGTCTCTTTATTTTCAGACTTGAGTATATCAATCTTTGTGGAAACAAGTTGAAAGTAATCAGATTTCCAGCTGAAACTGATCAAGTGGACACTCGGAATTCTTCTTTTTTTCCTAATTTGAAGAAACTTAATCTTACTGAAAATTCTATTGACGACGTAAGACTTTATACTCTTATTGCTTAAGCCTTACGACAAATTATTCTCGTAAATGCATATTTTTAATTTGTCCAGTGGATTTCTGTAAGTGAGCTAAATAAGCTAAAACAACTTGAGGAACTGAGGCTCGATCTCAACCCATTCATGAATAAGGATACAAGGGCAAGCAACCGACAAATGATTATTGCTCGCATCGGGAAATTAAAGGTATTTTACTAAAACCTGACTCTGGTGAATTTTTAGTCACTATAGATTAATATTAAAATACAAAAGTAATTCATTGATCTTTGTAATATTAATCAGAAACTAGAAGGAGTGGACATTCAACGTCAAGAGCGCAGAGACTCAGAACTTGATTATGTGAAACGATTTTCAGATCAATGGCATGCAGAAAAAGATAGTTTTCGATTTGCAGCAGAAAATCCTCGTTACATGGAACTCATAGAAAGTACGTGTCGATTGATATTACTATTGATAAATCGAATGCTTGTAATTTACAATTTAACCCAAATTTTTACAGAATGGGGACAATCTGAAGCTGGTGAAACTTCTACTGTGGTTAAAACAATGAAATCATCTCTTATCAGTATGTTATTTATATTACAAATTACTTACATCTAGTTGATTTTATTACATTAATAATTTTCATGTAAAAAACAAATCACATTGTGTATAGATGTTACATTGGTGCCCCAAATATCTTCCCTCAAGCCTTGCTCTAAAAAAGTGGTACCCACAATGACAGTTCAGAAGCTAAAAGCATTTGTCCAAAGGGTATATAAAGAAAATGAGCCTCCTACTAAAATCACTGCTGTCAGTTCAAGGGTTAGTGCTTGTGAAAGTTTAGGAAATAGCACCCACGTGTACATACTTGCAAAGGGGATATAATGTTTGATTGGTTTTTTTTGCAGAATCCTGGAATTACGTTTAGTTTAGACGATGATTTTATGGACCTCGCAACTTACTCCGTTGAAGAAGGAGACAAGCTGATCATTGTTTGGTGACTGAAATTTGTGCTTTCTTTTATTGCCTAAATGATAATAATAAAATACTTGCAATAATTAATTAATACTTTACGAGATTTAGATTATTTTTAACATGCTCTTCATAACTTAAGAAAATTAACACGTTTTAGTAGCTTATTTTATGGCACATAAAATTTCGATACTTTTTTATTGACTGTTATTAAATGCAAATAGGTAATATTTTTGCTAAAAGAAAGTTTTGAACTAGAAAATTTCCTATGAAGTGTCCAGTCGAATCGTTCGTAATTTCAATTTGTCTGCTAATATGCAAGCAGCCTCGTTTGAGCCTCCGCAGTATTTGGATGAAGAAAATACGGTTAGTAGTCTACCACCTAATTGTACCTAAAATGATATTACATTATTATTTGCACATGTTTGTAATCAAATATTAACGATAAATAATAAAATAAAAAGAAAATTATACCTGGAACCCGGCTTGTTGAACTTCATGAGCTCGTACCACATGCGACAAACCATTTTTCTTAAGAAAGGAGTCCAGTGCATCTTCTGTAAATACATGAGCAGTTCCTCTTCTTATATTTTCCCCAAATCCGTCTACCAAAGCGTATTGAGCTTTCTGTTCAGCAGTGATGTTTTCACAATGAAGTGGATCACTCCACATTAACTCCCATGCTAATTTTGATTGTTCTTCTGGTTTGGGCAAAGGAGATGGAATCGATTTAATTATTTCCACGGCTCCACTTCCTATCCAAGGCGGTGGGATGCCTCCGTGTGCACAAAATATCTATTATGTAGAAATCGAAAAGCAGTTAATTGAGTTAATGTTATAGTGGGTTACACAAACAATAAATTTTCATTCAATATAAAGGCGACATTAGTAATCAAACCTTTTTATCTATTACTGCTGCTAAAGGCATCACATCGAAGACGTCATTAACTGCATTCCATATTTCCCGTCCTAATTTATCTCCAAACTTTGTCAAACACTCCCTACCCACATTAATAAAAAATGAAATTCAGTCAGTTACACCAACTTAATTGAAAGTTGTTGTAGTGCATTATCCATCATAGGCATACTTGTAAAAAGTGAACATTTGTTGGACATCTCGAATTTCGTGATTTCCTCTCAATAAATTGAATTTTGATGGAGCAGTTAATTTATGGGCAAATAAATAGGATACTACTTCGACTCCAAACTCTCCACGATCAACATAATCTCCAAGAAATAAAAACGTTGCTGGTGTGAGAACTGGTCCCAACCTCCATAGGGCTTTTTCAAAACATAGTAAATCTGGGAAGTTTCCATGAATGTCGCCTGTTTAAAAAGTAAGATCAAATAATGTAGTCGTTCAGAAATGCGTTCTTTCTCAGTGGCCATGTACCATGTAACTTTAGAGAATATAATAATTACCATACCAAGTATGTAAACTGGAGAGCTGAGTTCCAAAAGTCTCGGCTCATTGATTAGAATATCCTTGACTAAACCACATATTGTAATTAAGCATGCCCCTAATGCCGACCTGTCGACTTCACCCCAGGTGAATGGGAGCTTAATTATAACGGTCGAGTTGTCTTTTGAAGTTACTGTTTTTTCAAAGTACTTTAGACCATTCAGCATTTCCTTTGCTTGTCCATTTTGATTGAAGTTGAATATAGACTTAAGTCTAACAGCGCTAGATCCAAATGCACTTGACCTTGTCACGCTTGGTTTTTTGCCAAAAAATCCACTATCTAAACATTTAAAAGCATTTAGCAACAACGTCATCAAACAGTTCGAACAAATTCATATTTTGGTGGTTAACAATGTTGTAGCTTTACGTTCAATGTCCCATAGAGAATGTACGTCCAAAACTGTTCCTGATTTTCGAACTCTTACAGAATGACTGGCTATCTCGTACGTGTCAGTTTCACGTATTTCACTTTGACTAAAACCGCCTAGCACAGCCTCTGATTCCAAGTTTAGAGCAACAAAATCGGACGATGTTCTTGACCGCTTTGACTGTAAACGCTTAACCTGCACATCCATGGTATCTTTCAATTGTGTGAACTTCAGAACTGATGTGCTAGATCGCAATAAATGAGAAGTCCCTCTAAACCGTAGCTGACCGACACAAGTCAAGAATTCTGTGAGCCCCAAAGAGTCGCCAGTGTTTTCACCGAACAATCTAACAATTATTGCAAAAATTGTGTGCATTCAGTCTGAGTTGATGTTCAATGTTGTGTACTTGGTTCATGCATTTCCTGGAATGATGAGCAGTGTGAGTTAATTACTTTGCTTGTTTCTCTGCTTCAAGCTGCAGAGCACTTGGATCATCAGATAGGTTACGGGATCTTCGAATATCTCTAACCAATGATTTAAACTCTGGGAAGCTAAGTCGGCCATCTGCATCTCTGTCATAAAACCTACATAAAAATTGTTTTGTGATAATTTGTACTTAAAGTAAATGGTACTTATGTACAAGACTGCATATTAATTGATTACTTGAATATATATCGACAGCGTATTTCAGCGGGAGGTCCACCATGTTGAATTACTGGCTCCGTTGCAGCGTAACCCAACGATACAAATCACGGTAGCTGATTTTTTCTATGTTTCAATGAATGGTTTCCCATGGAATGCGGGTTGATTTCCTCCAGTGGGTTGTATTCGGATATTGTTTGGATACTTTTGCTGTGTTTGAAGTTAGAACTAGAAGGATGTTTGTGTGGTGTCTTTGTGTACAGGGTAGAATTCGTTGTCTGTATTTGAACTTGGTTCTTTTGTGTCTGTTAAGGATTTTTTTAAAATTTTTTGTTTTTCGTTCAAAACGTATATCCAAACAGACAGACTTTTGTGGCAAAGCATCTTCTTGAAAACAACTTAGGCATGTCTCAATCTTTATTCAAAAACAATCAAACAACTCAAAACAATCAAGTAATCAAAAAACTCAAAAAAATTAAAAACTCAAAAAACTCAAAAACTAAAAACAACGAAATATTCAAATAAAAAACTCAAAAAATTCAAAAACACAAAAAACACAAAAAACAAAAAAATTTAAAAAATCCTTAACAGACACAAAAGAACACAAGTTCAAATACAGACAACGATCTACCCTGTACACAAAGACACACAAACATCCTTCTAGTTCTAACTTCAAACACAGCAAAGTATCCAAACAATATCCAAATACAGACAAACGTCTACCCGCTTCACCACTCATTCATGTCTCTCAACAAAGTAAACCCGTCTCAGGATCCTTGGGTAACCGTGCACAGCAAAGATTGTTCTGGGGTCCCCCAGACCCCTGACAGGCCACCTTTAAACCCCTCTCACCACTTTTGTTATGCATCTCATAACCAATAGGGTCTCATAACCAAACCGAATTGGTTAACAGCACCGTCGCCATGACAGACGGAACTTCATATCTCACAATAAAGGGGTTGTCCTTCACCTACCGCAAGCCGCGAAGCGGCCCATTGAAAGAAAGTAGACAATCGAAGATTTGACCGGTAAAGTCTTTCAAAGACAAAGTGCAGACCACCATTTTGGAGCTAACCCAATCAGCGTTTTTGATTTCGAGAGCTCACAAACACGAGCTACCAGCTAACCTATCACAAACCACGAAAAGGCGGACCTGTACTTACAAAGCCGAGTTTGTTTCTTGTAGGAGTTAAATCACACTTATTTTTAACTGTGCCGGCAAGGCGCAATGGTCAAGTGCTCGACCAGATATTGTAAGATTGTGGGTTCGAATCCCACTCAAGTCAATGGGTTTTTTCTCTGTTGCTTTGTGAACATCGCGTTCACAGTGCTTTCTTAGCTGACTAATGTCTAAAGTAGAATCCCTGTCAAATTTCCCGTTCAAATTTCTCTGACGCTTTAATCTGTTATGTTATCTTTCTACTTTTGGATTTCTACCTATGAGCACTGATTGTTGTACAATCCGTTGGTGGTCAAATAAATCCAAGCTTTCGAGTAACTGGTGGACATTGCTAGCAGGGAATCTTCTCCAGGGACTTGTAGTTTATGGAAAACATACAACTGGGGAAAAATCGAGCACTATAGCCAAAATTTTTGTAACAATTTGCAATTTTTTTTAAATCATGGAGGAACAGATACCGGGAAATCGATATACTCTGCTTCAAACCACGTTGTATTCATATCAGCTCCAGGGCATAGTACTGACATTGAATATTTGATGAAAACCCAAGTTTTATACGGATTTCCATCAAGACTCAGACTAAAGCCCGCATATCTCGGTCAAATGATACACGAGAGATTCGAGCTTCGGGGACAACATTAGCATGACCCTAAGGAGCACGTGGACCAAATATTTATAAGACGGCAATGTACTGATATGGGATTTTTGGGTAAAATTCAAAGTTTTATCCGATATTCAATCAAGTCTAAGTTAAAATCAATGTAGCTCTTTCAAATGGGACACGAGGGACTTGGGACTTTGACACATCATTAACATGACCACAAGGACCGTATGGTATCCATATGAGCCCCACGGCACTGTACTGATATCAAATATTCAATAAAGTTCCAAGTTTAGTCCGGTTTTCCATCAAGACTCAGACTAAAACCCGTATAACTCGGTCAACTGACACACGAGGGACATGTACCTTTGACACAACATTAACATGACCCTCAGAAACAGCTGGACCAAACATGAGCCTGGCGGCACAGTACTGACATCAAATATCCGATAAAATCCAAAGTTTTATCCGGAATTCACTCTAGTCTAAATTAAAACACACAGGGCTCCTCCAAATGATACACGAGGGACTCGAGCCTTGGCGACATGATCAATATAGGCCTAAGGACCACTTGGTATCCATATGAGCCTGACGGCACTGTACTGACTTGAAAAAAAAACATAAAAATAAACTTTGAGGGAAGATTCAATCAGATTTTGATTTAAATGCCCGTAACTTTGTCTTATCATACTCCAGAGGCTTGTAACTTGACGAACAAATCAAACAGACCCATGGAACCACAGTCTATAAAGCACAGCATCTCGATATAGTCCCGTCTTCGGAAAATCAAAAAAAGTCAACTTTGAGGGAAGATTCAATCAGATTTTGATTTAAATGCCCGTAACTTTGTCTTATCATACTCCAGAGGCTTGTAACTTGACGAACAAATCAAACAGACCATGGGAACCACAGTCTATAAAGCACAGCATCTCGATATAGTCCTGTCTTCGGGAAATCGATTAATTCCCGTTTTTTAGGAATTACTATCAAATGTTCAAGTATCCAACATCAACATCTCATTTCTACCAAAAATACACCCAAAAGCATGGAAAGTCGCTTAATTCCAACCGAGATACTTTCAAACACAGGTCCAAATACAGACATGGGCCAGCCGTAACGGTAATACACTTATTTTTATCCAAATGACACAGAAATCGCACCAATTAATTCGTTCATCCATCAAAGACACCAAAAAAACGTATATCCAGCAGAGACTTTTGTGGCAAAGCTTTCTGGTTCATGAAGCAGATGATAATTCATGGCATTTTCTCTCTATTCTATAGCTTTTCCATAGCAAAATGTAGCACTATCGAAATTAGATGCTTAGAGTCTTCATTCCCGTCCCAGCCCAATATGTTCATGAACTTTGTAAATCCCTTCAAGCCCAGGGTAAGGTATGGTACTGCCAATTTTAGAAATTCCCTATACAAGATTTCTTGCTCTGGAAAAAAATTAGTTACGAACTTTTAGACAACATAGAACAGAGTTAAACATACTATTGTTATGATTTAATTAAAACTCACCATTCCGTCCTAATTTAGCAGCTTGGATCAACAACTCCAAACCTGACTTTTTCTGTTTGGATACATCTACCCCTAAATACGATTCAGTAAATGATAACTCAATTCCCATTGTTAGCGGGTTTGACTGAAGTTGAAAACGATGAATGGTGTCCATTATATCAGGCGAGTGAAGTCTTTTTTCCTGGTGGTAAGCTACAATATCTGATAGCTTTAACCATATTCCTCCAAGAATATTCTGAAAGCGACAGTAAAGAAGATAAACGTTACTTGGGAAGTGTTAACACGAATCGTGTTACACGATGGTTTGGTTGATATAGGTAATTTTTCTTCAAAATTACTTCCAAAAGCACTTCCTTCTGATCTTTACTAATTTTCACAGAGCACATAGCATGCGAAACCATCCTTTCCATTCCAGGTACTGCCCAGCGATCTAATCGAAGCAGCCCTTGAACAGAAGTTGCCGGGATGTGAAGACTTTTTAAATACTTTTCCAGTGGAACTCGCCATGGCTCCAAATGTCCTTTTTATTTGAGTTCAAAAGTGATTTTTGTGGAGTGAGAAATTTATTTTTTATTTAGATCTAATATTATTATAACTTTACCTGCAGTTGGAGCCTCAAAGAAAGCATAGCCAAGCTCACCCTCTCTCATGAGAAACTCATTCACAGGGCCCTCATCAAGAGGGCAATAAAAGATGACTGAAATGTGGTCAGAAGAAATATTCGCATCGACATTTTGTTCCCCAGTAGCTGCTCCCTCGACCTTCGGGTTAGGCACTGGCACCGGTGCGGCTACAGATCCCAAATTAACTCGCGTGCCATTGAAGGGTTTTAAAAATCTGTTGTAAGGTGTCTTCATTGAGTCACTCTCATGATTTCGGGGTTTAGTAAAAGCTATTTTGTTGTACATTCTGGCAGAACCAAAACCCCTACATTGTTGGGAATCAAAATATAAACTGTCATATTGTCAGTTAATACGGTTAAGCCGTTAAGCTTTAAAAAATTACAAAGTGTGGGATATCTAGTCTTACCATATGACCTTTTTTCATAACTATATTCAGAAAGTACCAATCTCCACTGAATCTCCACACAACAAATGATCTAAGAGGCTGCTTCCGGTAGCGGTTAAAAACCGTAAAAAGGTACGTCCAGGATTTTCTTTTCTTGCCAATTGATGAAAACTATTTTTATAATAATGAGTGAGAACTACGTGTATCAAGAATGAATGAAACGAAATGTGTCTAAATTGTTGAGAGTTTAGAGTAGTTTTTAGTGTTGAAAGTTGATTAAAAAATTGTTTGCTTTTACATATACAGAAAGTGAAAGTTTTACATGCTTTGGGTATCTGTTACATTGTCGATTGTTATTGTTATCCTTTCTCCTAATTTTCATGCATTTTCATCTGCATAAACTACTTTGCATAAACTGATAACAAAGATATTTCCAAAAGGACAATTTGATTGCCGCGTAGCCTCACAGTGCCCCACTTACCGGTTACCTGCATTGCGTCTGAATTTCTCCTATGACGCCATCCGGATGGCTGCATCCATTTCCGCAGCGTTTTGAACTCCTTTTTACTCCTCATCTAATCCATCTTTTCCTGTCATATTATATGTCATCGAAGGTTAAACTTATTCAATGAGTTAGGTCAACGAACATTAAGGTCAACGTAGCTAATGCATTAATTTTAATATAAAAACCGTTCATGAGAATTATTGTTACAGGCGCATTCATTCGTTCAGTTTTGTATGGTAAGTAAAGAAAGGCTCTTAGAAAAAACACCATCCATAGACATTTTATGATCAACCAAAAAGACATTTGGTGATTAGTAGAGTGCTTCAATTACAAAAGCATTAGTACAACCTCAAAACTAAACCACAACGACGGTATATGATAACTGTCTGCAAACGAGTTGCTGTAATTGATGTACCTAAAAAAATCTCATGCAATCATCATCTTCAAGAACAGAGCCTTCTGTACTGATGTGATAATGCATATAGAAGAAGTCCTCTAACATCGCATCGACGCGGTCGTTGTCGGTCTAACCCTACAACTACTTTTAAACTACTCTATCTATCTAATACTTGCTCTATTCATCAACCAACCACACCACAAGGTATATAATGTATCTATTCTGACTTGGGTACATTTTATCCGCATAAAACTATGCATAGCATTATTTTGTGCCTCCCATGTTGAATCACAAGAAAGGATACACAAGGCAAAAAAATGCAACGTGTTGTGTATCGGCATCTCGGTTGGGTTTGGGTACTTTTCATACATAACTCTTATATGTATATCTAGTTTTATCAGAAAAAATGTACCTAAAGTCAATACGGCATTACTTTTCACACGCTAAGATAAAATATTCCATTCTTTCGTCAAGATAAAAAAAATTTTAGTTGATAGTTTTGAATGTGTAAACCATACGTTGTATTTATAACAACAAATCAAATCAGTCAAAGAAAGAAGATTAGATTTGTAGTGTTGTGGTTCTCTACATTTTAAATACTGAATGAAGGCTTTGTTCGTTAAATAGTTTAAAGTGGTTTGAATTCATCAACAATATATGTTTATTAACTACTAACATCAAAAAGACGGTTTCAAGAAACAAATTCAAAGGATTTTAAATATTTTACCGTTACAATTCTGTGCTAATATCATCTGGTCAGCTGGTAAGTACCATTTTAAGGATTGGTTCAATTATTTGTCATTAATGCAACTATTTATTGACTATTTTTACTAATATTTAACTCCATTGAGCGTTTTGGGATACCTGGTTTTAATTCTGTTTACTAAAGCTATATAGAGCATTTGAAGAATTTTGTAACGTTCATGGGCGTAAGTTGTAGGTTTCGAATTTTCGAATATTTATTCATTAAAACAGGTTTTAAATTTAATTGGAGTTAGAGATAAATTATGCTTGGCTGTATGCAAAGACTCCAGACTGGGTACTTTGAATGAGATACTCATTAGTATGATGTTAAACTAAAAAATATTGTAAGCTTTCATTACGATTTTAATGCGCATGCTGTACCCAGTAGGCCGGCCTGGTGTCATTAAACTCATCAACCTTTAGCAGATGGAATATTCTCATTAGACATATTATTGATTTGCGTTATTTAACGAATAGAGATAAGTACTGGCAGCTTCAGAAAGTTGTACCTGCTGCTGTTTTCTCATTGAATGATGATAACTTCATCAGGATTAGAATAAAACATTTGTTGAGTTACGTTCATTCGTAACAGTAGGCTGTGTTTGGAAGGAATATAATTATATTAATTTATATCAACATCATCATGTTCCAGATTACAGCCTCAAAGATTTTCTTCAGCATGTCTCAAAGCTAAAAAGAGATACTCATGTTGTTTTCACACGTACACACTTTAAGTAAAAATGCTTTTGACGAATTGACAAAATTGTTTTATAGTGGGAATAATGTGATACTCAAAATAAATGGTGATGGTAGTTGTAAAGCAAAAGCATTAATATGGAAAAGAAAATGTAATTGTTTTGAAACAGGACGAAGAAGTTCGAAGGGAAATCATTGAGATGGGTACATGCTGCTGCTAACTAACTATAGTACTTGCAATCACGCTTAGTCCAGTAAAAATATTCAGGGTTATAAATGAAATGTAGCATCGTTCACTTTAGCTTAAGGCCAGGTTTCCCTATAGGGTTTGTTTGATAATACAAGAATAGGATAGGATAGGTCCTATCCTAGGATTAGGAAATTTGGTAAATAACCTTTCAGATAATTGCTGATGAGAAAAAATTCATAATGCAGGAAATTGACGTTGAGCTTTATGGTATTGCATTAAGCTGCATCAAATAATTTATGCCAATGATATGCTATCGGCTGTAACGCTGTTTGTATGTGTTGCATTATGACTTCAAATCATGGGGACATATTCTGTGCTTGACTTATACAGATGAAATGAACTAATCATAATTCTGTTTTCTTTTCGCGTGCCGCATATATGCAGTTAGTACTCACTCACAGTTCTACCCAAAAGCAATAAACCAAAAAAGTTGGGCTGATTTTCTGGACTATACTTGCGTTACGGTATGGACGGTGTGTCATTAGTGATAGTGTTGTTGCTTATATCTGCTTTCTGATAGATTAAACCTTGTTGTCATTCATTTATCCTTTACTTTACTGTAAGTACATCCATCCCCATTACTATTCTCATCTCCTCCTGTTAAATCAATAGTAGTATATTTAGTGACTCATTCCCAAACTCTGCAATAGCGTAAGTACTCATTTTAATTCATGGTATGCTACATGTAGGCGCTTCCTACTTGCTATGTATATAAACTAAATTTAAAACTTTTAACCAGTACAATAAGATGTTTATAAACTGTTCAGTTTTTATATAAAGTGTTTTTCTCCTTTGACAGGATAACAGGAAATTGAGGACATATTTCGTGCGGTTTTCGTTCATGAGGATTGATGTATTGTGGTTGCGTTACGGTCTAGTTGATGCAGGCAAAAAGAAACAGATAAAAACGCAGTAGGACACTAAAAATTGTTGTGCCATTCACTCGTTTGCACGCTAGTGCTATATGCAGAGTCACGTAACAACGACTGCAGAACATGCAAGCTAACTATACATAAACATAATTACAATACCCTTTTATGAGCTCTTAGCATGATTATATTGTATTCTATTCTGTCATTCATTATCAATTCAATTCGTGGTGTATGTTAGTAAAGAGAGGAGCAAGAGAAGAAGCGAACCAAAAATACACAGTACTACAAAAAAAATTATCACCTGTCCTGTGTACCTGCAACTTCTACTGATAAGTTTTACTGTATTTCGCCACATCATCATCAACAACATATTGGAAATCGGAATTGGAACTTGTACACATTAACGATACGATATATTGTATTAATGTAAACTGTTTGCTAAAGGTTTACACATCAGTTATCTCAGATAGTGCCGAATTCATCATTGTAATCATTTTCTATTGATTATTTGTTGTTAGCTTTTTACTTTCATATTTTTTCTATAACAGTTGTTGTTAACATTATCTACTAATAGTCATCGTGCATGTTGAGTATAACTCAAGTTTTGCCTTTTCCCGTGGTGCTGTTGCTACAGTTCAGCTAGTTAGTATATTGAGCGTAGTGAAATCAGAATAGTTTCAGCAATTTTAGTGCCTTCAAAGTATTGAGCATTGAAAAAGACAGTTTCTTTGTATTATTATATTCATATCTGCTGCGGGTCGTGAGTTGTGAACCTATATCAATAGCAGAACACATACTTTAAATTGCAAATTAATCAAGATGATGCCGAGCGAAGATAGCACTCAAGATTCCGAGACTTCTCAAAATATGGAGAGTGTCAATGGAGGCACCGAAGAACCTTATTATGCACAACCTGGTGAAGATTCACAGTCGTCAGAACTTCCTGGGAGTAAGCTAGAGGATGCAAGAGATGGAATGTATTTGCAAGATTATTATAACCAGATGCAGTTTGCGAATTCTGGAGTTGCCATGGCTGGTTTGGATTCTGATTCAAACAGTCGAGGGTTTGCTCCTGAAGATCAATCAGCGTATGCTGAGATGATGATGCAAATGCAACAAGGCGAGGAAAGCAATAACACTAGAGATTCTAGTGAGTCGGATAAACCGGAGAGTGTTAATGGTAACGGGAGTACATCTGCTGAAGTAATCACTGAAGGACAACAACTAAGTATGGAGGGTTCTGAATCCGAACAAAGTGGAAAAAGAAAATTGGCAGATATTGAGGGTAGTGAAAGTCCCGAAGTGAGTAATGTTGCTGATGGCTCAAACTCTTCCGAGTCTCCTGTTGGCCCAACTCCTGCGAAAAAGGCACTTCTTGAAATTAACATTAGAAAACTGCTGCCTGATTTAGAAAAACATTGGAAGCCAGTGGAAGATGACCCAAATGATTTTCAAGCTTGGACGTACTTACTACAGTATGTTGATCAAGAGGTATGAATTATTAATATTAACTTTTGAATTATTGTACAAACCAAAGGGCTTTGGTTTCTAAAAATTATTATTAACAGTCTAACAAAAGTATTTTATGCATTCTTATATTTATTTTTGATTTTCGGATCTAAAGGACCATTTTAATGTTTCCATACAGAATGAACTTTTGGCTGCACGTGAGGCATACGATTCGTTTTTGTCTCGTTATCCATATTGTTACGGCTACTGGAAAAAGTATGCCGACTACGAGAAGCGCAAGGGATCAGCTGAAGACTGCGAACAGGTAAAACACTAAGAAAAGTTAAAGCTAGTAGCTTAAAACAGGAAGTACGTTACGCACAATACTTATATTTTACATATTATTAATATTTCTTATTATATAAAAGGATCATTTTTATATTATATTACGACACTAGGCAATTTAAACAATTTTAGCCCTCTCTAAAAAATGAAGGGGAAGAATGAGTGCATAAGCGCAAAACAAAAAGCGAGGTGTGTCCGCTATTCATGAAAATGGGTATCACATTAATTGATCAGAGCACTTTAATCAAATTATATATCGCATAATGTTTTTTAACTTACAAAAACAACTCGGTTTACTTTGGGAAATTGGCAAAAGTATTGGTACAAATTCTAGCTTTTTCCACTCTGTCTCGCTCTGGAGTTGTGAACATTGGTGGGGGTTGAACAGGAAAGAAATTGAGAGAGAAAAAAGAAGTTCCGGGGTGTCAATTTAATCTTCCCTTCAGTAATCATCCAACGTTTCACTGATCATCTACTTCTACCACTGCTCTACTACTACTACTACCTACCATTGAACATCATTTTACTACTTTCATATTACTTAAAAATGTACATCATCACCGTCCTTTCGTCATCGCCGCCTTACATTATATTATAATATCAATTATATTTTTCAAACGTAATTAGATTTTCTAAACAATATTGTAAAAACATTCAAAAACAATTGTATTCAATCAAAAATATCAAGATACCATACTTTTTAATGTGGATTTTCTCTTTTTACGGAAAGATCATTTTCTGAATTTTTAATGCAGGTCGGTTCGTTATGTAACCACTTTGTGTAATGGATGTTGGCCCAGTAAGTAGAGCAAGATATGATTAATATAATGAAATAGCTTACAGTTTCAGTAGTGCAAATGTATTCAGAAAATGATCTTTAACAGGAGCATTTGCACAACATTATTGTGAGATGCGTATGATGTACGTGCCGACCGCAGGTATGAATCTCAGAAACGGTACATACATAAATCAATCAAGAATACAAACATTTTGTATAAAAAGTATTGAGTTTATTTTTTAAGACTTAGGAGTGCAAGCGGCTTTTGCGAAGGATATGTTTTTGTTAGGCTCGCTGTAGGAATTTGGTTACAATGTTAATAAACGTTTTCGTTTCTCTATTCAATGGCACTTACAGGTATTCCGACGTGGCCTTGCTGCGATTTCTTTAAGCGTTGATCTGTGGATTCATTACTTAAACTATTGCAAAGCAGCCCATGAACAGCAACCGGATTATATTAGGGGCCAGTATGAAGCTGCTACACAAGCTTGTGGCTTAGAATTCAGGTAGGAACTTTTTTTATCTCTGGTTTTTATTTTCAGTCCATGTATGTTTATAAATATCCTTAAGGCTTGTATATTAAATCGTATATTGTTTTGGTTTAACAGATCAGATAAACTGTGGGAGCATTATTTGCAATGGGAGCAGGAGATAAATGAGTTGAAGAATATGATGGGAGTGTATGACAAAATCATAAGCACTCCAACTCAAAAATATTTGGAACATTTTCAAAGGTATGTTCCTTGTTCTGTTCAACTTTTTTTTGTTATAGTTGCATAACTCATTTTAAGTTGACCTGAGTTTCGTAGCCATTCTACAAGTAAAAACTAATATAAATTGGTAATATTATTCTCTTTTTATAGCTTAAAAGATTTTGTCGGAAAGCATCCTCCTGAGGATATACTTAGCCTTGAAGAATACACTGAATTCAAAACTCTGGTTCAGTCCGAAGCGCCGGAAGAAATCGAAGGAGACGTAAGCTGAATATTATTTTTATGTATATATTTGTATGTTTTACATTCTGACTCATTAATGAAAATTGAAATACAACATATTTGTCTTTTTTTTACAACTTTATAGGAACTTGTTGAGAAAATCCGTGAAAAGATAATTGAGAAGAGAACACTAGTTCACAAAGCTAATGAAGCTGAAATAACTGCTAGATGGTCTTTTGAAGAGGCGGTAAGTGAACTGATTGCTGGCAAAATGTGTAATGTAAATTCTTTAGCATGTGCTCAGCTCAACTTTTAATCTTTTTAATGCAGATCAAAAGACCCTATTTCCATGTGAAGCCGTTAGAAAAGGGACAACTAAAGATGTGGAAGGAATACCTGGACTTTGAGATTGAAAAGGGGGATCTTGCTCGGGTAGTAGTGCTTTTTGAAAGGTGTCTGATTGCTTGTGCTTTATATGAGGAATACTGGATACGATATGTGAAGTTCCTACAAAGTCAGCTAAAGCACGCCGATGTATCTGACCGTTTGCGAGATGTGTACACTAGGGCGTGCACTATCCATCATCAAAACAAGCCGTGGATTAACTTACATTGGGCTGCGTTTGAAGAATCAAATGGTAAGTTATTATTTTTACATAACAACAGCTTTGCTGTGCAGTATGACTGATCATTTATTCTAATATTTTTAACTGATTTTATTACAGGGAGCATCGATAAAGCAGTCGAGGTTTTGGAAAGATTAATGAAAACACTTCCAGAATCCATTCATGCTCTATATCGTCTTGTGAATGTGGAAAGGCGGCGGGGGAATCTTGGAAGGTGCTCCGAACTGTTTGAAACCTTCGTTAGTCAAGCAAAAAACAAAGCTGATGGAGCACATATTACAATTAAATATGCCCAGTTTCTGGCAAAGGTGTGTTTTAATGACGAAATAAGATTAACTACATATACATTATCAAAAAATCCGAACTAACTTTGATCTTTTTGTAGAGTCTTGGTGACTATGAAAAAGCAAAACGTGTGCTTCAGGAAGGAACTGACATGGATGATGTAAGATTTTGTTATTATCAAGTTATTATGTGGCAGCAGCAGTTAGTCTGTATTTTGTATGATGATTACATTGTGCGATGATTTTTTTTACAGAGCACAAGACCAAAAGTAGTCATGGCTTTGGTCAATCTGGCATTGGACCGACAGCCAGTAGATATGGAACTTGTTATGGCTGCCTTTGATCAAGCACTACAAAGTAATATTGCTGAAGAGCAAAAAGTTACATTTGCTCACAGGAAAATTGAATTTCTGGAAGAATACGGAAATGATATACTAAGGTAATATTCATAAGAATAGAATTTGCTATTGGTGCGAAGCAAGGTGCTAAGTGCGTTAAAAGCAGCTAGAATAATTATTGTGATAATTTGACTTTTTTACAGCATTGAGAAAGCACATGAAGAACTGCAATCTATTGCTAAAGCTTTACGTGAAAAGAGGGCGAATCCTCCAGTTGACGATCCTACAAAGTAAGTAGATCAATGGTCATCATATTATACAGATTTCCCCCCATTAAATTATGTAATACTAAATTCTAATTACTAAAATAATTATTGTCATAAAAATTATAGGCCGCCACCTGCTGCAGCTGCTGGTGAAGATCCATCTAAAGCAACACCAAATGGAGCAGCTCCTAATCAATATAGTCAAGCATATGGTCAACAGTACAATCAGTATGGAAATTATGCCAATTGGAATTATCAACAGCCTGCAGGGTATGCTGGGTACAACCAACAGAATTGGAGTGCGTATCAAGGTTACTACGGATAAAATCAGAAATAGGAAGATTCAATGTTTTGATGTTAGGGAGAATATAAGCCAGAGTCTTGAGATGCATGTTTTCTGGCGTTTCAGTTTGGAATGGGTTTTAAAATTCACTGATTGCTGTAAAGCTATACATAATATATTGTTGTAGAGAGTAGACAACACTATTTTAAAACTTGTCATAATTAAGTACATAATATTGATGAGTAAGCCTTCTGAGCCTTTCAATTTATTGTACTAGGATTTCTGGAGTTGTTATTGATATAATTGATAAAATATACTGTGTATTGTAGGGTAGAATTTTTGTTGGTAGCGATTAGGTGTTAGGAATGCTGAAGTTTATGTTTTGATTTGCATGGTATACATATTATATATAAAAATATTGAAAGATCATTTATCAAAATATATCCAATAATAGTTTTAATGTTTTATTCCATTTTACGTATATAATATTATATATTAATAAATTAGTCGACAGTTGAAAAAAATTTATCCTCGCAAACTTGCTTATTTTTTAATCCAGTAGGATATCGAAAACATTGACATTGTCATTGTTACAATGTAGCTACAACAGTTTCGCCTTGAACCTCTGGAGGTGGCTCTTGCTCGCCGTCAGTTGGAGGAGCTGATTGTTGTTCTTCAGCCCCTTCGTTAACTTCGCCCTCTTCTGCTGATCGTTGTTTAGATTTTGACTTCCTTTCGCTAAATTTAATATTGTAAAATTGGCAGCAATCCTTGAGTTTAGCCAATTCCCTTGCGATCCTTGCCTTTTCCTCTTCTGTTAATTCTCTGACTGGTGGAGGAGGTGGTGGTACCTTCTTATTAGTAAAACGATTCAACTGCGGATGTCGAAGTAGCTGCACAAGTAAATTATAGTATTGGCGAGGTGTCTCCTGTTGATGTCGAACCATCCGTTGTTCCAAAATATGCATTTCGAATAGTTTGGCTTTATACATGTGATTGAAGTCTTCTTCTTGCGTAGGATTCATTTGTTCAATATGTCGCTGATACCAAACTTGTTTTTCCCGTAACTGCGTACTCTCCTGAAAAGAGAAAGCATAATATTTCAGTATTTACATTGCATGCATGTATGCATATTCTTCTAAGTATACATTTGAACAAATTTTACCTTATCATACAGTTCCTTAATCATGTATGCCCTTCTCAATATTTTGACTTTTTCATGAAGCATTATGCGCTTTTTCATCATTATCTCCTCTTTCTTACTGCGTGGGATTCCGTATTTCTCAAAGAACGGAGTTGTGAAGTCAGTACCTGAAAGATCCATTTCTTCTTCGTCCTCCTCAGCAACCTAATGCATATCAATCATATCATAATCATGCCGATGCCGTAATAATACATTACAATAGAACTAAGTTGTCAGTATTGTATTTTAAAAATATCTACCTGTTGTGTCATCATTTTAAGATATTCCTCATTGCGATCCCCAGCAAATGCGTCAGGCTCAATTTCGTGACGCCAGTCCTCTTGAACACGCGAGTTCACAGTTTGATGAACCTTGGGGCAATGTCGGACACCAAATTAAATCAATATTATTATACTGGAAGTATATAGCTCCGAATCGTAAACCATATCTACCTCATCTTCCGCTTCCCGAGAAAGTACACTTGAGGATCTTTCTTCTTTTTCCATTTGCTGAAGTAATAAGAACTTTTTATAAACATTCATGGGCTCAGCTTCTCTGTTTGCCTATGAAGAAGAAAAAGACGCAATGTCACAACAAATTGGCTTGCATTTTTAAAGACGTCTAAAACTATAAGATTTTAAGAACTTAACAATTTTTTTAAACCTGATATTCTATGCAGTCTTCTGGCTTGAACTCTACGGGAGCATACTTTGAGGCTCCACGCACCTTGAAAAACTCTAAAGTATTCCGTGTCAAGTTTCCCTTGCAATAATGAAAGAGAATACGAAGTCTGCCCTCTTCTATTAGCATGTGCTTCTCTGCAAGGTCTTCGTTGTACGCTTTACTATCGTTTCGATGATATTTCTCAATAATTTTCTGCAAGAAAACATAAATTATGCATCATACATTTTATTCTTGCCTTAAAACTAGACTAATTTGATAGATTAGTAAATTTTGGCTTACAGTTATCTTCCTTCTTTTTCTCTTCTTTCCACCACCAGTTCCGGCTCCGGCACCCTTTACTAACTCAATGATGTGCCTTGCCTTACTCCTCTGTTCATCATCTTTGCTAGGTATGGTGTTGCATAAAACACCTCCAAAGGTTGTCAGCTTGTAATAGAGCAGGTCATCCCTACCTTCAAAATGTTCAATCATCCCCTTCTTGATGATTTGTCTGTGAGCAACATTACGTGGATGAGCGTTGGAGTAATAGTACAGATCCCTGGGGTAATCTGGCTTATTTCGACCGGAAACATGTACGTGTTCTTTTAGAGCATCTCTCCTTCCCTTTTGGAAGTACTCGTGGAGCATTTTTCCTTCACGAAACCATTTTCGCCGATACAATTTGTCCTTTCGGTGTTCAAATATTTCTTCAATATATTCCAAGTCCTCAGGGTCCCTTGATGGACCGTTGAATTTTAGAACTTTTCTCACAAGACCATCATCATTGACATAAGGAGCTGCCAGCTCAACAATGGCATCATTATACTCGATTGTCTTTTTGCCCCCGGGGTATTTCATATCGTAATCTTCTTGAGATATGTCCAGTTCAGTTGTCCACGACGCTGGCATCGTCAAATACATCTCAACAGGCTTTAACTCATCATCGTCATCGTCCTGAAACATGGAGTCGTCGGTGACACTTTTCTTTTTCTTTTTTGGGGGTTCGATTAAAAGTTTACTCCAAGTTGAGGAATCCTCCAAGTCGTACTTTAGTCGCTATACTGTATTTATGACCAAAACTTTTTATGAAATTCTAGCTCGTCCTATCTTTAATTAATTATTCATTTCTCTGGAATTGAATTTTTGTTTGCAGATATATGTTCATGTTTGAGTTACCCTCAAATTACGGACAGGAGGCTGAATGTTGATATAATAATTTTGATGATTAAACACGGCTTCAATACCAAAGAAATTAGGATCCCTGATTTGCCTATAGGTTCCAGAAAATGGCTCAAGAAAGAATGGAGCTTCCACATCACGTTTTCCTGGCAGTATAAGAATCCAAGCATGAGTACGCTTCCCATGATATCTGTCCTTGGGTCCGCTAAGCTCTTCATCAATTTCCTCCTCCTCTTCAACCTCTTCTTCCTCTTCTGCTGCTTCCTCAACTACTACGTGAACTTGAACCTCTTCACTCACTTCTTCATTCTCATCCTCTTCTTCTTCTTCGTTAATTTCCCCTTGGGAATCAGTCATGGTTATGTCCATTCCCTCTTGCCCAGTAGCAATTGCTGTTTGAGAATTTTCATGCGACAGATTGCCAGCAATCACGGCTGCTGGGTCTGCGACAGGAACGGGTTCCTCTTCGCCACCAATTTTAGACTTTTTGAATCGATACTTTGAAGGTGAGACAATAGGCAGTGGCGCTTCCTCATCTCTGTCGCCAAGAAAATAATCCATGTGTATACTTGGTGGGCCAATCGATCTTTTCTCTTCTTCTGTATCGTCCTATTTACATAGTAAAGTATCAATGAAGTAAAAGTTGCTATCAATCAGTGGTGACATTAAAAACATTATGCAAACGAGCGTCTCATTTATTCTTCATTCATACTATTTCATAGGGCAGGATAGGTGTCTCGGGAGGTTCATGGTAATCTTCGGTAGTATCGATTGTGCAAATAGTTTTGCTTGCAAATCCGTCAACAACATAGGCGTCATATCCGGCTCCTATCAGTACAGATGCAGCTATTACAGACATTTCATAGCAGTTTGCGTTTCTTTTTCTTAAAACGGTGACATGAGATCTTATTCTTTCTGGCTGAAAGTTATATTACAAAACAGCTTTTAGACAATATGAATAACGGCACAAAGCATGACAGTTGAAAGGGCATCAATGTGATATTACCATTTTTGTTGGTGGTCGCATCAATTCTGGCATGAAAAAATCCTTCAAGAATTCCATAGTTGTTACACAATCTAGAAACTCAGGATAACCCAACGCAGTTGGGGTAATGTACGTTGGGAAAAGTTTTTGACAGCCACACTCATTTCTTGGAGCTATTACTGGCGGTCGCCTGTTTGGGAATAAATGAATGAACTGCCGTCGGTAATTTTCTGCATGCCATAGAACGGCTTTCTCCTTATCACTGTTGTGGTAAAATGTTGCAGGAAACTTGGCCCGACTAAAATTCCCCAAATGTACATTCTAAATTTGTGATATTTGAAACCCACAAGTTGACAATGATATGCAAACATGATACCATACTCAAAATATAGATCACAACCCCATTACTTACTCTGGTTCGGTACTATATTCAGTCTCATCATAATACGGCAGATCTTCCGGCCACACAAGGTGTATCTTTGAAAGCATATTGACCAAGTTTTGAACATTTACATGATCCAAAGGATACTTTTCTGGCATGTCAGGATTTTTCCAAAAGGCACTTTCACCTCCTTCGGGAGGTACAATCTCAATGAATGTATCCTCCACATCCTCTTCTTCATCTTCCGTGTAGTTATCATTTAGAAAATTTGCCAAGTCTTCATCAAAGCCCTCATCATCCAAAAGTAATTGCCTGGGACTTTGGGCGGCTGGTGAAGCCATTACTCACGTTCTCGTTTTCGAAAGAACACTGTTTGTTTATTATTAGAGTCGGAATGTGCACATTGTTTTCTAACAGTTTGGAAAATTGCTTTGCTTGCATGCTTCACTACAAGAGCTATAATATTACAGGTACAAGAAGAAAATCTCAAGGTATTGATCTAACAACTCAAATGATAATCTCAGTAACATGGCAAACAAACGGTATTGCTATGTGAAATGCAGAAATGAAACATTATGCATTGTATCGATTTCAGGATAAGTCGCACGACTTTTTTTGCTACCAATACAAACAGGTAGCATGAATGAGGACCCCAAGTGGCTTACACATCCGTTCAAAAGCTACAGAATTGTTTTATTATTGGCCTTTGAATTCAAATTCACGACATAGTCTTACTAACATGTGTCTATTTACTCCAACAATTTAATGTACATTTGACGCTTCGGCTTTGTAACATTATATATGTTATAATATTGACAGATTTAATAATTAAACATATTTTTCTCGAAGAACATATATGTATGTAGTTCACTAATAATTTGACTCTTCTAGTTCTTCAATTGATCAATGAATGGAACATTGGCAATGTTACCGTAAGATGCAATGCTTAATTTACCCTTCTGCAAAATTCCATTAACATCGCCAGCGGTGACAGAGTCAACAAGGGAATTCAATTCAGACAGGGACGCAACTTTTCCAGTAAGCAAGGTCTGTAATCCGAGCTCCTCCAGTGAACCGGAATCAGTTTCGGTGGCGATTGCTAAATCTGTCTTCAACTGGTTCTTTGCTCGGGTGACTTCTTCTTCCGTTGCAGAAGTACGGAGCAATGCATCAGCAGCTTTCCTTGTTGACTGAAAAATAAACATTTCATGTCAAAAAGAGGGTACGGGGGTAACAAGTGAAAGAGAATTAAAAGTACAACAATTATTAGTACTAAAATTCTAATCTAGTTTAATGAGCCGACCTGATCGATAAGTGCTGGAGTGGAAGCAACAACGACGCCAAGTAAACCGGAATCAGCATAACTAACACTAAAGGCAGTAGCAGCTACTTCTGAGTCGTTTCCACCAACTACTCCAGAGATAAGTTTGCCCCCTGCATTCAACCCTCGTTTCGTTCTTGTACCGGCTCCCAAGACACGCTGGGCAAGAGCAGAAGCCACTTGTCCCTTCTGATTGGCAATACCAGAACCTTCAATTGCCAATGCGACATAAGCCAAGCTGTCGTTTGTTTCCTTACGAATTTCTGAGCCGGGGTTGAACTGTCCGGGTAGAGGTTTACCAACTTCTCCCTTAATGTTAAGTCTAGACGCGAATTCCACAACCTTTTCATGTGGCAATCCAATTCCAACTACGCAAGCCTGTCCAAAGTTAGAGTTGACAAAGTTTTGAAGCATTTCGCTGCTATGATTTCCAATCATCCACTTTGGACTGTACAAGGAATATCCAAGTCCCTTCCTATATGCTGACTTGTGAATCAGCTCCAATACTCTAACTTCCGGGGGACGATTAGCACGCTCAAGGCGCAAACGTGGGACGTTGTCCTTGAGTTCCCAGGGCTTGAAAGCCTGGTACACAGCAACGTCCTGAAGAAACCTATCCACATTGCCAATCTTGTCTCTTGTGCTTTCAACGGTGTAACTGATATACTCGCGTCCTGAAGTGCAATAAAGGTTTCCACCCGCCTGTTCAACATTTCTGGTAATGCCAAGCTGTGACGCTCCAGATGTGCCAAGACCGGCAGCTATTCTTATCATTTGTGTAGCTCCCTGAGTGTCATCAGTTTCAAATCGTGAGCCCGCTCTGTTCAATCAATCACACAACGACACAAAACATAAAAAGTTATTCCAAAATTATTACTAGCATTATGCTACTTGTATCTAAATATTCCACATTACCTAAAGAAGACGGCGAGCTTTGAAATCGGCTTATTTGTTTCAATCGAAGAGACAGTGACATTGTTAGCCTTGCTAGTTTTCACATCCTCCCTTGGCTTCAAATACGAATCCGCAGAGCCTCCAGCCGCTGCTTCTTTCGTTTTTCCAGCCGCAGCTGCAGCAAATGTCCTGACATTCTTCTTTGCTACATTTAAGCTTCTCAAGTATGGAGTTAACGTGGGCTGGAGAGACATCTTTATCGTCCTAATTGCTTCACCTTATCTTTTAAAAACGAGAAATAAATATATCAAAACAATTACAAAGCAATTACTCCAGACTTAAAACAATTAGCATTTCCACTTTAAATACTTTCAACTTTACACCCGAGTGGTGTGGCCAACCCAACACCGAAATACAAAATTCCAAAACTTGGATAGAACCACCCCCAAACAAAAATATTCCTTTAAAACATAAATCAAATACCATTTTGCTTACCTCAAACTGTAATAAAACACCCGGATTTCGAAAATGAGCCGAATTACGGGTCAAAATGGACGTACATAAATCCACAACTCAGCTGCTGCTGATGTGAGACTATTTACTTTGCAATCGGCTAAAAACTTATGTATCAAATGGAGATCCAATATACTTTTCTTTTTTATGCACATCTCTATAACTTTTGGGTATATCTATATCTGCATAAAAATATCCTTTCGCTGTTTGGAAACTAGCGCTTGAGCCATCAAGTCATAGTCAGCCGTGCAAGTTCTCCCATTTCGTTATAGGTTTGGTCCGTCAGTAAGACCTTCTTCAGTCATCATGTGAGCAAATACACTTCAAGAAAACAAAATACACTTTTCGGTACGGAGGATATTCGCTCTGAACAATGTTTATGTGTAAGTATTTGTGATCTGCACTTTCCAATTTCCCATGTGTACATCCTGTCATAATAATATCAGCAACCTTGAGTTTGATTATGACTAAAGTTGTTGGTGATTAGTCATCATCCTCACCTTACTGTTTGTCACAGCAATTATCCACCTCCCTAAAAAATTCTCATTTTGGAGGGATGGCCAAGTTAACTAGAGTCGTTAGAAGAAGAAATTAGCGGCGATTTATAAATTGGAGTAACTTTCATTGGATTAGTTTAGTGGTGTTCCAAGGGAAAATGGGATTTGCTAATATCCTCCTGCTGAGTCAGCTAACTGGGAATATACTTTCCCTGATTTTGTCTTTGTGCATTATCATCCCTATTAGCATACATCAGAATGATTTCAGGTATTGATAGTTGATGATGGTTTGGATTTGGTCGTTGTTGGTTGGAATTTTGTAATGAAATTTGATTTTTCAAAATCTTTTCAGGGGTCACTGTTTGCTGTTTTCCACTGGGGATTGGAGAGAGACAGATGGACAGTTTGATGTTAGTTGGGCTTCAAGTGGATTTTGTAATTATACGATTTTTGTGGGCGTAGTTCTTTTTCTGGTCTCAGCCGTGCAGATTTATAGATTGTCGCTGCTTCTTTATAGGGGTCAAGACAGGTAAGCATTATCAAAGTTACAAGACGTTACTACTGATTTTTTGAAATACTATTATAGTGTTAATCTAATGATCGATGTTGTAACCTAATTTCAGTTCCTTTCTTGCTGCATTCTTTGATGTGGTTGGCAGCACAGTACTGTGTATCATGACGATTGTCGCATCTTTAATGATAACGTTAGGCTTTGATATCTGGTGCAAGTCGATAACCAAGCGGTTTGGGAAGTAAGCCCTGATTCCAATATTCCAAATTAGTATTATGATGTTTCATTTCATGTGATACTTAAGTGTACTCATTCATCATCAATTGTGTTTTTTCAGATGTGAAGATTCAACGAACAATGACATCGATAAAAAGGATGGAATCGACACATCGTCTTTTTATATTCAACTTGGTACAGCACAGGTTAGTTCTTCGGTGGTTCGTTAATGTTAATGGAAAATTTGTTATATATCCACGTATGTGTTTGATTCTCTCTAACGTTTTGTTATTTTTATAGTTTGGAGCTTGGGCATCATGGGCGTGCTGCGTGGGGCTTGTGGTATTTGCAACATTGAAATTATGTAGGTATCATCAAGAAGAAAATATGCGGGTCAGCATGGCCAGAGCTCGGCAACGACTTATCAAAAATGCCATGACGGATGATATCGAACCATTGGACAATGGGCAGTCGTCATCAAATAATCGCACACGCTCCATTTCGGCCCCCAATCCTAACCCTGCTATGCATAGTATTTAAAGTTCAAATGAGGAATGAACGGTTCCTCACAAATTATTCATTCGCATTGGATTTTGCTATCAATGTATTGATTCAAGGCTTTAACCACAGATCTAAGTAATCTAGCGTAATTGCACAGTATAAATGTTGTATCAATATAAAATAGTGCCAGTGAAACTAAACAGTGAGTCAAGTTGAATGAATGGATGTTAGTTGTTATAATAGCTCATGAGCAATTTGACAGATCATGAGACTTCATCAATATTCTATATATGTTGTAATAGATATTAAGTCATTGTTCTAACACGTGTGATAGTAGTTTGTAAATTTAACGAACAAAGGACGATATCAAAACTGAGTTAGTAGATGTGAGTATAAAAACTATTGGCTAGTTTAATTACTGGAATATGTTTTGTATAAAAATAGTTTTTAGATTAAAACAAACTTTAGTTGAAGAAACGTAATTATAATATTTGTGTGAAGATTGTTTGCCTACTTCTATTGACTAGTCGATTTCGAGTAAAAAACTAATGTGTTTTCAATCAGTTAGACTTTAAGTACTTCTGAGCATTATTTTTCAAGCAAGTCTTCTTTGAGCTATTTCGGAAAAGAGAAGTTTGGTAAACAAGTATTTTTAAAGGAAAGGTTATATTTTAAAAGGTGTCTTTCATGCAGGCTGCAATTATAGGCATGTGCGTCAACTCCTGAAAAATACCAACTTTTTTTTCATATCCTTTCAAATCCATGCCCAATTGTTAACAGATCCGTAGTAGACCCCAAGCCCAAAAATAAAAGGATGTATTTGGTATATTGCGTTGGTTGTTGTGGCTCACCTGCCTAAAATGCTTCTCTTTGCTGTGGTAAAGAGGAGAGATCAAGTGTTAACTAACCCTTTAAAATTGTAACAACACACACAACATCCCTGTCTCGTCTCGTTTTCCTTCACACCCATTATGATTAACATTATTACCATCACCTTACGCATAAGATGTTGATGAGCTTCGCTCAAAGGAAGAAGGATGAAGAAGACGTAAAGATAATATATTACTGATGTAATGAAAAAGAGGAAAATATATCATAGAGCATCCTTTCATCCTCATCATAAAACTGTGTAGCTCTACTTACAGCCCAACAGTCGCTGACTCCCAGCTTAAGCTTGAACTTAAGCCTTTTTTCATCTTTTCATGTGTGCATCTCTGTGTGGATTTTCTGTGTGTACATTGGATTTTCCCAAGGTGGTTACTGCTCCTTACTTACACACAAGATGTACTTGGGAGATGCCTTATTTTTTCCACTGCATCAGACGAAACCTCACCAAAAGTCCTCCTGATCATCAGTAAAGCTTGCTCTCATATTCACATGAAATAGTAAAGAGAGAGAGAAGAGGACACCATAAAACTGATCATCATCAAGATGAGAAAGCTTTTTTCATGAGAATAGAATGCATGTAAGTTTGTAAGTATATCTATACTGCGTATCATTTACTACTCACTCATGATCCCAATGATGACGATGATGAGTAAGTACGTACGTATAATATTGGTGTAGTGTAGTGCAAGCAAGTGCATTAAAAGTAATGCAATAATAGTATACATCAACCATCGCGTTCTTACCAACTCCCATTCACATTATTTAGTACACATTGTTGAACGAACGCTGCCGTGTGCACAAGACACAGATAAGCCAGAAAAAAAGGCAGACTTTGTTCTTAGAGAACTTGATTCAGGACAGTGTGCCTTCAGTTTACTCAAGGAGTTAGATGCAGAAGGAACGTTCACACGTGTCGCTCGCTCCACTATAATTTTCTTGTGCATTTGAGCTCCTCTGCTTGCAGAAAGTAATCAGTTCATCCCTTTGTTTTTGTTTTCATACTACATGCAATCCCAATATCTCCGATTGAGTTGACAAGTGAGCCAGTGTGTCGCTTTGGCTTGATTGCATACATACTTTCAAGATCATATTATTGGACACAAAGATAAAATCCGGCTTCTCGGAACGGTGACAAGAAGATAGCAGCATCTATCATTGCTAAAGGAAAAAAAATAGTTCCGTTTCTTCCTGAGAATTGTTGGAATTCTTCAGAGTTTGCTGCAGTAACTCCGCCTGGAGCAACCGGTTTGGTTTCAAACAAACTGAGAATTTCAGTCTTCACTCAAAATTACTTCCAGTTTAACCTTTTCCCTGTCCGCTTCCTGATTCGGTGGGACTTGCATGCAAAAATTGGTTGAATTTATGATGTGATAAAGTATCATCGCGAGATTGGTTTGTGACATGCAAATAAAAAAGCCATTGTAATTGAGGATATATATCATTGCCAGAGACTCTTAACTTAACAGTTTCACCAACTATCCATCTCATCTCATGGTGGTGTTTTCTTTTACATTTTCATGTGGTTTTCACAAGTGGTGTAGTTTATGCAGGTAATTTGAGTAGCACGAATAAATTCAAGACAAAAAACCAAGAAAGTTTTTGCATGAAAAAATAATAGTTTGTGCGCTCTGCTCAGTTAGTTGTCAGTAGTTAAAATGCAATGATATTTTTTTCACTCTATAAGATTATTACCTCTTATCTTCACCCATTCCATTGTTGATGTGTATCTGTATCGCTGTTAACTGAACATTCTACACGGCTCTACTCTTCAGTCCAAAGGGAATATACAGACAGAGAGACAATTGCATTGCATGAATATTTTTCATGCGTTATATAGTTGAATCCAAGCCTACATGTATGTATTTTTTGTGACTATGCATCTGTGCATATCCCATGATCATCATCATTATTTTGTTATTTAATGCCCAGATATCAAACTTCAGAAAGCACATTTTTGCAGATGAAAAACGGTGATTTCGTTGTTGTGAAGCCTATAGCAAATGTGAAGCCAAGAAACAAAGAAATTTCACTTTGGAATATGATGAATGAATGAGTGCAATAAGTGTATGGTTGCCTATCATCATTATAAGTAGCGCCATAATTACCTACCTGCCTACGTAAATATTCCTTAAAATTTTCGCTTTTCTGGGTGTAAATCATCAATCAACCCAACTATATAGGCATAAAGAAGCTTTTAAAATTTGGAATTATGAACGACACTGTTACTAAAACATATCACTAGAAAAAAAGAAAAGCCGATGATGGTGATGATAATGATGAACATGTGAAAAGTACAATATTATGTACAATTGATGTTGAACACTTTTAAATTCACTTTTTTGGTCAATAACAAAGCACATTATTACAATAGCATATAGAGTCAAGTTAAGTGATTAAATGTGAAAAAGTTCATATATTATTCGAAGAGACACGGAGTAATTAGAGCAGCAGAAGAAATATAAATGTACTTCATGTCTGTAATGTGTAAGTGAGCCAAAAAGTTATGGGATCATCATTTGCAACAAATGAGTTGGAATCTGTGAACAGGTTTGTTTTCTGCATTCTTTCTGCATTTTAACATATAATAAAAATGTTTGGGATCAAGATGATTTTTTATTGCAAAGCTTATTTGTTCCTTTTTGTATGCTGCATGCCAAATTGAATTCCTGCTTATATGATATGATATGATGTGACGTCTACGCAGTTGAGGAGTTTATTAGTAATTTTTCAATGCTTCAGCTTAAAAATACTCAATCAACTAACGAATTAGTAGTGCAGAGCAGTGCAGATAGGTAATTTAGTGGATACATAAAGAATTTATGATGATTAGGTGTTGTCATATTTATGTGAGCAAAAATTAATCACAAAAAATCAAGCCTCATACATTCAAACAGGAGCTTGTAGTTGCATACAGGATGTCTTCAAGATGTAAATTTGTGTTTGGACTGATTGAAGAACATTATAACGGAAGGAAGCCGACGAAAACGAAACTCGCTACTGAAGTACTTTGTTACGCTCATTTGTTGCTCAAAACAAACCCACAAGCATTCCCATTAAATTCCCAGAGAAATAGCCACTATGAGACAACCACATCTGGTCTGGTTGATGAGCTAGATTGGCTTTTGGATTGACTGTGTAAAAATGAGATATGTTTGTGTATGAGGAAGTCATTTTCAGGTCTAAATAATCTCATCAAATACTCAATAAGCCAAAGACTTGACTAGAATAGAATATTGATTTGTTCTCTCTCGTTAAGTTATTCAGGTTATGTGCATTAATTGCATAAACTGCAGTGCACTGAAGATAAGAATGCTTTGTCCTTTTTCGCATGAAAAATCATTTTTAGGGGGATGGGGATATCCTTACGGAATTGTAAAATTAGTGAGAAACGAATTTATTTCCTATGTAAAAGCGTTTGGACCAATACTAACGAAAATTATTTTGCCAAGGTCTCATTCGCAAAAGTACGTTTAGTTTGGTGGTTTTAACTTTTTGGGCTTTTCCCACAAAAAGTAACGTAGATAATTCGAAATTTTTCAAACTCTGGGGATTTTTATTGGGCTGGGAAAAAATTATTTGTTAGCATTTTCAAAAATCGCCTGCTTAAATCACTAGACAGAGCAATCCTACCTGCAGAAGCTTATTTGGCATGACATGTGGATAGGTAGTCATAATCCCATGATGAGTAAAAAGTGGGCCAATATAAAGTCGATAAAACTGTGAAAAAACTCTCTTCTTGTTAGATAGTAGATCTATACTTGTGTTTGATCTCCTATTGCTACTACGATTGGCTTGCTAAATGGAGTTCAATTCAACTCTCAGCTCTGTGCATGTACGTGTACATATGAGCTTGATTGGAGTTTAAGCTTAGGGTTTTCATTCATTCATCCACAACGAAGACCACATTAAAATATGAGTATCACGGTTAGTATCTCAAACATTATCGGCAAATTTTCACCTTTATATTGTATTGACTAGAACTGATTGGATGGATTAGATTTAGCCGATACCTTATGCATACATGAAACAAGAGCTGTTGAATCTCGTCAGCACATCATATTCCCATACTATACTAGTTTACGTAGTCCTCCATCGCACTCAAAGTTTGGTTCTGTCCAGGTTAGCTGGCATATAAGAGTTAAGATTTTCGGACAAATATGGTAAATTTGTGCTACTCTATAATTAATTAACAAATTTAGTTGCTTATCGTGTTTTTAGTATGATTGATTGATAATGGTCACAACTGCAAAGAGTTTTTGTCTAACCTGAAACTGTATGAATAGAATCTCCAACCCGTACCTGTCTTGATAATCATAAAAGAAACCTTGCATTTTGCAACTTGATATTCGTTAAAGCTTTTGGGTACGAATTAAAAGCATTGCATTGATTAAACCATTCTTGATTTTATTCAATCAAAACATCCTAAGATAAGATGTCCTCTCCCCTCCCTTTTGACTGATATGGGAAGGTTCATTGTGTATAGAAGGGGTGATGCCGATGAAGAATCCTGATCAGAGGGACTGTGACAGCACTGTCACTTGCAAATGACAATTTCTACCTTGAATTTACCGTGTATATGTAAAAATTGTCTTCTTTTATGTTGTTGTTGGGCTGTGTGCTGTATTACGAGGATGATGATCATGCACGCTACATCGTATGTATGTTATGTGATGTGTGTCAGTAAGGTCTCCTTTTTGTGACTGTTTTAGGCTTTGCATTTGCCGTACGTGCGCTACAACACCCAGATTTCATTTCTTGTTCCACATCTCTCTTCTTTCTGCATTGCAAGTTTTGCATTGGGGATCTAAAATGGACGCTTAAACGTTTTTATGTTGTTTTGCGTGCATCAACCTTTGCAAAACCTGAAGGATTGACAGACTGCCTGACTGACTCACAAAATTAGTGAGTTGAGTGGGCAGAGCAATGGACCTTACATCAGCAAGTTGTTGGGCACTATCTACAAGCTACTAACTATAGCGTAATAATAATGCAGTATGCACCTTTCAAATGTTTTGGTGTAAAATCTCATGTACCTAGTGCAAAACCTGTCTTCAAGACATTATGTATGCTTATCCTCCTTCCTTAAAAACGTGCAATCCTTGTTTCACGCCTTTACGATATTGCACTTCCATCTCTTCAAACAAAGTACATACCAGATAGTATCAGATTTCTTCAATAAAGAATTGCATATAAGCAGCAAAAATTCATTACAACATATTTTATCGAAACAAATTCAAAGCGAATTTCAGTATTTCAAGTATTACTCAGATCAGGATCAGGTTGGTTAATAAAGGGGCAATGTGACACTTGACATCCTGAAAAAATCCCTGCTCGTAATGAAATCCATTTTTGCAATTTATGATAACATTCAATTATTGTCTTGCTGTATATCTTTTTTTGTACTTTTGATATGACACTAATTCTCGTTGACAGACTCACTTGCAAAGTTCTTAAATGCAAAGGCTTGAAGTTGTGTGTGACTGTTGTTGCAAATTGTAGCAGTCGACACTATAACTATATAACTAACGACTTGTAGGCCTTGTTACAAAAGCACGTAATACCAAATAATTTTTGATTGAACCTTTTGTACTTAGTTTAGGTCAAAGCAAAAATCATTAACAGTGTGTTTCGCATGACTGCAATCTCATAAAAGGGGATCGGAACACAATGTAATCAGCAGTATGCACTTTGTTATTGTTGTACTAAAGGGCTTTGTGAGTAGCAGCATAATTCTGTTTACTTTTGTAGTCACCAGTTAGTCTCGCAATAAAATGCAGCTTATTGGCCACATGTACAGGCTTAAGACTTGCTGCATCAAGGTAGCAGGTGAAAATTGCAGCCTTTCTGTGCTGCACGAAATTGAAGCAATTTTGTACTTTGTATTTACAGAGTCAATATACCTAACACCTAACCATTCTTTCTATAAATGCTACCGCTTTTCGTCAATTCAAACAAACAAAACGGTGATATTTTAGATTTGCAATATTATAACCTGAAGGTGTCTGTCAACAGTATACACCCAGTGGAATGATGATATGACACCTTTTGTTATAGCCTTATGATTTGGCTCCTGCTTGCAGCACACATTACTTGACTCCTGCGATGGAAAAGGTCAACCCTAAGTACTATCGTTATTTTAAGGGTTGACTATTAGCTCACCAGAGTTATGCCACTATTTTAATTTATGACTCAGCCAATGCAATATTGTTGGCAAAGTGTATCGCTGCAATAAAACTCAAAGGCCCAGCCAAGCAAACAAACTATCAATCGATCAAAACGCGTATAACCGTCTGCAGCAAACTAAATGGCGCATCATAGGCATTTCAGTCGTCCACTGAAGGGTTTACTGTATGATTCTCCAATTCTACACAACACAACAAAACAAGCAGCTCAGTCCATGAATCAATGATTCGCTTATATATAATCTCCACTGTTTTCAGCCTGCTTCAAAACTACAAGTCCTTCCGTTTCACTACTGATCGTAATAATAAAGGAGCTATGGTTGTCTTTACTTTACCTTTACAAACTCTACTTCAAGGAAAATGGTATAGAATATTAATCTGATGCCTAATTGCAATTATCTAGTTGATGAAGGAGACTAGTCATATCATTCTGATAAGAATATACTCAGCCCATGCGCTGCAAAATGGAAAACGGAAGAGACTTATGTAAAGAAAGATTCCCCTAACGTAAAGAATACTACTTATGATTATAATGCACTTACAAATTATGCATCATAATCTCAATTCACGGCTCCCTAGGCCTGATCCTTCAGGTATGAGTCCCCTAGCATTAAATATTATATTAAATTCAAATATATTGTTAATTGTGAAGTGAGTACTGCTTAAACATCCCTCCCATCTAATATACTTGCATGCTGATCATATAACTATTCGAATAGAAAAAATTAAAATTAGAACCGAGAAAAGGGCAGAAATCCAATATGCGTGTCACCAATTTCAGCATGAAGTGAAATTAGAAATAGTGGTTTTGTATTTTGTATGATGTGTGCTATGATAAACTTCCATTTAACTATTTTCTCGAAAGGGGAATTGTAAGTAGAGGTTTCTCGTTCTCCACTTTTTATCACAATTTTGGAAGAGTATCATCATATCATCATCATCAGTTTGTGCACTATACACACGTATTTTGGAAAGTATGTGGTGTACGACAGGAGTTGTGGCTAGATTACAGTTGTTGATACCCTTCATTGTCATTTCATCTGTCTAAAACTTACCAAAGTTCACCTTCACCTCAAGAAGATAAGGGAGAGACCGAAAGTTAATTAACCACGCTGATTTATGTATATCTATAAGTAAATATAGGGTTATGTTGTGTTTGTGGTACTTGAGAAACACTTTCCAATGAGTAGATTATATGTGTCAGGAGAAAAGGATGAAATGAGACCCCGAGATGTTTAGCAGTTTAGAGAATCTTATCAACACAAACATAACTGGTTCCATTCTTTTATTATTAGCAGCGTGCCCTCATCTACATAAGATGAGCAAAATGAATATATTTTCATGTAATACATTCAATCTAGCTGAAACGATGGTAATATGTGTCCCTATCAAGATAGCAGGAAACAAGCCACTCTCCTACTTAAACAACATATCATCTGAACATGGAGGAAATGAATGAAGTGAAAAGAGAGAGAGAGACGAGAATAAGTGACTGTGTGCACATTCGCCTTCATCTCCCTGCCCATATCTCTGGTTGAATTTTGTAGATGCACCAAAATGAAGTAATTTGAACAGGATTACCAAAATAAACAAGAAGTAAAAATGTTCTCACTCTCTCCTTTTACTCTTGTCGTGTCTCTGATTATTAGGGACTTTTGCATCATTTCAATAGTATGTCTTTTACCAGTCTCCTCTTTTCTCTTCGAGCTACCTTTTGGACTAGGACTTTTTTTTATTTCAGTTGAATCAACTTCATTAGACGGAAGCACATATATAATACAATGTATTAGAAGGTGTCACCCTGGAAAAGCACAAGAAACGGGCCAATAAGGGATGCGAATAAGCATAACACATCGTTTTCTCGCCTTTGCCCTGTAGCGAAGATCATCATTAGTTTATTTTTCTGCACAAGTCACAGTTTTTTTGTATTTCTTATTCATGTACTATGTAGCTAGGGCACCCTTGTGTGCTATAGTTGATTTAATGCACTTTTATAAAAATTGTGTTGTGATGCTCTTGTTTATGGAGAAGCAAAGCCCATTTTTTCAAAGAAAATTCCACATCTACGTCATTGGCTTGGAATTTTATTTCGTATGATTATTATAAACCGGATGCTTAGCAAGTCTAAGATTTACATACGGCGTCCTAATCAAGAACTTGGGTGTGTGTAGACAAAACATAAAATAGCTGTGTTCCGACTCGTTCCATTACGAGATATCATCTTGAAATGTGCAGTACGGGAAAATTAATTAAATACCCATGTGTGCCTGAGCTTCTTTTCGGAATTTGTCAGAAAAGTTTATGTTTCATTTCTCATGAATAAGAGCGAGATGTAGGAAAGGAAGATGAGGATAAAGGGGAAAGCACGTGCTTAAACAAAAGAGCTTTTCTACATAAATCTTTGCGCTGACCATGAAATGAATGCATTAAGTACTTTAAAAATCCTCGGAACCACTGTAATATTGTGGAACAATACGATATACTACCACAAAGTACTAAATATGCCGTGTGAATACTAGCAGAAGTTGATGAGACAAGTTGTTTGCACTCATTACAAAATTTAGAAAGAAAGATGGAAAAGCAAAGTATGCAGAATATTACTATAGTAAACCAATCCAAGCGTGCATCCAACTCCCAGTAAATTAATTGCATAAGCTCTAGCTTTGTATTATTTCAGTACATATTGTATGTCATTTCGGTGAATTATTAACTTGTTCTGGATCAGGATCGTTATCTCCGGGTGTGAATTAATTACGGATTTTTATTGACATGTAATAAACTTTTGTGAAAGACGTGAGCTATAGCTTACGTCGACAACTGCAGTATATTTATAGGAAAGTCACTATTGATTTTCGCATTGATGTGATTAATTGCAAAGTTGGCCACGCTGCAGTTAGCGGCCGCATACTGACTCTGCTCTCCTGTCTACCAAAAGGCATCAATGTTAGCTCTCGCGGGCTTCCATACATGAACATAGGTTGCTTTGTCAGCCTTACTGAAAGAGTGTTGCTTTTTTTCAGTCCCCATTTTTGTAAACAGCTAAAGAAGCTCTCGAAGAGGCTGTGATCTATATGGTTGCATTGAGCTCTTATTCTTTTTTCCGTGCACAATTTGTTAAAACTTGCTGTTGAAAAATTAGTGCTATTAACATGGTCCATTATCGTCGATCTCAGAAGAAACTTTGGAAACGGTCTACGATTTACTTTTACGCTTCCTTTTGCTTTTCCGGTTTCAAGTTTGGTTGAATATGGTAGTAGTGGCTGAACAAGAAAAGCTCTCGGACAAAGAGTAACTTACGGAAGGTGTAATTTAGCGAACAAAGTAGATAGGTGGGGATACATGTTTACATGTACATGTGGGCCATGGACCCTAATCATCGACAACAAGGATTAGCTCGAGTGCGTACATACATTTCTTCCTTTCTGTTTTGAGGAGTGTGCCCGTATTTTCATCTCAACCGTCGCAAAGTTGTGATGTGGAAAAACGGGTTTTGGACTGCCCACATAGTACATGTTTGAATTCTTTTCTCCGTTTGCAGCTAGACTAACGGGTTTTTCGTTTTATAATATAGGGACATTAGCTACTGCCTCGTACGCAAAGTGTCTCACGATACCCCAAAACAGAGATGGATGTAAAGATTTGCAGAATGAAGCACGGTGAGAAAGCGAGCTTAGAATGATGGCCTACTCACGGGAAATAATTGAGTTAAATGATTTATAAATTATACATAGTTTGAGTTAAACTTCCATTTTTGAGCATTCGTGAGTGTGTACGACGAGAATTAATAGGGAAGCGGATAGTGACAAATGGAAAAATAGGTTTGTTATTACCATATTTATTTCATTCTATCAAAGCCGACACAAGTTACCACCTTTTCCTGGCTCCACGTATCCAGAATATTGAGACAAGGAAATGTTTTACGGAATTTTAAACCCCGCCTGGCTATTTCCAACAGTTTGAGACGAATTTGTGTCTGCCAGTTACAGATAACGCATCAAGCGTGAGTTGAAAACACGCGTTACATTTTCGTACGTAAAAGACATGAATTTAATGCTTCCAATTGCTTAAATGTTTCCAACTTTAATGTAGTTCTGGTGGAGCTAACGACCATGCTGCATGCAATACTTTTTCTGACAGATAACTTAGTTAGCTTCAAATTACCCTCTGAAGAAAACTCTGCCATGTAAAATAGGGAGAAATCGTGTTATTTTGTAGCCTCACTGTCTAATGTATTCCAATTCCTCAATCAAATGCAGACAATCTTCCAACTTGCTCACGCCAAGACGACAGTTTCCCATATTAGAGTCGATTTTGTACAGTTACTGGCAAAACAAAAGTATGGATTTTTGCAACACACCACAATACCCTACCAAACCTTGTGAATATGTAGTAGCACCTCCTTTCGATTAGGTTAAACAAGCTAGCAAAATAAGGTAGCACATGGCAAATGCATGGTTGAATGAATGAGTAGCTCGCATTATCTGTGTTTAACATAAGCCATTCAAATTCTTTCCAAGGTCGGAGATAACTTGAAGCATTGCTAGCCTCGGTTAAAGTACTAGATTCTACTTGTGACTGTGGTCATCCCTTGACAGTAAAGGTGTCTTAAATATTAATGCTCGTACAATCGTCCAACATATCAGACGGGTGAGGGACAAACATGTACTTGCGTAACCAAGCTGTCTCGTTTTGCCAGAGCTAAAATATTCGAAACAATGTTAACAACAAGACAGTAATTGCATGCAATCCCTTTTTATCTACGATAATATCCACCTACTCACGTAAGTAGCGGCAGCGGTTTAAAATTAACCACGAAATAATGACAAAACAAGCAAACATCAGACATCACATTTTAATGGAAGTGTTCAGAATATATGAGGTTGCAACCAGCTCGTCGGCTACCACCAGCCAGTTACGTTAGATACAAAAATACACTTGAATTCAAGTGACCGAAAGGACCTTTAGGTGTTGTTTCACAAGCTGAGAAGGCTTAATGCAAATAAATTAAATCGAATGACGGAATTTATTCCAATGCTGCAGAATCCGGGGTGATGATGGCTAACATGTATTCCCATAGGCTCCAGATGTTAAATACAATTTCTCGCCATGCATCTATGTAAATATTCCAAGACGAGTCAACAGTTTTATATAAGGTTAAAGACATGGAATAGAAAGGGTTAGCGAAAAGGACATAGCATAAAATGCTACTCGATACCCCCAATTCCCTGTTTCTCACAGCTGAATAATGGAAGAGAAATTGCGAAGCGAAAACGACATTAATCATGCTTTTCCTAGACGACTCACATTTTATATTTACACGCTGAATACAAACTAAAAAAGGGCAACTAACTATTTAACTGCCTAACGGATTGTCGGCTGCACGAGATTACTCCATAGCCATACTTACGACCTAATAAAGTATTCGACATGTGCTCGACCCACTCAAGTACTGCAGCTTAAGCGACCGTATTGTAAAAGCTTTTTTGGGCTTTTCATTAATAAGTCTTTAATTGCAAGTTTTTGAGGCTGACAAAGTAAACGACTATTTCGTAGCATTGACAACTTCAGCCAGCGTAGAAAAGGATATGTGCACGCAGATGAAATTAAAAGTTTAAAAATTAAACTCACGTAATGACTGAGAGTAAGTAGAAATCTGTTGGATGCATGCATGACTGAAGCACTTGTTCAATCCCAGAGACTGATAACATATTATGCAACGTTCAGTTTGTCGTTTGCATAATGAAAGATTCCAGTTGATGTCAGAAAATGGCACCAACTTTTTCTTCTTTCTCTCAAAGAAACCCGGCTCAGAGTTCGATTGAATAAGCCTTCTTAATTAAGCTCCCCACTCTGGCTTCCACATGCATACATACATACATAAATACCCCAAGGGAGTAATAAAGGCACCGATATGATTTATGGGATCGAATAACCTTCAGATTAATGTGCTTTTCTTTCTTCCCAGCTCGTCATATTATGCCGAGGAATTTTTGGTTGCTACATTATGTCGATAAATGAACTAAAAAGTGACCATGATGTGTGGGAGTCATCATGGGGATATGTTGGAGTAGGTGCCTGCTCTGTGAAAAACATGAATGAGCATGGCACTTGTGGATGCAGAAAGGCTAGTCCATTTGCTGAAAATGGATGCATGTATTGTAGCTATAAACATAAAAATATACTACACATCATAATGAAATGAAGCCATGAGAGACAGGCGAAATTTGTGCGCTTCTCGAGCCGCTTCCCTTCTCTTCATTCCATCAAAAATATGCTCCTCTCCCCGTTATGAACTCCGAGTTTTTTTTATCCCGCTATTATTTACAAAATGGTCAATTTCAGTGAAAGATTATTGCATGTAAACAGGTCTGCCAACTGGTAGACTAGAATCAGTTTGGTTGAAGTTGAGAATAGCGTAGATGGAATGTGATGTGTTGGTTCATTTCGGAGTCATAAAAGAATCATGCCTTCTTTATTGTAGTTGATGAGTGAAGTGCAAACGCAAACAGGGAGCGCGGTGCAGCTCTCTCGTTAAAATGTTTGATGTGCAGCATATTTTCGCATTACACTGCGTTGGAATGATGATGATATCTTACATAAAATATTACAACGGTAACGATTATCTCCCTCATATTACGTTGCGAATTCACTTTGAAAAAGAAGGCTTGGAAGTGGACGAAAATGAGTGAGTGCCACAACACCGTCGTCACCATCACCCATCAATTGCTGACAGACAAAGGTGTCTATAACAGGTAAAATGTGAGCACGCAGCATATATACATTAGTAATATTTGCACGCAGTGCTTGTGAGCTCCTTTTCATCTGTCTGCGACCATGAGGAGTAAATTTGTGAAGCCTACCATTTATATACAATAGACGTTGTTTGGGCTTCCCATAAAACGAGCGGTATTATATATTATATGGATGTGTTTTCATGCACAATCGGTCTATTCAATTCAAATACGTAGATGAAATCCGTGTTTGTAATATAATAGAGCCACACGATAGAAAAAATACCGAGAAATCCCAAACTTTCTCCTTTTATGTGCAAAATACTAAAGATTTTAGTAAGTTGGAGCCAATAATGTATAGTTTACTGTATTCACACCAAAACCCTGCTAAAAGAAAAATTTTACAGCAGAGTCAATCCTACATCGGAACAGGGGTATATTATATATTTTGTTGTAGGATGCTTAAGTGAAGCATCTTGCTGTATAAGTTGCCCGCAGCCAGAATAGAAGAATTAAGCCAACTCTATACTATATTTAATACAACATATTCAACTGCAGGAGTAACTGTTTCACTATGCTCAGATTACACTTCTCACAAAAAATTGAATCATGAGAAAGATTTCAGGGCAAATTACCAACACTTCCTATTCCTGTCAACTGTGTCAAGAAACCGATTTCAGTGAAACGTTGTGGAGTTCCCAACAACGTGGATTTCTAATTCTCTTTGACTCGTCTGCATGAATGTTGAATGTGTTTGGTGGCTTCATTCAACAAGAATTGGAAGAAGAAAGAAGGGACAGGCAGGGGATTTCCGTTTTGGATGATGTTTCTGGCTTCCGCAATGATAAAGGTGATTCCAGGTACTAGGAGGAATATTGAAAATGAGACCTGGGTTGGCTGTGTACATCGATGAAGCGTATGCCTGACTGGATGCATCTTATAGGAATTGTACAATTTATATGAGCATTTTCGCTTTCTGAACGTAAGACATTTCTTTGGACACCTTTTTGATTTCTCAGCGAATAAAAAGCAAAGGAAAAGAGTAGAATATACCTGGCACAATAAAGTACTCTTTGTACTTACACTTGTCTGCATTACCCCTATTATATATTGCTGTTTGTGTCGACAAGTGTGGTACTCACTCTCCTCACTATAAACATTGCCATAAACAGAGAGAAAGTTCCTTAACAATGGGAAAGTAACAAGAGTGGGTATGCTCAATGCTCATACATCAATACATAATGCGTCTACGTTTCACTAGTCACCGTTACTTTGCACAAGTGTTTACTTTGAAACTGACTGTTTTGACCCAAAGAAAAAAAACAAATTTCATCTTTCACGTGCCCAACCCAACTTTCTCTTTTTGTCAAAGCCCGAATGCACTGCAAACATTGCAATTTTGTGCATGCCAAGACTCGAAGGATTTCTTCTGTCAACATCTAACGTAGGCAACCCTGTTTGAGGCATCTCTACCCCTCTTTCATTTCACGCCCTACGCATATTTTACTAAAAAATTTCACCCGGTTCCATGGTACGTTACAGACGACAATATCGGAAGGAAACCGTGTTTCACTCAAGTCAATTGATGCAAACTTTTTGAGCGAGTCAAATCTCATTCAAAGGGACTGATACACGGCTCACTGGGGAAAGTGAGGACTGCAAACAAAAAGTGATGACATGAAATTTTCAGAACCCTTTTCCAGTCGGTCGTGTGTGCGTATCATGTACTGAATATTTTGTAGCAAAGTCGATTACATTTTTGTGTACATAACTTATTAATTCAAGGATCCAACACATGACCGACTTCCAGCCTGTTTCAATAGTGTATTGCTTTGGGTGTCAAAAATCGAATCCAAACAAAACCCTCATACAGACCAGGAAAAATGTATTATACCCAAATTGTTTAAAAAACCTTGTCTCCAATGCCTAGGCCATGCGGTACAACTAATATCCGGTCTCTACTCAAATGCACAATATGAACGCATCACATGAAAAATTAGTCATACATCACAAAATGCATTTAATGGAGGAGTGTTTTCATAGTTTGTTCTTCGCACGCCATTTTCCCTGTAAACTGTAGCTAGAGGGAAAGTAAAAGTGACAAACTTCCTCCATACATATTTATATTTATGAGGCTGACAGACGCTCCTAGTTAAAACTCCGAAACCTGTGAAACACAGTGATTATGTGTACACTTTACAATTTAATTTTGTCCTATACATGTCCCGTCTTCTCAAACTCCAACCAACTTGCTTAAGTAATAATCAACTTAAAAGCACGAGCGAACTTGGGCACTGCTTTGCTTCTGATTTTATGCTGAGTTACGAACGAGCCATCTCGTTGCACCAACTTAACAATGCACCATACCATATGAATAATCAAAAGGAGCCACAATGAATGGACGTGATTCAAATAACAGTTTTAGAAAAAGAGCTTGATTCAGTCTGGAATCAAGGTTTACCTACGTATTCTTTTAAATTAATCCAATTTAGTTTGAATGCATTCATGTTGATTTTTATTTTGTAATTTGCTCCATTCAAAATAGAGCTGGAGTGGCAGCATCGGTAGGACTACACCGTTGTACGAAAGTTGTAACGAAAGGAGCTCGACAACTCAAGGTTGTTAAGTCAGCCCAGGTTTCCGTCTCAGCGGAACTCTCGACTAGTGATTCAAAGCAAACAGATACCCCCTCATCCATGTTTCTCCATTTAGCGTCAACATCTCAGCTTCGTCAGAAAAGTGACTGAGTGAGCCATAAAAGTTCATGTTTTCGGTAAAGGAAGACGGAAGGCAAATTGTTGAATCATTAAGTCATTCCTTGAATCTTTCTATGTGCATTATTCATCACATCACATACTTCCTTTTGGTGGGATGATGCCACGCCATCCCATGCCATCACATAATGCTTTAGCTCAGTCAATGTACAAAAAATCCTTTGTGTCTATTGTATATTGTATGCTTGGATCCGCATGAAGATTATGAGAACGGAAAAAGAAGCTACACATGACTGGCTAGATTGTTCAGCAGCTAGGCCTAATAATAAAACAAGACAAAGGAAGCCCATTACGATGAAACATACATATTTTGTACTTTTTAGGAAGAAAAGTTGGAAGATGGTTTTGGATTTTAGAACATCATCAAGCACAACACTTTCTTCGCATCAGTTGCAAAAATGAAGAGTTAAACTGCATGGAAAATTTGGAAGAATAAGTGCTCCACCCGGCATCCTATTGATTTTTTGAAAGATACTCGAAAACTTAAGTTGTGCAAATGTAAACAGTGAACTTGATAAAGAAATGAGTGCTCCAATGAAATGTAGCGTTCACTTTCAAAAACCCTTAGTTTACAGACACAATTTATGAAGTTACGCACGGAACATACCTACAAAACATGAGTTACTCCTTCTCCCGTCGGTGGTTGGTGGGCTGTGTAGCCCTTAACTATTTATGTGGTAGTGGAAAGTCCTGCAATGGTGCACTACCGGGTTGAAGGATGTGTGTACTAGATAAGCCTAATGTTGGGTGAATAAATCAGAACAAGTACGTACTTGGGCAATCCTACGATTTATGAAGCTTACAACTCACTATTTTCCTCTTTTTATATTTATTTCACGCATTTGATTGAATCCAGTGTCGGGCATCACCGACACCAACCACCACCGACTGCTGCGTCTGTGGTTGGTTTGTACACTACGGTTCCTGGGCTGATGATGATGATGATGCGTCCTCCTAACCAGTATTTAGGTTTATAACTCAGTAGTTTTCGAGTAGAAACTCAACGGCTAGTTTTGCGCTTTTCTTTTGATACCTCCGAAATCTTGCGGATCAAGTTAATGCCACTATAAATAATATGTAAGGGAGACGATGTTTTAAGCAGAGTGGGACGTGTGTTTCTTCTTCCCGTTGTCTCCCTGGTGTTTACTGAATTTTAACGGCAGACAATGTTGACGGAGGGCTCTCACTTACATCGTTTCCAAACATTCTGTTTGTATTGTGTGACGCATATACATGGGATTCAATTCAATCCAACATCAACATCACTAGGCCAGTGTCGCAACTTTTTCCTTGCCTTTCACCAATCTCAATTGCCATTGCAGAGAGAATGAAATGTTGAAGTCGAGAAAGTTGAGTCGAGTCTCGTTTGTCGTGTCAACCCAGTTTGAGTGGGTTGTGTATGCAATCGTAATACTAAATTGTAATTTTATTGTGGATTTCTCCTCTCGAATCACACCGCCTCCATTTTCATCTACTTTCATGTCAAGCTGGGCTGTACGAGATCGTATTGAGAAATTAGCTTGGGGTGGTAGGTTGCTGCTTATTCAACATTCGATGCCATTTAACAAATACTATTTTACTCACTAGTTTGATCAAGCGTAACAGTAGTGACGAACTGGATGTAGTAAGTCAATGCCAACACATAGAATCCATGCAAAACAAGTGACTCAGGTTTTGCTATATGAAGATTGGACTATAAAATCCTTATACAACTTATGGTATGCTTTTATATTGAGCTTACTGTCGCATTAAACCTGATCCAAATATTATAGCCGGTTAGTAGGCAAACTAAATTTTGAGTGAGAACAGTCCACTTTCACTTTCAATATTTAAAGAAATGAGGTGTGAGCCTGTGAATGTGATGGAGTCACAAGTTTTCGCTGTATTCCTGTTTCTGAGCTAGGACACGAGTGGAGAGGAGAATCCCTTTTAATCTCATATTTGCCGGGATATCACAAACCCAAAACATGTCGAAAATTAATCCCTCTCGACAGTAAATTCTATCCTTGAGCGGTTATGAATGGTAAGGAGAATCAGCTTAACCTTTACCCCTGGGATGTCATAGCCCACTCGCAACGCCAACCTATTTATTTCTGCATATTATGTGTCCATTGCTCTTGGGTACACGAAGATAATGATGCATAGGTATATCCCTCAAGAATGAAAGCATAAACATCAAATATATGAGAACAAAAGTAAAAAGTCTTAAAGGTTTTTGAGTAGGCAGTGTAAATGGGTTTACATGACTGGACTGTAGATAGATAGACCCACAGCTAAAAGCCTATTCTGATACCGGGGTTTAGCTTAGCCACCACATCTCTAGAGCTGATGCCATGCCTGATGCTGGAACAAAATATGAAAAAAAACAAGTTCAACAAACACTATTGCGATGTCACTTCTCAGTATTAGTCGTAAAATGCAATCATCCTGAATGCCATCGTTCACCACATACATACATATAATCATGGAAGCAGACATGTAATAGACGGGAATACTTCTGGACACGCCATTGTTTATTTTATCTCATCGCTGCATCACGCATGATAATACCTGGCGGTCAAAGTCAACATATGCTACAAAAACAGCTCATTCATGGATCGTATAAATACCAAAATAACAAACCAAAAAAGTTTGCCTGTTCCTGCACACCATTACCCAATTTACGTCAAATTAACTCGTATATGTGTAATAAATGTACGGGTTTTCTCAGACACAACTCTTTATGCAAAATAAGTAGAGTTTACAAGAGACGTATTCATTTCATATGAATATGCATACTTCATTTAGACTTTTCCTCAATGCCTAGGATGGCTGAAACTAAACGACAATGCTAAGGTTTTTATTTTCCGTTGGCTCGAGAATTGGAAAACACGACGACGAAGCATTAAGTGTGCAATGTTTGAAAACTACTTGCATACCTCACCTTTTCAGCACCCAAAAGTATGGAACTGAAGTATTTTCAATCATAAAGGAAAATCGTTGGAAAGGATTTGTTCTCCAATTTGCATGAGGTTTCTAATGTATGAAAATATCATGTCGTTATATTTTATGCTCACTCACCGCAGCTGAAAGAATAGATTGATACTACCGTTTACACGCTACTGACTATGGTGTGGAATATTTAGTGATAAATTCTAGGAAAGGATTATTGTAAGATATTGCAGGAATATTATAATCTTTCCGTCATTCCACATTGGTTTCACTCCCGTGTTTCAATTGTCTGCTCTGGGCACAACTTTATGAAAATGCGTTGTTCAAATCAGGTCGTCATGTAGCAGCCTAGCTAAGCCACAAAAATGATTCAGAAAAAGGATCTGCAATCATCATTGGAGTAACAATAATTTTCAGAGTGACAGTCTGCGGTACTTAAGTTGTATTATGTATTCAGTGGGTTGTCGATATAAAGGTCTCATAACTCATGCACGCTATAGAAAATGAAACTCACAAACGTATTAAGAGAAAGGCTCATGACAGCCACAAAATCTGGCTTAGGCATCTCGTCGTTGATTGCCGATCGGCAAATTTAACCGACAAGGAGAGTTCCAGATGTGCCGCTAACGCAATACAGATTTTGATAAAATGTTCCAAGAAACTCAATTCTAGTGACATTTATTGAATATTACAACAGGAAGATGAAATATTTCCGCTTAAGGTACTAGCCAACTCTCAATTCCTGTCTTGTACAATGCAAGACTGAAGTTGAAAAATTGAATAAAGCCACACAACAGCTTTAAACAACAAGTAGACATCGTAACAGTATTTGAGTCAAATCCTGAAAACTCAAAGTTTTATGGCATCCTGACATGAATTTATGGAAGTGCAAAGTCCATAAAGTTTTAGAACTGATACGTGTTTTCCTTTGTCAAACTTACAAGGAGGTATTCATCTATAAATCGGCACCGATTGACTCCAAACTTCACACGGTGATTTTGGAGGTAGATAAAATCTTCGACGTGAAGCATCCACCAAGAAGGGGATTTATTGGCCCCCAAGCTAATATGAATATTAATGCTGGTAAAAGGCTGTATACCTTTACTAGCGACTTTCTACTTCGCACAGGCTGTTATTTCGATCTCAAAAACTTCCATGTGAAGTTTGAACTTCAAACCTTGAGGTCAATCAGAGTCCGTTATTAGTTAAATATTTCCTTATTAGACTCGACAATTGGAGAGGTGCCCTTGTCACTTCCACGAAGATCCAACCCGGTGGGACAACGAAGATTATAATCGCTCGCGGAATTTCATCTGTTTGAGCTACAACTCACGATTCAACTTATTTATACGACCATATCAATGGTGAATCAGTCTGTAAAGGAAATTGCAGTTTCTAAATTCTTTGACATTAAAGTTCAAAGACGAATCCAAGTAAAGCGTCTCTCTTGCGGATTCCATGCACTCTCAGAAATACCAGGAAGAAATTATTACTACTTAACGTTTGACATACTTTCCAACACTAGCTGCTGCGCTGAAGAGATTTTAGTCGAAACTTTTACAAAACAAAACCATACAAGGTCGCATGTGGAAACTGCGAAATGCTGGCGCATCCAAATTTGGCCTACACCTTCTTTCCTGGTTCCCAATGGCATTAGCGTCTGAGAAGTACCTTACAGCTCCAACAACTTTGACAGATTTATTTAATTGCAGGGTTAGCTGAGTTGTGACATTTCATTTGGGGGAACATTCAACTCTTTCATTTCAGACAGATTGATTTTGAGGAAAATTGCATGAGGTATGTCTAGAAAATGTATGTATATCACATTTACGTGGTTTAATAAAAACCAAACTATTCGTCGGCATCAAACCATTTACATTCACATATGATGATGTATAGACTAGTAGCTAACTATTAAAAGATTTTTGATTACTGAAAAAGCCATGAGGACTTTTGCGGACGAAAGAGTCTCATGAATGAAACGAATGTACTCTTTTTCAAGCATCACTAATTCCAGTTGATGAAAAGTATGTGTTTGCCTCACAATTTTTTGATATGCTAATGTAAAACTATTGAGTGCTCCTTGTGTAATTTTTATGTGAAAGTGAGCCTACGTATTGGCTGAGAAAAAGGAGAAATCGACGTTGAGACTTTTTCCATGTTCATTTTTTCTACATTGAAGAAATGCACCTTCTTACAAAGAAGTGGTGGTAGTACTTGGTTGTTTGCCTCATCGCGTCATTTCCTATTCAAATCCATACATACATAATGATAATAAAAAGAAGTTGATTTTTTTTGCTCCCAACGACTTGGCATGGTATTGGGTATGGATAACGTTTCAAATAGCACGACTATGTCCATCGGAATATCAAGTGTAATAGCTAGTCAAATATTGAGAAATGTCGACTTACATAAAACTCCACTAGATCTTCTACGTACACAGAAAAAGGAGAAAGAGCACTAGTTATGAAATTAGAATATACTCTGCATTCTCTTTTGAGTAATACTCCGCTCTAATTTGAATTTCAATAGCTTCTTCTTCTCGTTACCGTCACATCACACACACGCTCTCACACACAATTTTATACTTTCTTTTTATTCTTTGCTTACCTTATTACAACCTTACCAATGTAATGGAGCACGCACTTGGTGCTTACGTATGCCAGTTCTTACTTGAAAAGGAAACTCCGAAAAGAAGTAAAACATCATCAACAACCTTCTCTCCTACCCAAGAGTGATAGTGATAGTCAAACAGCAAGCAGTATACATTTTTTCCTAAAAAAGTTACTTCCTTCGCTCATCCTCTAGTAAAATGTGTTGCAGTTTCTGTGTGTTTATACGAGCATTATGGAAGCATTTCAATTTTTTCCATACCACCACCACCAGCTAAGCACCAATATTGGATGCGGAACTCTGAAATGATTGCAAAACTGAGATGCAATAACTTTCAACTGCGTCCTCTCTCCCTTCCCAATCCACTTCTGGATCTTGAATATAAAGACATGGTTTCCTTGGACATTCACCAACGTTTGTTATCAACACATGATGTAATTATGTGAAAAAGGCGAAACCAGAGTCAGACGATGTAATTTAGGATAACCAAAATTTTTCACGCCACTTCGCGTATCATTACTATCATTTAAGTTGATTGATTAAGTAGGACAATCTACATAAATATATATTTATGAGCCGTGGGTTGTGTAGCGATGTAATGGTAAAACACGCGGAACCTGTTATGGGCACCAGCAGCGAGGACAAGACTATACGCAGGAACATTATGCAATCTGGGAAAATAGCTTCCTGGAAACAAACAATATATTATATTATGAGATAGAAATCAATTCCATCTTGCAAATAAAGTGATGTCTAGATTCAATTTCCGTTGAATGCTCACTTGTTCAAAACACAATTTGTCATCTTGAACCACATGAGTTACACCTGCTCCGCTATACACACGTTATTTTATAGTCAACATCATCATATCGTGATAAATGTTTTTTGCATATTTTCAGCTTTCACTGGGAGATAGCAACCAATATTCATTTTGTTTATGATGTACCAGAGTATTCAATGTGAGTATGATCGTACTACAATTTCTCATTCTGCTCCATTGTACTTCCACACCCGGCTAGGTAAAATGTGATGTGTGAAATATAGAACGGTGCTCACCACACCACTAGACTAGATACTCGTATTGCACAACAGGCCGGTAATTTGTGCATCTCAAGTGTTCCATTTTTTCAATCACTTTTGCTAGCAGGAAAAGCTGCCTGTTCGCGTTCGCACGTAGTCTACTCATGGTAAATTGTAATGCTCTCACTCATAATAATACAGGAAACAACCCGTAAATCGTGATACATCTTAATATATCATCGACGATCGACGAGACTAGACTCCATTGTCAAACCGATGTATATTCACAGCAGCCTGTTTCTCATTATGGGAAAATTCGTTTCGATTCCATTCCAATAAGCTGACGCCAATGAATGCATGATTAGAAGGGAAGATTTTTAAAATAAAACACTCGACTCCGGTTACTTTCAATCTGCAATGCAACTGACAACTGGAAAAGTTACTGAAATTAAACAAAAGCAGAGTCCTTAGTATTTAGTCATCGCTTTATGGTAAAACACATCACTTCAGAAACTAAACCATGGTGCATGTGGTGTGGTTACCTTGTTCGCGATTCTCGTGAGTAATAAATATAGATTATACTATTTGGCATTGAAGCGCACAGTGAGCTGATGCTTAAAAAGTTTGGTGAGCACGTATTCAAAAAATTGAATGTAGGCTGGTTTCCACGTAATAAAATTTTCCTAGTTTTCAATACTTTCTGTAATATTTCATACTTTCATAGAAAATTATAATATTCAAAGTTATTGGGATTTTATGTTGCGTTAAAAAAGATACCAAGTATCAACAAGCAATTTTGCACTACCCAGAAAGTTATCACAAAGGGTCCGTTGGTTCTCAGAAAATAATGCATTCAACTCTAGTTCTATTTCCTATTTTCAGCTCAATTCTAACAAATAAAATTTGAAATCCACTCTCACATTTATTCATTCATGGGTTCATTTCACGTAATAATTGCTCCAATCAGCGCACGTGCCAGTAATCATCAACCAAACCACCACCATCAGAACAATTTGTGCCCACGTATGTTCTCATTAGCACGACTACTTGTAGTAACCATCATCTTAAAAATGGGACCAGTAGCAGCAGTAATAGGGGAATCATTCCAATGGCTTCATCACACTAATTAATGCTTCAAAGGGAGGGATTAATGACACTGTTTTAACTTATTACTCCAAAGTGCTCCATGAACTGATTTATAGATGTTATACACAATGCAGCTGCACGGAACATTCGTATAAATTAATTGGGATGATTTAACCCTAATGATTGACTGGTGAACAATAATAATTTGTCATTTGTGAGCTTTGAGCTGCTATAATGCACATTAGCTGGTAGCACATTACGCAACTGTTTTCACTTTCATCCCATGTTATTCAGAACACTGTGACCCCGGTCTACATCCGCAATCCCAATATAGACATGCATCTAAGTAGTTTTCTACAGGGGAGTATAAATAAGTTTGGATATGTCAATGTAACTTCAAGATAATTCATTGATCTGCTGTCAGTTTGATTGTATCCATGTAGTTCTAGACTATGTGAGTATACATTTGTGTTCTTCCCTCAACATATACCTTGTGTATAAGGGTGAACCTGGAATGATGGCATTACACATTAGTTACGTGGAAAAGTAGGTTAAACTGGAAACGAAAAAACAATGAAACCCAAACGGAAAGTATGAGTGTGAGTGTAGCTACTCCTCAAAGTCGTATAACTAGAGCACATTTTAATGATACAAATTTGCACACAATATGATTCAATAGGTATCAAAAGTATCCGCAGAACGGTTACAGTTTGGGATCTGATTCAGTTTGGAAATCCTTTGCTCAATAGAAGTTTCCACAGCTCATAACAAAGATGCTCCACTTCACTACTACTGTGATGCCAGTCCTGTGCCAGTGTCTGCAGTCCGTACCCATTATATTTCCCAAAACTTGGGGATTTAGGTGTAATGGTAAACAGTAACAAGTTTGTAAGCAGTTGGGAAAGACATGACAATTGTACAGTTAACATGGTAAAACGGGGAGCCATTGTGTCACGTATGTAGTTACATGTTTTTACACAGATTTCAATATATTTTATGAGACAGAGAAAGTTGGAAATAATGCAGGACAGTCATTTATAATAGCTGTAATGTAATGATAATATGTGCTTGCTGTTCTTCACAGACCCACCCACTCGTTCGTTATCACTGTAGAGATACTTGAGGAGAGGAGAAAGCTAAGCTAAGTAAGTAAAGGTTTTCTGCTTTCCTTTCTTCCTTCGTTTACCTTGATGCGGATAGAGATATTTTGGATTTGTTATGCACTGCTGCTACTCCAGTTATGAGAAGTGTAAATTGTACAATGTTGGTGGTAATAGTGGCGCAGAAAAGTAGCAAGATCCATTCTAGTAAGACATGAGTGAATCCACACAAAAAGGTTGAAACTCATCACTGTCGTTTTCCTCATTCGCGATCAGTCTAGCCTCTCCTTCCATTATGTTAGCTGAAGTCGAGTTTTATCAAAACTAACGCTTCAGGTTAGAATTCAAAAAATAAAATCCTCTGTCAACGACCAACATTGGGCTTTGCTTTGGTGTAATAAAAGCGGATAAGTTTTACAGTCTGATTCCCAATGAAATCACAATGCCAAAGTGGAACTGGGTTGATGGAGTCTACCTAATGTAATCTCGCCCTTCATTCCAATATGCTTGGCATCTTTGCATCTCCTTCCAGGAAATACTTTCTAACTTGAAATAAGTGATCATTTTGAATTCTAATGAGGCCAGTGAAAGTACCTATTAAAAGAAGGAACGCTGTTTGCAAAGGTCTCTTTCAGTCGGAATAGTTCTGGAAAATCGCAGCGTCTGGTTTTTGCAAATAACTTCACTATAGGAATCTCAGCAGCGCACATTTCTTAGAAAATCAGTGTCAACTTCGTTGCAATTCCATTGGTGAAAGTTGCGTAGGAGAAAATTTAGTCTCCAACTCCATCTCGATGCCTCCAGTAAATACTTTATGTGCATATTCTTCCCCTTAGAAATATTATATTATGCTGTTCTAACAAATTTATGTCATCTCAATTGAGGCGGAATCAGACAAGTGCCCGAACACATTATAGCTCTCGATCGGGATCGGTATTACGTATGACAACACTGTGTAACTTGATTTCAACTCTTTGAGTGCAAAACAGGCTGTTGTATGGCCAACATGGGGCAACCCTACATTTTGTCTATTTTCAAAGGTAAATCTTATTAATCTGTAATCAGAACCAGGACAGAGAGTTTATTCTATCATGATACTTGCCAAACTTTGGAATATGAACCCTGTAGAATAATTTGTGAAATGGAAGAACTGCATTATATAAAAGCAATGTGAAGCAGCCGATGTCTTCTCTCTGTTCAATTTTATAGGTGTTTTCGGCTTACTAAGATGTACTTTGTACGCCTTCTTTCTGATGAAAGAAAGACAACTCAATTGAACTCAAGAGAGGTTTGGTTCAAACAGCATCTGAACTACAAAGTGAGCCAGTGACTCGGGGTATGTGACATGACACAACTAATCAATATGATTTCTCCAGACAGTTTAAATAAATTGTCTCATATTAAATTTGAAATTCTAAACCATATTGTTCTTTTCATGTGCCAGCTTGTGATGCTGCTCTAGATTTTCGCAAAACGTTTTCACAATATGTTGGCGAATGTGGTGAGCAGATGATGAAAGAGAGATGGTGTGTTGTGTTGTGTACGCTTCAGTTACTCAAGAAATTTGTCCTTGTTTACGCCGTAACACATCTGTATCAAAAACTTGTTGAGATGGATTCTAGGCATTCAGAGTTCACATGCTCTTGTGCAACAATAAGAGAACGCCAATTTCATTTTATGTTTAATGGACTCCATTCCTTAGTTGTCGACTGGATCGAAACGGGAGCGAAATTGAGTTGTTTGCGGGAACACAGAATAATTTCGCAATAATGACACCTTTAATGCAATCCTCACATCTTGATAAGAGCAAGCTTGCTTCCAAAATTAGTCATTAATTAGATCATAATGCCACATTTATGAACTATAAAACAAGCCACAAATAATACACAACAGTTGTTCCGAAAGCAACTTAAAATATCACCGTCATACACAACACTCAGTTTTACCAAAAGACAACTATTCGGCAGGGATTTTGGTTTCTTATTTATTTCCAGCACAGTAGTCTCTTTATTTTTTCACTTGAATATTCGATTCCAGTCACTATTCCTATTCAGCAAAATGAGTGGAGATATATAAAAATCATTTTAGTTCGCTATGACGTAAATAGCTAATTAAAAACGAAAGGAGAAAAACTTATTACTCACAATCAGTGTCATTAAAAATAATTAGAAAAGTTTGACTCAATGAATGCACAAATTAGCGCACCTGACTAATCGTAAAATGTACAGCAAACTGCAAAAATATCAACCAAGGCAAAGGTGCAGTCTTGAGAAAGGTGTTGAACACAAGAAATTTTCTCTAAATACCGACGGATGGAATCTTGACCTGTATTTACGTAGAAAGTAGTCTTTCAACGGCATCATGTACCAACAGCACCTGTACACCTGCTGGAAGAACTAAATATGAATCAGTGTAGAGCAGAGGCGATGCAAGTATTTAACCATATGTGTCCTCAAGACGAATTATTTGGACACTTTGCTTTCTCAATGGGAGCATCTATGGCCACATTTTCGCTTCCAGTCATTCCCTTTCTTTTTGTGTTGCTACAGCTGAATGGAAGCATTCAAGCACTACAAACATTGATTTTTCAAGTAGGTTCTGTAGCCCAAACTCATGTGATTATGATATTTCAACTGTCAACGGTTCGAGCCCACTTGTGGTTGGTTAAACCTATTCTGCTACGAGCTTTTAAGATGATGCGCTCACCTTACTCACTCAGCTTTCAAAATTACCTGAATGAAGTCCAAAAAGCTTTTAGGCAGCATATTCTTAAGTGAATAGCATGTTTACTCAAGTAAGGTAACTATCTACTAGGTCGGTATTAAGAGCGTGATGTTGTGTTCATGAAGCGGCGCGATTGACCACACATTATTAGCTTTATTGTGGCCGACTTAATTTCGCATTCCCATGAAAAATGTGGACCGATTGAGGTTAAGATAAACTTTGTTGTACAAACTGGGTCTGGGTATTATTTGTTTGTTTTTACTACTCCTACCGAAAAGTACAGCAATTAAATGGCCATCTCCCACAAGGAACAGAAAAAATGAGCAACAACATTTACAGATATTTTCAACAAGAAAGCAATATTGGATCGGAACTCCATTGGGGATTTATCGACCCAAATAACCTTCCATCCCATTTCGTTGTAAACTATCCGGAATCCAAGTTCACATCATGGCATATTACAAGATAACTGTATGGTGCAACAACAACATTAAATGTGTGTGGTAGAGACACTATAAATTGAATGAGAAAACAAGGAGTGGGGTAGAAAGGGCATGCGAAATTTGATGGATGTAACCTTTCGTGCGGTATATATGTGTTCACTTCCTCACATTTGTGGACACCTGAAAAAGTAGACTCCTGGATTGGATAAAACATTAGCAATACCACCACGACTTTGGTGACTTTGAGTTTCCAAATATAAATGGAAGAAAGTTTGCTCCAAAGATAGTTTCAATGGTCTGTCCAATAGAAAAGGGGAAACGGACTCATTTTTACGTGTTCCAGCTATCAAAGTTCAGAAGTACACTTTTCACAAAAAGGAAAACGATATGGGCATTTGGAAACCAGCATTTCGTCTGATTTTGCTAACAACCTTAGATAAAAAACACAATGGTTGCTTCGCTCCTTCCTTACTTCACGGTTGTCAGCCTCGTGTTTCATTTTATGATAAAGTATTGACGAGAGTGAAAAAGCAGAAAAGTAGTCGAATCACACAATCAGAAAAAAGTAACATGACAAACAAGAAACAACGTATGGAACAAATAGAAGAGAGAGAAAACGTCGCACATCATGGATTCACCGTAAGATAGTCTTTAAATCCCTCGAATGATTCCACAATAGTAAAGAGGACTTCAAAAAAGGGAAACTACTTGGGAAATTCGTATATACACACAACCAACATCATATATACCTTGTTGTAAGCAGAAGTCAAATTTGAGCTGTTCCTTTTTCTTTTCTATGAACATGAACTCGGAACTGTAATGTAAAGTTATCTAACTGAAGGATAGGGAAAGTTGTGTTTCAGGAGGAAAAGTTTACGCAACGACTCAGCCTCCCTCAATATTACTCGGAAATGGATATGGAGTAGCGGAGTAGGTAACAAGAGGAAAATTACAGGGAAACATGTTTCATTATAAACACAGGAATGTATGAATCTATGTATTTATTCCTGTGCTTCCTTTTCCATCAATTGTGGACTCTATGCACAATGTATATACACACATATGCATATTAGCACGAGTTGGAAAAAATGCTGGGCAAAGAGATTCTGAATCATCTGAGAAAAAAACATAACTTAACTCCTATATGTGCACCATTCAGCTGAGTTAGAGAGTCGTGTATTCAACTGTGTAACATAAGCTGTTGAAGCGACTGGCTGCATTTCTGAAAAGTAACTATTTCAGACTAGACGAGAAGCAGATTTGGTGAAACGAACGGAAAAAGAATGAGAGGAGTCAACATCGGATATGGATGATAGTGAGGGAACAATGCTTGAAATGTAGTTGTTGGATCTACTTCTAGAGTTGTCGATGCTGATGTTACACGCTCTGCTCACCTTCCCAAGAAGAAATTCTAGATACTAGACTGAGCACAAAGGTGCATGTGAGAGAACCTGAGCCCAAAAATTTCATTCAGGATGAAGGAGCATTTAAATATAAACGGTCAAGATTTAGACGGGAACAGAGCATCTGTAGGGATTACAGTTTTGTTTTAATCTTAAGTGTGTCCCTGTGAAGTTTTAATGAGACAGGTGCTCTCAAACTATCTTCATTAATACTTTGATCATAATGTGTGAGCTCTGATGATAAATGACAGGTAAAAGGAATCGAATCAGCTTTGCTCCGTCGTTCATAGCCAAGGTTCACCGTGACGTAATGCAGATCCAACTGACTAGCAAACTTTTTGAGACAACGGAGATATATAACCGTAATCTGAGGAAGAGCTCCACTGTTCCACATGACATTGACAATCCCAAATTTGATTTTAGTCGGCGTGTCCCTGTAATTTTCTACTGGTGTGAAATGTGCTAATGTGCATACATGATTATTTCCTTAGCTCTTAATTTTTATTCTCAAACACACCTCTAATACCCTTTAAATGTGTGGGGACTAGCCTGCCAGCTCCTGTTCAAGATTAGGAGAGCATGATATATGTTGGAGAAGTCTGGGACGTGCCCATCTCGTCGATGTACTTACTTTCCGAATTTACGATCCACATTTATCTCTTTCTCTTACCTTGCCACCACCTCATGGATGATAACATATATGCAGACAGTTTTCAAGGAAAATAATACAAAAAATAGAAAAAAGTGACTGAATAACCACATCGCTCTACAGAGCACCTGCGTCGAAATAATTCTCACTTATGAGTTTTATATTTGTGTGAGAGTGAGAATTCACCACGTCTACTTTATATACACTGACGTTTTCTCAAACGAAATTGTCTGAGCATAATAACCACCACAGTGGAAACCCTGGTTCATATTTTAGTTACGTGTCTTTAGAGCATTTACGTGTAGATCTTTGGTGGTGGTAGTGGTGCGGTGGTAGGTGGTGTGCGTTTTGGGACGGTTGGTTGGAACATTGGTGAAAGCACATTGATGGGTCCATGACGTATTGTGAAACTGACTTCAAAATGAAAAATAGCATGATTGATGACCACATGGGACCACATATCACACTCTTTTTCTTTTTGTTTCCTCGCGTTGCATTCTTTTAAAGGAGGACGAATAACCGTTTAACAGTGCATGGAGCCAACCTACTACTAGCCACCCCGTTAAATATGGTCTTTCCATCCATTTGTACATTTAACTAGTTAGCTCTCCCACATCTTTTCCTCTTTGGCTCTCATTCTCCGAAAATCATGTTTGCCACTGTTTTCATTCTTATCATCTATCTCAATTGAAGAAAAGTGGTTGACTAGCGTGTGCCCAGCAAACACGACAGAAAAAAACCCAGCTTGTGAAGGTGATATGTTGTGTAGATTGCACAGGGGGAAAGAAAACCGTACCGGTGGTGATGATATTGATGTGGCATTCCTCTTTTATATGAGAAGAGTGAAAGCAGTTGTTTGTAGCACTAATATGTTATGATCTTTTATGTTCATTATCAGAAATTGTTATCGCAGATACATTTTTTTGCTATAACATGACTCTCACTCGGTTTCCTGGACCATTTGGCATCATTCAATCAAAACTACGTGTCAAAATGAAGGATACGAAGCCAAGTGTTTGTCATGAGAGCTATTTCATGTCGTATATATTATTTAGGTGGTGTATTTTTTCGCGGTGTTGGTCTCCGCCTTGCGGAAGATTATGTTATGTACATAATACCAGCTATAAATGGGTGGATTCTCGGGTAATGTAAAAGTTTCCAATGAGCAAAAACTTTTTAACTTAAAATTACCTCGCCTGGCGTAATGTTACAATCTAATCCTCGTTACACACTTTCAATCCTTTTAGGTACCTACGTATACGGCATATACATAATGCCGCTAAAGTTACTTTTCACTAAACCATTGTGCTGACTACCGTCACAGAGCTAAAGCATCAACTTGCACTACCAGGGAAGAGTGGAACATGTACCATTTAATCAAATTTTCTTTGGTATCATACAAAAAGGAATATAGCGTGAAGAGAACAAACGAATGGGTGAATATATTGAAAGCGTGCATCTGACGGATTTTTTTTTTCAAAATGAAATTGGTACGGCATTGGCATGGTATGGTGGTGCATCATGTGCCTCACCCACCAAGTTATAATTAAATGACTCAACTTTTTAGTCTATTAATTAATGAAGCAAGAGGTGTTTTGATCGATTGTATGGAACTTTTGACCCTTGGCAGACTAATTACGGGGTTTCCAACATTTTTCAACATTAAGCACCGAGGACACAAGAAGAACAATGAAATCATGCATGCTTTTTGGGTGCGGGTGCAAGGCTTACAATATTACCAATTTAGTTTCATGTTCTATGTCGATCCAGTAGCGTGGCGGCATAAAAATAACTTTGATGAACGTTACATTACTTTTGATTGTTACATGCATGGGTTAAAAGTCTGAGACCATCTATATAGGAGTTCATGAACATGTTCATGTTCCAACAATAAAAATAGCTAATGGAACACTAGCTTTGGATGTGTGCGCTTCACGGACAAAAACTCACTTAAATAGATGACCAAATGGCTTTTGGAGGTAATTTCCGAAAATGTGGTTACGTGTGTCTTTTATGGCATATGTGTAATTTAGTTTATTGTTTAATTTTATCAGTATGAAATTGGATAGGTTTTTAGTTTAATTTTATGTTGGCAAAAGTGCAACTAACGTATGTGAGTCAGAAGACAAACCAAAAAAGGGAAAATAGGAAAAGTAAGTCTGAAAGAGCAATCATTTAGCACACAGACTTTAGTTTCCTTTAATGACGACATATGCTGATTACAGTACAGCTGATGCGCTCTCTTACGCCATAGAACTTTAGACGAGGGCAACTTCAAAGCCGGTATTTTGACGTCTTATCCTACTCCAGAGTGAATTTAAAGTTGCATGTACTGGCAAGGAATTCATGCATTCATTCCCCATGTGAAGGAATGAAAATGTGTGACCAAAGGAGTACCAGACTACTACTACTACTACATTAGAGATATCGAGCCTTTTCCTTTCATTTTCTTTGTAGAAAAATAGGCAACTTGTTAAGCCCTTTGTAGAGACTGGCTGCAAGTGTTTACCCCACTGCCTCCATGCTACTATTCCAATTTACTTGGATTTCCCAAAAGACCTGTGGACCCTACACAAAAGTAGAAAGTTCTCGATTTAATACTATGTTTATTAATAATTTTCTAATTTTTCTTTTAGATTCTACACATTTTTGTATTACGCCAAAAATTTGCCAGTTGCAATAGCGTTGGATTCTAAGGGATAATAAATTTTTGGTTACTACATCCGCCTTGGGGTATTTCGACACGGAAATGGAACAAACAGGATTGAGTAATATATGAAGGCTGTATATACCAACTAAACCCTGCTTTTAGTTGCAATTAGTTAATTGACTCAAACCATACAAACCGCAAACCTTTCAACCAAAGTCAAACTAGCGAACAAGAACAACCTAGAACTGAAAAAGGGCAATGATATTCATTAGTTGGCAAAAAAAATTGAGTTGTAGCGCACGGATAACATTTGACTTTCTCATGTGTGCTTTCACTTGAGTTGAAGAAAATGCATAAAAGAGGACAGAAAAGATAAGAGGCTCCAAAATTATTCATTGTTCAAAGGGTGGACTATCTGATCGACGTAAAACTATTCCGTGACTGTCCTCATATGCTCTCTCACATATCTACTCCCTGACACAGGTACTTCTCACATGAATTTCATTTCCGTTAGATATTAAATTATAATACTCACTCACTTGTCACGTCTCACCCTCTCTGGCTCGTAGTTGTAAAACATTGGCATTTTGTGGGTGGGTGATGTTTATTTTTGCCGATATTGGAATAAATGCACACCACTGAGGTGAATTTCTGCTGTCGTTTGTAGCGCGCCGGATGTTGAAAAATTTCATGAGGTGTTTGCATGCATATCATCATGCACCCGCTGCATACCCATAATTCAGCAACAACAGCAGTTTTTCAACATCATCCTATTCCAATTTATTGAGTAGGCAGCCCAACAAGTCAACTCAACGACTGTGACCAAAGACCTTTTTTCTTGCTCCGTTGTAATAAATCGAGCTCTCCTCGTGATATTGAGACGATGACTTCCGGCAGTCAACAAGAACAGAGTAAGAATGATATGCCCAGCAGGGCTTTGAACCGTTAAGTTTTGCCATAATTGCAAGTGACACAACAAAATTGAAACTCATATGGGTTATGGAGACCCATAATAACTTAAACATTAGAAAGGCCTTGACTTCCCTGTTTGGTGTAAAGGTTATTCAAACAGATCTAAATATTCGAAATTATAAATAGGATTTATGTCGAAAAGTGATGAACTGATGAACGTTCACCTTAGTCAACTACTACAGGTGTATTTAGGAAGAAGCAGGAGACATATTACGTTTACTCTTATTTTTGACAGTCTTTGATGATATGTGACACTAGCAGGTAGTATAGTGAGTAATTCGCGTGTAGGGCCACTAGTACGTTTCTTTATGATTCTTTATGTGATGTTTCCAATCTTTCCGTACCATGGAATAACAAAATTCCTTTAAACTACATCATGATATTACTTGTGTGCGTAGCCTTACTCACTCTCATATATTAACTTCAGCGTTTGAAGTGAAAGTTATACAACGGAAATGAGCAAATTGGCCACAGAATTTCTGAAGGTGTCCCACGAGTTCTTGACAAACTTGTCTCCGTTCGTACCCTTTTAAAGTCACTTATGACAACATAGACGGTAAATGCGACTATCATGTTTCCCTCACCTGCTATCACTGTCTCTGAAACAGTTATGTTGATGTTACGTAAATTGTTAGACTTTAAAGAAAGTTGCTTCCGTGGTGTAAATCTGCGTCGAAGGATACAACAGCCTCTGCAAATGCTACATGTTGGCATGTAGTTATTGAAACTGAGCGTAGAAGTCCATTAAACACAGTTCTCCGTTTTAAAGTGGTGATTTTGCTGTAGTTGAGTATTTCCTTACTATAGCAACTTTACCACATACTGTGCAGTTGGCAGTGGTATATACCCAAGCGCCTAGAATTGAATGCATCTCAAAGTATGGCAAATTATAAAAGGGGATAGGAAAAAAACCAGAGTAGTTTCTCTGTAGTTCAGTATACCAAAGGAAAGAGTTCGTTGACGTATACGCATTAGCAACACAATATATCTCTCTAACAGATTGATGCGAAACTTTGATAATGAATTTTTACTATCACGTTTTTCTTATATAATTCTCATGGCAGTTTCTTTCTTCTTTTAAAAAATGGGTTTAGGCATTTATGAATGTGTGTTTCTTGAGAAGTGAAATATTTTCTTTTCTTTAGATCTCCCAGCGTGTCTAATAGAGTAAAAAATGAGACCAGAGTGAAAATGATGCTGGAAAGGAACGTACTGTGCATATTGCCGTATCTTAAAAGGAGAAGAAAGAGAGCGAAGGAAAAAAAAGATAGATAGCGATGAAGCAACTACCAGAAATGTTAACATACATATATGATGATGACTCAAGAAGCAAGAAGCTTATGGCTTGGAAGCAGTGATTCAATGCGGATCCAGCTATTATTTTCTTTCTCATGACATGAAAACATTCGGAGCAATCACCCAAATTACTGAGTGGGAACTTGGGTCGGTGAAAGTGAAAGAAGTAGGAGTTACATACACACTAATGTGGAGAGGAATGACTGTTCACCAAAACCAGAATGGTTGCAAACTCCATAATGGTCGTATTAGTTTACTCTCAAGAGAGATACACATTCACATTGAACTGACTTTCGACAATTTTGTCTAGTATGCACACATATTAATAACTTGTTCGGCGTCAGTGCTGAGTTGAAAGCAGTTGGTGTTGGTCAATCGTCAATGTACCACTGTGTTGCATTACTTAAGTGCTACAAGTGTGCTTAGATGATTTTTCACCACACATGAATGCAATAATGTTATGATGTATGCTCCACTTATTCATTTGCCACACTGTCAGTCATAACGATACAATGTAAAAATATGCATTCACTCCACAGAAAGGATTCTAGTGATTGCAATAATACAAAGCTATAAAACCACTTCCATGACTTGTTACATGTAATGTTGTCCCCGGATATTACAAAATGTTTTAGTCCATGCATCATGGTGAACTTCCTTTCTACCACACCTCCGCTACCATGAATACTTTACAGTTATAATGCAATGTATCTGGCAGCTACAGCTGTACAATTTGATTTGAATGAATCAGAGCTTGTGATTCGTCTTTATGTGCGGCTTAAACAGTATGGTTCATAAACGTGCGGTCTGTAATTATATAATTACACACTCCTTTCCTCCTCTTATAGGATAACGCCTTTCGATTTTATCACTTACTTTGCCCCATGTATGGGTATAATATCAAATGCGAAGTATGGATATGAATAGTTAAGTTTGGCATGACATGATATATCACAGGACCCAGTAGTATGCTCAACATTATCGTTCAACTTTCCTAAATCTTTACTGTGACCACAAATGTGCTCACAAAACTACATGTCTTTCACTTGCCAAATGTTGGTAAACTTTGTCTGCACAAGATTTTCGAAGGACTTAAGTTTCGACACGGTCAGTGAGGAAATGGTAAGAGCAAGTTTAACATATTTTAAATTCCGCCTGTCTCCAACTACTTGTGCAGTTTGTAAATTCACACACTCTGGGATAACGGAAGCTCCTTAGCCGTCAAAACACACTTCCCATTCTTACATCATAACAAAATGATCACTACCAAAACAATGCTTGTATGTTGTTACAGTAACAAGAGGCGGGTAAATGAATGAATATATGTATCCATGAGTTTATCTATGAGAATGAATGTATCGAAATGTCAAATATACACGACAGCATACTCCCTAAGTCTCTTGTGGTGGCGTCTAAATTTAATCTTGGAGGATCTCTAGCATCAACTCGTGCCTGGTATGGTCTGGTCTAGTATTACAATATTGGAAGATCTTTAAGCCGCTTGTGGTGGGTAGTATTACATTGTTTCTTTACACAGATGAAACTGAGCTAACGGCACAAATTATCTTCCTTACATACATACATCCTTGCTACACTAACAGCGGTTTCCGCAAACTTTTGCTTGGAATATTAAATGGAAACACATAGTGCTGGGTAGAAAATTTCTCATGCTAATGGATTTTATACCCTTGAGAGGGACGGAAGGAAAAAAAAGCAAACGATTGTAATTGTTTCATTAGTTTCAGAGTGGAGCATATAGACAGATAAGTAGTTGGTTGGAATTATTTAAGAATCGCGCAAGTGAAAATTAACTCGTACTGTTGATTTTTATTAAGGCTCGGTTAATTTCCAGTACTTAAACTCCACATTAATTATAAACATGAAGTTTGCTCATTGTCCACTCAAAAGAAGCACCAATGGAATTACTCACGGTTGGAACACCGCTGGGATGAACCTGCATAAATATTTTGTGTATAGCCAACAGCCAATCTCCAACCTGGGAATAAAAGTTTTGAGTAAAAGTAAGACCTGAAGGAAGCAGTTCTCATAATAGTACGGAGTGTGGGGCAACGTGAAAGCTCACGAAAAACACCCACACGCAACTGCGTATCGTAAAGAGGCGAATGTCAGCTCTAGTTAACTACCTAATGCTTCATTTCTACGACTCGTGTTTTTTACATAATTATGTTGTTACATGCATTGCTTTTATGAAAGTAAGTATGGCTTCTTGTCTACAACTCTGAACAATTCTAAAACAATAATCTACTCTATGACATAGTATCTCGAGTATTGAGAGATCCTGACCGAGAATTCTGAGATTGTGCTATTCCTTCATTCTAATTTATCCCTGAAGAAATAAATTATACAACCTCTACTGTAACTACCTTTTCATACACCTATTATCATAACACATTCACAACTGCGCCCACTTCATCAGTCCAACGTGTGGGATCATCCATAGGCCACAAGTACATATTAATCTAATTCGGATAAGCTCTCTTAGAGGGCGGCACACACCATACTCATGCCACTCCACGCATATCCTCCATACCTGCGACAATCCAGGAAACATGTGACAAATGAATAGAATCACATCTTATCGAGTCAATGTGTCAGACCAGGTATAATAGCTTTCCACTGTGAACATTTCAAAAACATCTGCGTTTACGCCTAACATGGCGCGTAATAGATGCACTTACAAAGAGTCAGCCATAGATGACATTTTACGTGCTAGTAGCCACTGATAGCCTGGTAGTAGGATAAATATAAATGACATCACACATATTTCTTCCCCAAAGATGATCGTACACTATGCATTACTGCTATCATTATCCTATGGAAGTGTATGGCGACGATAAACTCACACTGTTCTGATGAGTGCTACCATTCACAAATCTGTTACAATCCTTTATCGCAATTACACAACTAGAGTCGGCGCTCTATGTTACATCTATATGAGTTACGCTGGACGCTGTTTGGCTTACCAACGCATGTTGTCTGTTCCTATCTTGTTATAGGCGCTCTGAGGCATGAGCAGCTTGACCTCTTTATAGCCAGAGAGAGATCATTCTAATACGTTATTATAGAGCATCGGTATCAGGCTAAAAATCATGTACAACAAACAACGCCTAAGCATTTTCTACTCTTAGCCAGATAATTGACAATGACATCATATATATGATGTGATACAACTGCAATCACACTCAGCTTCACAATTTAAGATTGACAAAATCCATCGCGAGATATCACTTTCCTCTATGTCTTTCACTTATAAGGCGATCCCGTCTTATTGTGTCATCTTCATATCGCAAAGTTTGTTACATCATAATCAAACAAGATGTTAAAATAATAATCATATTGTCTTATGCGATCAAACAAAATGAGTCTTCACCTTCCCGGCTCTGCTGAGCGTGTATACTGAACAAAGACCCAAAAACCGACGATATTATGCTATTGTTGGACTCTAATGCGCACTAAACAAGTTTCACCTCTTCCAGCCATATTGCTTACAGTACACCAATAAGTGTGCTAACTTCCGATATCATCCTTATCCTACGCTCATAATAGTGTATAATCTCAGCCGCATCTAATACTTGATAGACTCGATAGAGTCGTTATAGTATTACGTATCTGAGATAAGAATAAATACTGTCTATACGTTTATTTTAATACATCAACCAAGTATGGACCAATTTTACCGTAGACAGATTCAGGACAATTCCTATTTGAAGTTGCGATCGAATTCAAATACAACATCTAGCGCAGTAAGTCCACCTCGAGTGCCCACACGTCGATCCGCATCTCTCCGAATAAAAAAAGTGAATCAGAGAAACAGGACACAGCAGACTGCTGAAACGTTTCTTTGAACGGACTTAATTAAATTGACATCTCAACTGCTCTCACTTTCTCGGTTGGTCATTACACAATTGACTTTGCCACTAAATATTTGTAAGAGACCAGGTGTTCTCATTATGCTGGGAGTCACGTATTGTTTCCATTAGTGAGGGAATGAATGTTCCAAAAAACTTTTTACAAGTTGTAATGCGCTCCAAAGCTTGCTAAAACTGGAACTCGATACCTAATATACATAAATATTTGCTGCATGAAGACATTAGTATGCACATGTAGATAGGAAAAGGGACCACTGGAACATCAGGGAGCTGCATGCCAACTCGAGATAAACGTGCAGAGTAATGTTTGTCTCAAATCAGAATTTAAGAGTACTAAACAACCGGGGGCAGATGATGTGGGCATGCATGTGTACTTTTATATCGAATTTTGAATGCGCACTGCCCATTTGCAGTCGTATGAACATTCATGGATATTATAGGTAGTCACCTTTATTATACACATTTAGTTTTGTTGTGTGATACCAAAATTTTCTTTTGAGACAAGATGCAAGAAGAAAGGAAGACCAATCTCATTTTTGGTTAGTCGCTGCATGACCCTTTTACAGTATTGCGGAGCTCTGCTTTTTTGTGTTGTTCAACAGTTTGACAATGCCAACAAGAAAAACCATTTAACGTAGATATACATATATTTATGTATACTTTTTGGCTAATATTTTTGTTACTTTTACTTCTTTTTAACAGAGCACTGTATCATCATCATCACAGCAAGTGGCGTCTAGGAAGGTATATACTCAGCTGAATAAAATGCTAATATTGTTATCGTTGCAAGACGCATACATATGCATATTGTGCTGGTTACTGTATATTATTATGTATAGTCGTGAACCCAGCTAAATGGGACGGTGGAAGGTGAAAAGCTCTTTTGTACCAGCATTTTGGGCATTTCCAAAACTTTCAGACTCGTAGTTAGACTTTGAATCAAGAAAATTACTTTGTCCACAATGCATGAAGAAACACTGTTAAAATTTCCCGATCTAATTTCCATTGTTTCCTCTTCAGCCATGGGAATTCCATCTATAATACAAATGCCCTGGCAGTATGAAATGTGCACCTTTGTACAACCTCCACCTCCTTAACGCTGTTTTACTTGGTAGTCAGCAAGGTGGTGGTTGTTCTATTTTTCTCATTGTGTATCATTATTATTATTACATAGGAGTGCGCACATTCACCACATAAGCATACGAAACCTGACTCGTTGTCAGCTTGGCATGGACTTTTATGCACACTGCTTTCTCTGTAAAAATACAGGGTGTATGATCTGCCACACTTTCCTCTCTTCTTTCTCTCTTTCCATTCTTTACAAACTGTGGAATGGAAATAAACTTTTCTTTATGCTAATATTCCTCAGGTGTACGAGAGTGAGAACAGAAAAATATAATGGTTGGTTGGTTATGTGTCAGTTCTAACTTCCGTAGTTGAGATAGAAATAGCGCAAAGCGATAGAAGAGCCATACAGAAAAGACTTTCAAATCACCTTCACCATGTAAAAATATGTCTGCAAGCCAATATTATCTGTTCATTTTGGTGCACAATATATACATAAGTAGTTTTACTTTTTGATTCACACGGCATCAACTAGCTGCATGTGTTCATGCCTAACCAAACATTTGGAAGGCTTATGCCAGTGTAAAAGTTCGGGATATTTTGTGGATGGGCAGAGAATGAATGAAATTTTAAATACGAGCAAAAGTGGTGGGGTGTAAAACAAGGGAACAGGAATCTGGTTTGCAGCCTTCAAACAAGGCTCCCTTTGAAATGGATGAGTGGAGAAATGTATGTAGATGAGTGAAAAAGACACGGACAGACGAACACATGTACCGTTATATGACAGAAACTGCTCCCACTCCAATTTTCCCACACATTCCAAATCAACGTGCCATAGGCAAACAATTTTTCCTGCTAACATCATACCATGTACTTCAAACATTTTTTTGGGAGAAGAGAGAGAGAGAGTCTAGTCTACTCTGATGTCTTGTCACCTGGAATTACATGAGTGTCAAAACGACACCCCTATTTAAAAACATTATCATTTGACGTAATCAGTCATGAACAAGGGTTCATTCTGTCGGAGACTGAACCTTAAATTGTTTCCCTTGTGCAAGCTTCATATTACATAAAGTATTCCCAGATCAGACAGTTTTCTCTTGCTTTCTGTAGCAGCTGAGGAATGCGTGTGCTTAAAGACAGTAAGTAAAAATCTGTAGGAACCCATTTGCAATTTTGTGTGTTCTCAAAGGATTTAAATGGTGTCCAAAACCAAGGTTTACAGCTTAATGAACGCAATATTTCTTTCGAGGTTGATCCCCTTGATCTAGTTTTGACCAAACGATTCCTGGCAAATAGACAATCACCGTCATAAATACAAATTTATATTTGTTTGTCTAAGCGCAATTGAGCAACAGTTTAGCTTCTCAATTCAATAAATTTCCTTGGCCTAGACTCTCACAATACAATGCGTTTAAGATATGTGGGGGTAATTTCAACGGCATAAATTGCCAACTTCGCCAACATTTTTGGCTGAACAATACTAATAATATAGTTTGGTTTGCCATTCCTTTCACTGAAATTTGATAGAAAAAGCGGTGCAGAAAAACTAGGAGCATCCAGCTCCTCCTGCTGTTCTTACTTTTAAACATAAACAATGTTTTGGTTATGTCAGTTACAAGCAATAGCCAAGTTGTTTTTGATAAAAATACGCAACTTTAAACTTCAAAGAAAATTTTCACCGGAGTCCCACTCCATTTATCTAATAGTGCTTTACAAATACCACCGTTGTCACAACGCAGATTCAAGAAAAACAGTGTAAGTTTGAAAAATAAGATAATGACTGAAACGTATAGCCCTTTTTGGAAGCTGTTTCCTTTCAATAAGCCTAGCAAAGATAATTGTGTTTTCATATCTATTTTATAATGTTTTGATTCCATTGCTGCAAGGGTAAATATATGTGCTTTCCCGTATTTAATCTATTTTCCGACATTTCTTCGCCAGCTCCAACCCTCCAATCCTGTTTACTTAAGAAGCATTGTTCTGTATTCTTTTCAGTGCGTAACGTAACCTACAAATAAACACGGTGCATATATCAAATGAAATCAAAGAAATGGTTAGGCTGTTGATATATAACCACAAAAAACAACTGCACTGGTTATAAAATATTTCTGTGAAGAAATGGCTTCGGTTTCAATCCACCAGGTTCTCACATAAAATTTGCTGAGCAGAACAAAATAAAATCTATTCTTTGCTATGGAAGCAGTATTTGCATTGTTTTTGTTGTTGACAAGTTGGAGTACAAACATGACCATGTTTGATGGGAAAGTGTATTGCACCCACGAGGGGCTTAATGTCTCATATTCACCTGTTACATCAACACAGTTTTCAATGCTCGAACTCTTAAACTCGATTTTAGTCATTGACAAACTTTACATTCCGTTTTATTAATAGAATTAGCATGTGTTTATGAGCCCTGTATTCTGTGGTTTGAATTATGAAACAACAGTTATGGTAAAGCGAAACGATATGCAATTACGGTGGATGGCGTGCCACCGTGGCATCTGTTGTAACTGCTGGTTTTATAATTCCGTAATTTATTCAAACATACGTATACCTTGCTAGTCCACCCAAAATGGGGAGGTAGAATTAGGTAAATAGCTTTAATTAAACCATTTCCTCCTAACCTAAAACAGGAGTCGTATTCCTCAGCTTGGAATTGCTCTTTAAGTATTTTGCTCAAAATGGAGTTTTACCCTATCTTCCCAGTTATGGCATTGAACTGTTAATGAGATAAGTTAAAACATCTCCCTGCTGTAGTAATCCCCCAATCTAAAATTGAAATCTGAACCTGGTGGTTGGTGGAGTGAAGAAGTTGTGGTGTGGTGTGTTTGTAGTGAATTTTTAGCGAAGCATGCATGCTCAACACAACTTTACACATGTAATTTTGAGAGACAATATGTGAGCATGTAACCAAGTCTCATCAAGATAAAACGGCTAGCAAATATTGCTCACCGATCCCACCATGTAGAAAGAAAAATTGTGTAAGTAGACATGTCAATATTGTTGGTGTTAGCAAAACGGATTCTAAACTATGGCTTCAAAAAGAGGTCTATTATATGTGTTGCCATGCTGTAGCGCGGACTTCATTCAAGTCTAGAGTTTTTGCTGTCTTCTACTGATTTACTAACTTTGTATTAATTACATCTTTAAACTAGGTTGGGGTCGCTTTAAAGGTAAAATTCTTTTGTTTTGCAATATTTTCCTTTGACTCACCCACCAGTTTGGTAATTTTCTCCATTAGTTTCTCTTTGATGAAAGAGGCCCATATTTAAGCTGGAATTTGAGCACTTTTACCAACTTTCTGATAAGGTTTGCTTTCCACTTTGTGTCGTAAATTCCAACAGTAAATTTATCAACTTGTCTATACTACACGTAGAAATTTGTACGTTAAAGGGCTGCACACGCAATGATACACCAATGTGGATTTTCGCACGATTTGATCTGCTTCCGATTTATTCGAATCGACGTTGCTTCTTTGTTTAACATACCTGATGAACAATTTGATAGAAAATCTTTAATTTTCGACAGGACGAGTGGCTAGGTTACTTTTTCTTTAAGATAGTTTCAGAAAAAGAAAAACCTGGAAATGGGACTTCAAATTTTTCTCAGCTCAGAAAAGCGACCTAAGGAGGTAGTAGTAAGTAGGACTAGTAAAACGTAAATGCTTGAATACTCAACTCAATTACATTTACTCGATAAGACATATTTTTTACCAATACTGTAACGGTAATGCCCATAGCCATATGGCAGTTTTTTGTTATTCACACTCACTTTACATGCTCTAAAACAACGTCATTGCTGGGGAGTCTTGGTAACCTATTTGGAAATATTTAAATGATTTAATACGTTATATATTAGGCTTTGGAAGTTTGTCAGTCACCTTTTTTGATAACAGGTTTGATAGTACGGGAACCACCAGCTTTCGCCAAAAATATTGTATGAAAAAATTCTGTCTAGAAGTTATTGAATTGGAAGACTGGATAGAGGAAACAAGTTGTTCACAAAAAATACGTAATGTGAAAGGACGAATATATTAGCAAGAGATTATGCATGCTTTACGTCTGGAGACATATGAAGGTATCGCAACAAGTCTGCCTAGAATGAAATGATAAAGTTCCTGTAGAAAGTTTTGACTGTATTTTTAATATTGTCTGGATAGAAATATGAAGCATACTAGTATAAGTGAACATCCCTCGACAAGTTTATTTTTAGGAGAAAGTTAAAAACATATATGAAGTATATATTAGTCAGCCCTTCAACTTTTATTATAGAAGAAGGAATCAACTCATTTTCTCTTTCTTGCAAATTGTGATATGAGGAAAAATCATTTCCAAATTAATAATGTTAACCCCGTAGTAGAAGTAGAGCTGTGAAAAACAAGTTTTTAAATCCATGCTTTGATACGAGTATCCTGTAGCTCGCTGCATTAACACGTTTGCAGAAATCTTTCATTTTTTTCAAAGTTTAAGCACCCTACTTTCTCTCCTATGCGTGGGGATTAATTCGACATTTTTGTCATTTGTTCGACGCATTTCAAAAGATTTTTAAGGGAATCATGCAACCAAATATGTATGAGACCGTTGGGAACACTGTAGTACAGTCATCATTGTCAAAAATGATTCTGATACTTCCTCGCGATGTTAAAGCTATGTATAATGTAATTTGGTGACTTTTCTGCATGATGCATTCATTACTTTCTTGGTAATAAATTATGTCGTATGTTTCTTCCTATAACCCTTTTATAAGCCACTCCACGGCAATTTAGCACGCTAATAAATATAAAAGTATGCGATGGTGTCGGAGGATTACATGTAAAATTAGAAATGTAGAGGAGTTCCGTACCTTGTTTTCCGTGTACAACCGTCAATGGAAGATCCACGACGATAGCAGCTCCTACTTAATTATAGCTGATGATTCGATCGGCTGCGAAAAATTGGTAAATGAGTTGTTAGAAGAGAGATAGTCGTCTTGCATTACTCCTCTAGGGCTGTGTCTCTGCAGGTTGCTTATAATGTTAAAAACTTTGTTGTTTCCACGAAAGTACAGAGTAGTAGAGCAGAGTGTTTCCAACTAATTGTAAGCTTTTATTCTTCGAGTATTATTTGTCCTTGATGAATATATTGAGATAAAATCTCTGAATTAGTGATTTTCATATAAAATGCAGTGAGCCTCAACAGAGATCTAGTTCTTGTGTAAGAAAGAGTTCATTTTAAACGAATAACAAAAATTTGAAAACAGACGTTAGTAATTAATCTCAAGTTAGAGCTGTGCTAGCGGCTTGGGTACTTACTTGGAAGGAACTTATTTTTGAGTTAGTAGTCCAGATATAGTATATATTATACAATTTGCAGTAACTTGTAAAGTCAGTTGGTGAAGATAACAAGACTTCACGCCAATTTTCAGAAGGATGACCTACGTATGTTTTTCGGATTTTATGTGTTGTACGATCCACGTACACTTTATTATGGGCGACAGCTAGACAGGCCAAGTCGAAAAACGGAAGGACCAAATTGCCCCAAGTCTTAAGAACAGCAGGTTGTCAAATATAACAATGGGAAAGAAGCACTCTAAACTTGGCGTCTATCGTGTTCATCCTCCTCATAAATAAACCAGTTTTTTACTTGTAAAATCAATGCACTGATTTTTTCGAGATGTTCTCAAGGCTGACAGTGTCTGTGTCTTGGAGTTTGAAATTGTAATCGCACTGTAGAAACGCACCCCAACATCATAATCCTATATGAATTATTTGAAATTTATTCATTTAAGCGTGATATATACCACGATCTTGAGCCAAAGCCCGTTGGGTTTCATTTGTTCAAATAAAAATGAAGCAATCACTGGGCGTTAAACTTAGGTATTTTTTTTAGATGAAAGCCCACCTAAAACTGTGACACGACAGTTGCAGCCTTTGCATCAGTTGGTGAAACACCACTTGTGCTGTCACAGAGTAAAAATTTTTTTCTCTCCTGAAGAACAAGACGCTATGTCCGTGTGAGTGACAGCAAGTAAAGCAACCTGAGTGAGGAAAGTAAAAGAGTTGAAGGGGGAAAGTTGCTGAGAGAGGAAAGAAAGTAAGTTGAGAGACGATGTATAATGAAGAGAAAAAACACGTGCATCCTATACCAGCTCTCGAAGCTTACTAATACTTTTCCTGCCTGTAGCTAGCCTTCTTGTAGATCTCTCTCATCCCTTCTGCATTCTTGCTGTCTTTCTTGTCGGCGCATGTGACGGTATGAAGTTGAAGCTGTAGAGACTCGGTGTTAAAGATAAGTTGGGTTTGGGTATGTATTAGACTCCAACCACCTCTTTTGCTCGATGTTTGAAGGCACCCTGTGTTTTCTGTCGAAAGCAAGAGAGCTAACTGCCTTGACTTGTGTAATATGTAATGTCTCAAATATTCAGTTGAAATCACACCAGGAAAGAAACGATCAGTATGCTCTTTTTTCATTACGTGTGTACATACTACATACGCAATAAGATCCCCAAGACTTTTTTTTTGTATTATGGGTGTATTGATGCCTTGTCTTGTGTTTGAAATTTGAACAAAAACCCCTTCCAAACTCACAACTTCACATTCATATTGTATGACATTAATATTGATGAAATTTCCACCAATCAAACTCTGGCTCTCCGTTTTAATTAAATATTTGACGGGGACTAACGACAATGTTGCCATGTCGTAATGAAGTGCGTACTAGATTCTCATTGAGAATCAAAATTTACTAATGAGACAACTTTTTAAAGTATTTAGTTTGCTAAACCTGAATACTCGTACTCAACAACTCAAAAAGAACAGAATATGCATGGAAGGCAGGCAAGGCATTAAAAACTCAAACTTAAACTACTTCCTTCTTCTATTAGCATAATATTTGTTGTTGTATACACTATCTTCCGAGATGAAATAAAATGACAGGCTGTGCCTACAAGGTGGCATAAGTGGGTGGTGACATGTTACAACACTCCTTTTCCAACAAAACAAATCACACTCAAGACAAAAACTAAATTTTGTGTCTGTTTCGCTTCAAAGAAAGAACAAGTGCCAAATGTGTTTCGTATATCAACACAAGCCACCACTGACAATAAAACATAAAGGAGCCAGCAACAAACTTGCGTTGACATAAACTACTGCTGTGGTTACACAAACTATACCTATGTCATTGATACTATGTTATAAGATGTAGTAGCGCCCACCTTAAGGCTTGAACTTTAGTCAGAGAGCCAGTATAGAATTTGCATAATGGCATACCACTACAAAAACATTTTACCTTGGCACTTCTTCCCCCCCATTGTTTCACCTCTTAAAAGAGTCAAACATTATTAAAATGGAAAAGAAAAAGGGAATTCTCAGTTTTTCCAGGTGATGATGATGATAACTGCCAACCCAAGTAATGAGTTTGGGACACAATACACATCAGGATGTGTGTCGTTTCCCAAAAATTGTAAAGTTGCTGGTTACAATTAACAAGCTCCTATTCCCATTACACGGTTTGCACTTTTAACCTTATGATTTTGAAATTATTATTTCATAATTTTGTGTATTATATATGTGATGTGTTGTTTCTCACAACGCTTAGCTTGGAGTTCAACTACGGAACAGTCACAAAGTGTTTCCTGGAAAATGCTTCCTCGGGAAAACAAACGTACATCATCATCTAATTACGTTCCATACTTGGTACACTTAACTAAAATGGGTAGATAACGCAGAAGAGCAATACCAAATAAATTTGTAAAACAAGGATACAGTCATGGGTATAATAGTATATGTACCCAAAATCTGGCGCCATACCCGGTTATTCATATTCATATCTAGGCTTTTAGTGCACTATCAGTACATCCATGCTACTTACGTCCCCGGAGGAATATTCCAAACAGCCATGTTATATAAAAACTGGTGCATCAACAATCATTAAACTTTTCCCGTGCACAGTTATAAAAATTTTGTAATAAAAATTATTCATAAGCAGGTGAAACTGTGAGTACAAAATTTATGTTTTGACATAAATTGGACAATTGGAAACAGAGGAGTGCAATGAAAAATCCTCGTAAAATGATCCCAACTCCGTATGTTCCAAATGGGATTCCTATTTACTCACATGTGCTATAGTGGTATTCTTTGTTTCATGATGTAAATCGTCAAAGCAGTCATGTTATACTTGAGGAACTTTGTATCTGCCAGTTGTCAGCAAGAAAATCGGAGCATTTCAATCTCAATTGAATTGAAAAGTCGAGAATAGCCATATTTGTATGTTGTAAACTTTTTTTTGCAAAAAAAAAACTTTTCAATCCAATAACATACTTTGCTGTTTAATTTTTAAGAAAGTGGAAAAAAGAAGTGCAGAAAAGCAGGAGGGAGGAAAACGTCATTGTAAAGTTGAACATGAAAATACAACCCCAAATAATAGGTGAAAGTTATATAAATTATATATACCTGCCTATACAATTCCACTCAAATTGGAGGCTTCCTCGGGTTACCTGTAACTACATGTTTGACATATTTACTTGAAGTATGTAAAGTGCGAAAATCATATTTCCAAAAAAATGGAGAGTAGACCTTTGAAAGGTGTAAAAGGTGGAAGGAAGGGCTAATATGTGATTCTTGAGATAGTAGCAAATATAATATGAAGTACTACAGGGACTCGACGGCGAAGACGCCTCAGTTGTGCTGAGGGTAACGAGTTATTTTTATATTCTGGGAACGAGCCTCTTTATGATGGCTATGCATGCATGTCGTGCTGACAATCTCCGCGTTGCTTGCCTACCAACATTTTTTAAATAAGGGAGACAGCGCATACAATCATTTTGGCAGTTACATAACCATGTCAACACCTCTTCTTTATTGAATACATACCAGAATAGTGTAATTTGTGTAGCTTTATTGAAGTTAACGTCGTACATTGTAGCTCACCAGCATGTCAAAATTTTCAAACTCGATACAAGAAGGATTTGCAATCCGGTGTTGTAGCGACGCTACTTCAACACATACAATGTTACTTTCCCTATGAAATATCATGACGAAAAAGGATGGTTTTGGTGCATGTAGTTGATATGCACACATATGTGCCCACTAATGTTGAGTGTGTGAGTGATGCCAACAAAGAGTTGTTTGCAGTTTTTTTGTTTTGTCATAGTGAGTAGTAAAAAGCTTTTCTTGGTAACTTAAAATACTTCCCCTTGCCTTTCATTCTTTAGAAAAGAAAGCTAAAGTAGCAACTAACTATGAGTTCAATAAAGTTGCTCTCTCATATGGACAAGTTCAAAAAAAGAGAAATACATAAGTCGCCTTTGAATGGGATTGAAATATGGTGATTCCAACCCCTGAAAGAGAAAAAAGGACTGCGATCGCATAACAAATTACTATGAGCTAGCAAGTTTTAAAATACTGTCGATTCCGCGATAGCAACATGCCACGACCAACAATAAACACGTTGAGCAAAGTCCTATACGCCAACTTCCTGCTAAGCCAACAGACAGAAAAAAAAGTTGTCTTGGAGTGAGCGAGCTGAGCTTGAGATGCTTTTCTTTAGCTACAAATCTCAACTCACTCACTCACATTAAATCTTTTTGAATCGCATCTGCCTACACATTATTATAAATACGGGTCACCGAGATGCATGTGGTGACGTACGTATATTGTATATATGTATTAGAATGAAAAGTAGGTATCATCATAATAATAAACTACTGGCAATTTAAACCTATGGTTTGCGGGAATATAGGAGGCTGCTGTAAAAAATGGTTCGCGTATAATGGGGAAAACACACGCACATTTTCACTCATACATTGCATTACATTATATTTTTCGGTTTGCTTCCCACAGCCTTTTTCTCATTTTTTCTCCAATGACCACACAGTAAAATTTGCGACGTTTTTGTATTCAACTGATAGTACTAACAATATGTAGGAATGGGATGGAAACACATTTTCTTTTGACAATGTCACAAAATAAAATTGCACAAAAAATTAGCCCTGGGTATGTCAGTATTCATTCAAAGAGTAGTATATTCATATCTTATTGTAGAAATAAAAAAGTGAATTGACAATAACTTAAGATGGTTTGGGTACTACCTTATCGATTTTTTAAAGATTTTCGTACATCTCAATCACGTCGACTCCATTGATACTGTTACCATTGTGCTGTGGGGCTGCTAGCATTTCATAAAGTTCCGCACGTTCCCTAACTTTCCCCCATTATAACCGCATAGCCACTTTGACATGCATAAAGTGCACCAATAACTTTAGATATTAAACAGTATTTCATTGGTGCTCATGAGATGCTCTTATTTCATATCATCCATCTAGCTCCAACAAAGAAGAACGGATATTAGCTATTCTAAATTCAGCGTCTCTTCGCTACACCGTGTCCCTACAAATGTTGAATTTTTTCAGGTAGATATTGCTGTTGAGCCCCATTCTGGTGTAGAAATGGATTCTATCTTTCTGCTGATTAGAAGATTCTCCCGAAAATAGTTATGGATATTGCTCCACACTTCTCACATTGCCCCTAAACATTCCCGAGATGCTTGGAGTGAATTCGATTGTGCAAATAATGTTTTTTTCAAAGGGTAATGATGCACGTAGTTGGTACTTTTGAATATAATTGTTGCATTGAGACTGCCCCAGTGTCTGTGGAGCTTTGCGACTTAAGATTACGAGCACGCACGTTAAACACGCAACGGACTGAGTGCAAACCACAAAACGTTATACTTTGATGATTTCCTTGATGTTAGTGAGTTTATAGCATTTGTCGGCATTTCAAGAATGTTCGGACGACAAATGAGGTTATTTATGCATAAGAAATTTTGGGCTAAGATATATATGCAGGGACATACTCAACCACATGTCGATTGCACCACAGTATAGTGCCACAACCGGAGTAGCGACGTTAGCTTATAATGGGTAGGCATCCACTAACGATAAGTAAGCTTGTTCTCAGGCTTTCTCCACATGTGTGTCATATAAATTCAGTCAGACACAAAGAAAAAGATTTCCCTATCCACAAATTACGAAAGAGTAGTGGTGAGGAGTGAGTAAAAAGACAAAAGCCAAGTAGGTTGGTAGCTCTCCAGTTGCTCGCTTCCTCAAAGTGCTTTTATTGTGCAGATAAATTTAAAATTATATGTAATTCTCGAGAAAATTGAGGAAGCGGAGGTGAGTTGATACACCCTTGTCCCGTCATGACTTCTTGACATTCCGAGCTTTAATGCAATTGGTGAGCTGAAAAGAGATGTGGACTTCAATTTGCAGGTGATGGGATCACAAGCTGCCTCTCCTTTGCTGGCTTTTCAAAATACGCTAAGGTAATGAAAGGAAAAAAATGAAATTGCTTGCTACATCTGTGCTTGTACAAAGTCCTCCTTTTTATTTCTCGGAATGCCCGTCTGGAGAATGTGATTTTACATAAGCTACCATAAATGCACATTTATTGCTAGTACTCCATACTTTAAATTTCTGTATACAACTCAAAATCACATTTGTGGAAGCACTTCTTAAAACTCATAAAGCGGACTTTCATTTTTTTGTTTGTAAATTGTTCTCCGACCTTTTGAGCTCGGGCTCAACAACAACGGGTTGAGAGGCAAAACCAAGTGTAGTGAATCCGTAATGCATTTTATTGTTTAATGCAGGAATGTTAAGTCAAGGGAAGCAGACATAAATTTTTCTTGCTAAGTATTAAGTCGTAGGTATGACTGGTATGCATTTGTTGCACGATGCGTCATAATGTAATATTAAGTTCCTTCATCATCAATAAAAGTGTTCATGCTTAAGTACCTACCACATACATTTCCTTAAATGCCAATACATACAAAATGAGATTTTGGTATGCATGCATGAATGTCATGTGAGGAGCTCCATTCGCAGATTTCATACCAACACCGTTTCTTCAGTAGTGAAACTCGAACAGCCCACGTAAATAATTTATGAGTTTATCTGACTTCCACATTCTACGGGATATCATGCCTACCTCGTGATTTCAAGACGGTCATCACGACAATGAGTACAAGGATGAAGTTGCTTTATAGCACATAAATAATATTTATGACGATCTTGAAGAGCTTCCGCCTTAAATTTCACGTATGAAGTTCTAAAGGAGCGACAAATAAAGTTAGTAATACTTGAAAAATTTCACGGAGAGCTTTGGGTTTATTTTGAAGGCAAAAATTTGCTAGGGTTTCCCTAACGAATTCACGAGCCACCGAATCACAACCACGGAAAAAATAATAAAATATATCTCTCTGCAACAGGATAATTAATGGTTTGTACTTTCCTGCAAGTATTGAAAGGTTAGCATGGGGCTACCACGTGGATGAAAACTCATCTTCAATACGAAGCCATTACTGATAGCGGACATGTAAGGTTTCAAAAAACAATTAAAAATTTACAGAGTTAACGCCTAACCATATTAGAAATCCAAAATTTATAGTGTCGACTAACATTCGTTCTCTATGTTTACGTATGCAATAAACAAGCAGCGAAGGCTGGAGTCAAAATGTAGCAAATGGTGAGGGGACATAATAGCGGACCGATAATAATAGTAAAACAGACATGCTAAATTATTGCCTCAACGGTTTAGGGTGACTCTTAATGATTTAGGTGATATTAACATCAATGTAACACATAAAACAGTAGCAAGTGTTCATTAAGTTTGGATAAATGTAACTAACTGCTCCATTCGGTTGATTTATGAATGTCGTTGTCTATGATGTTCATACATAATTAATCTGTCAAAGTTATCATGATATGGAAATGTGGGGTGGAATATTAACTCAAATGTCTCAAGTTTCCCCATCTTTACACCAATTAACCCATGACTATACGGTAGTAAAGTCATGGGTCAGAACCAGCACAGGGTAAGAATTAACCTAGAACTAGTTGCTAAAAATTAACGAGGTGAAAGCATTCTGGTAAATGCATGTGCATAATTCGTTAGAAATATCGTTCTTGTGGAATCGTATTGTATGTTGAAATGCTTGCACTGTGTAGTAAATATAGTTGTTTGTTTTTGAATTTCAGAGTTTATTATTAGCAACATTAAAAATTTTCGAGTTAAGGTGAAAACTACGATAATGATATCGTAAGCCTGGACAGATACCTAAATGCCTTTAAGTACGGACTTAATTTGCTAACCTTTTCAAATTGAGTAGTGGGACATATGTATCTAATATACACATACTTCTACTTCCCAGCACTTACAAATGCTCGCAGTAATTGCAGATTTAGTTTAATTTGCAAAGCACTTGATTCAACTATTTGACGATATAATGTACTAACATGAAGAGATCAAGTAGTTTGAGTGGTGCTCGGTGTAAAGTCATTCCTCAAGAGGGAATTTCATGTAATGCATAACTTCAAAACTACCCACTTTAAACGTGGGAGTTCGGGTAGTTGGCAGGTCCCAACTCCCAAACGATCAGTAAAAGCAAGTGATATGGCGTATAGATGTGCAGGAATGAGCCATTAAAATATATTTTGATTCAACGCTAGTAAAATCATCAACGACCACTTTTGTGCTGATAGAAATGAAGAACATATTATGACAAAGATTTTATCAAAGTATAATGCGTCATATTAAATTTAGCACAGGGTTAGCGTCACCATAATTCCAAAGCCTGGAAGCTCCTTGAGACTTGAAATAAAATGCAGTTGAGATGAAGAACTCATCTATTTATAAAAGCCTCATTATGTTTCTGACGTACATATAACATGGAACCCTCCTCCACCAGCATTTCAAAGAGGTCGACCTATAATTTCATAAGTAGGTCTTCTCGTTAGGCGCATTACATTTGAATAACTTTCACGGCATCCTGCTGACCTAAGCATAGAGCAGGAATGCACCGTAGGTTATAATCTTCTTACCGAAATGCCATCCTAACCCAACTAATGAAGGATGCAGTATATAAACATATTACGTAAGCAATCCTACTCTTTCATTTCATTACAACTGCTGATTATCATGCTGCCCCTTTCAAGGAGAAAGTGCTAACCTCACTCATACCGACTCCCAATTTAGTTTTCCATCCCATAAATATTTCTAATTAGGAAAATTCAACAAACAAAGGAGTCTATATTTTCTCCTTTTTTGCAGGGTTTCTAAACCATATTGCACTGATAGTTAGAATCTATTCAGGGTTTGGAGCAAGTTGTTTGTGATGGTTCAATCAAATGGACTTAATTGATTTCTTCTCAATGCAGAATGCAGTTTAAGTGCACATTCCTCCCAAGTTATTCCCCAATTTATTGTCTGCGTCGTGCAATAAATAGCGTGAGCAGATCATTCGTTTAAGTTTCTGTCTGATTTTTTTCTGACTTTAAGTGAGGGCAGTAAACATAATGTGCTTCTCGTTGGAGCTCCAGTTTACATTATGAATGCTCTCTAAAACGTTCCAGCAAATGGAGCATTTGCTGTCCCCCGACAGTTTAAATGTTAGGGACTCAACTACTGATCTGGAATCACGCCAAATTGAAACTACTCTCCCCACGGAGACAAAACAAAGAGCAGCGGCAACCATTGTGGACAGACGGAAACATATATTGAGCCGGCAAAAAATGAAATCATTTATTATTCATCTGTTAGTGGTTGTGTGGCCATGCTGGCTCCATTTGATGAATCTACATCGTTTACTTCCAGTATCGTACAGATATGCATCTTATAAAAATTCTCCGTTGGGCTGTGTTTGGGGCATAAATATGCACTTGGACAGAGAGAGAGTAAGACATAGAGCCAGTCAGAACAGAACTACATTATCCGCCCTGACAGAGAACGGCATTTCATTTTCAGTTTGCAAATAGAAAAAATCAACCATTGGCCAACCGACAATGGGCTCGGGTAGATATAACAAACAACAAAAAAAGGAATTCTTTCTAAGACAAGGAATCAAGGAATGCGGCTGCGACTGCACAAAAAAACCCTTTACCTAAACATAAGTTTTTCATCAGGTTCTAGGTAATGCATGCATGCTTTCATGGAGACAGAACCACCTCGGGGAATACATATATGTTTTCTCAGAGGATCACAGTTTTCTCAGGAAAAAAAGAGAAAAACATATTCAAGGCACTTCTAAGACAGATGTAGAAAATTTACTCTTCTAGTTTATAGTGGAGAGACGGAGGGCAAACATGTATGTATTTCTACCACCTGTATGAGATAAAAGTTACATATATAGTGATTTCTGCAGATAGACTTCTTTCATGCCAACAAATAAAAGAGTACGTACTTATTAATATGACATCGAGGTAATCACCTACAGCAGAGAAAGTGGTAGCAAATATACCGTGTGTTTACTTTCTTCGCCGTCAACCAACCAAGGATCTACACCTTATTGCCTGGTGCCACCGGTCCTATTTGCTTTTAACAAGGATCATCTTGAAAGAACAGTTATTCTTCACATTTTGTATCTACATTCACTCCATATTATTTATAGAGGCGTATGCCAATTCTCAGCATTCCAAATGTTTTTCGTGCAAAGCCCTTGAGACTTGAGACCTGGAACTTAAATTAATACTTAGCCGAGCAAGGATTTATTTAGAATTGGATTCATTTTTATATTTTTGTCCTTTTACAGTTAAATTCATGGATGAGATGAGGTATACCAATTCACCATATTATGCTGTTAGGTAACCTTACGTAACAGGCTGATAAAAGCAAAGCCGAGCGCATCTGATAAAAAGGCAAGCGAGTTATGTGCAAATTGCATTTTCCTCACAAAATGTAATTTATCCATATTAGGAAGAGCTGGGAATGCAATTTAAGGCCTAGTTTAAACCTTGACGTATATCCCATGTCATTTAACATTAAAGTTTGTAGACGACTCTTTTGATGGTGAAACTAATGATTATAATTCCCAGAATTGAAACCGTTTCCTCCTTATTAACTGATGCAACTTGTTTTTTGGTTTATTTTTTAGACACAGATGTCAAAAATGAGTTCAATAGAGTTGTAACATGTGCAATGATAAAACATTACTACAGCGTTGCTCTCAGGCATTGGGGAACAAGTGAAAAAATTGGTTTTTGGATGTGTAAATCTAGGTATCTTTTTCATACAAGCAAAGTAATAATTTATTCACAGCAATAATATAATTGACTCGTAGGTGATATCAAACTTTGACAATTTGCTATCATCGCATGGATGCACGTGTAAAAAATGTTTTTCTTTGCCTGACAATTGAAGATATAAGAAGGAATTGCTAATGGTTACGAAAAGAAAGGTTGTAAGATAAGTTTCAGTTGAAGTTCATCCTTTTTCTCAATCATGCAAAGGAAATGATGTGTAGAATACATCCGAACGTATCTATATGTCCCATTTATTTGCAAAATGCAAATGACAACGAAAGCAAATATGTATCTGTGAGCCTGTCAACCGAATTTGAAAACATCTTCCTTACTTCAGAGCTGTTTGAAAAGTGATGTAAAGTGACATTCATTTCATGCTATTTCTGGAGCCAACGATAAAAAGCAAAATATTATTGTGATAAAATGTGTTTATGTAAAGTTCTCCGGTAAAATGCACTCTAGAAAAAGGAACCATATGTCAAATTTAAGCTTACATTTGGTAAAAGGAGCAACCTCGCTCCCGACAATAAAAGCCATTACCATGATGTGAGCAAATAGCGATCATCATCCACAAAAATAGCAGAGATTGAATCGGAAATCCCTTCAGTCAATACACTGGTTCTGTTGATACACAAATGATGGATTATTCATCTTCGTAATCGCAAAATTTCATCGGACATTTTTCCTACATTACCTTAATACCGTAGACGACCGCTCGTTGATGTTAAATCAGTGGGAGAATACATTACACAAATGTGCATTATAGACAGAAAGCGAGGCTAGCTGGTTTTGGGTTCTGCATCTGCATGTGAGTTTGTGGCAGAACGGTACCTGGGCAAAGGGAAGGGAAGTACTGAGAATTGAAGGAAGAAGAAACTGGCACTGACTCTTCTCTGTGTGATGTGCAGCTGTATTAACCAAACACAACAACATCATCGCAAATGCGAAAGACAAGCAGGATCCAAATTAGACGGACTTTGTTGAGTTATATACATGCTTTGTGTATTATTGTGTGCCACTGCTGCTAGCTTGTAGTGCTATGCTGCTGGTAGTATTGCAAGGCAAAGTGTAGACAATGTAAATGTGCACAACGAATACAATATACATAAAGGTACATCAAACTTCTCCGTGACTGAATGAAAGCTGCTAGCCGTTCAGCTATCTTCAACAAAGTAAGTAGAGTTGGGCAGGTCTAGTACAAGCCTGTGAAGAAAAACATATGTCAAAAATCCATTTTCCCAGTCAGCTATTTAACGTTGGAGAAGTAACAGTAATAAGTTATCAGCTCAAAATTGATACATTATTTAGTCGTTTCAAGCAATTACTGTGCAAGATTGGTGACGGAAGAATTGTAATGCTACAAATTCAATTATTGGTTACACGCAGTTGCAATTGTTGGCTCCTCTTGTTGAGATTTGGTGCAATGTTGAGTTTGAACTTTAATTTTACCAGGAAATAAGAACAGTTAGCTCAAAAGTATATTTATAATAATGAAAATCAGCTGAATACTCTCAAAGAAGTGATTTTAAAAAGGTGATTGCTTCTTAGCCGCAGCTAGTTTGTATAAAGTCGACTTCGCCCACCCCTATTCTGCTTGCCTCAAACTAGAGATATTGTGAAACCAGGCAGGGTGTTCAGCGTTGAGTGTATTCCTTGCGTTATCGTGCCTAGTCCAACGTAAATATTACAATATGCATGTATACTAGCCCAACTATGACAGTACGACTACTAGCTCATTTGTACCGACCATAAACGAAATCTCTTCGAGAAGCACATGAGATTTTTTTGTAAAAGAAAAGTGAAATGTAAGTGGAATTCTCACTGATAGCAATAACACAGAGTTAGCTAGAGAGAAACTGACGTTGAATGAATGAAGCAAGGATCACATTAGGCCAGCTTAATAGAGAGTTTGAGATCGCTTGAAGTTGACCATGGGCAAATTATTTCTGTTTTGTGTTGTATGGCATAAAGAGAAAGATGAAAATGAATACAACAATCTCAATGATTTGAGTTTTAGACAGTCGGCAAAGTAAATGATAGAATTTGAAAATTCTTTTTGCAAACAATTTATTTTACTGATTTTTTTCAAAAAAATCTTCCAGATCTCAAAATAAATATCCAAAATAATGGCTCATTTTCTCTCGCTTTTTATATCCTATGCAGTTTTTCTCCCATCACCCCACAGGGGTATTACGCAGTATATTAATGCATAGTAACTTGGTTCAGAGATCGGAATCCCTCTAATGGAAAGTCGTATATCAGCAACCAAGCAAAACATAACAATATTGCATACACAAAACACACAATACAAGTTGTGCTCTTGGCACTGCTGACACAGATCTATGCAATCCAGCCAACCACCAAAACAGAGAAGAGAGGAAAATAAAAATCATCAAAAGAAGTGTTGAAGTTGTGAAAAGACATAATATTTGTAGTATTGTAAAAAGAAGTGATTCTGTGTCGCGTGAGTGGTGTCACCACCACTGGATAATTTTTTTCAGAAAGGAAAATATGAGCCTATTTTTTAATTTTTTCTTTAAATTACTTTCAAACACATGAAATAGTTTTTTACACATTGGATTCATTTTTAAGTACATTAAGTACATTTGTAAAAAATCCGACATTTTTGGGGTCTCCGGAGTCAGCCAGAAAACCTGATCTGATCTGATTGTATTTTAGAGGATAGGAAATTGAGTCAGATATTGTCTTGCTGTAGATTGCCATGTTGGTTTAATTTACAGCGTCCCAGATGTGCTACCATTTTAACTGTTTTTAAAAGGAAAGGCTTGTATAAATAGATGTAGAAAGAAACAAAGGAAAAATTAGAATTTGCAAACAATTAAATGATTTTAGTATTACTTTCACTCAACCTAAAGTCATGATGATGTACTTTTTACGGTTTAGAATTTAATGATGATACCATGTAAAATGACTCATGTACTAATTAGCATAAACTCCGCTGAAATTTTTACCTAGATATAGTTTTTAAGTTTTTCGTTGTCCGTCGTTGACATGAAATAAATATTGAAATACAAGGCATTTTTTGTACTCTGCACGAAATAGACTTGTACTTAAGGTTTCGGATTGAAAGATGGCTGTTGATCAGGTAAGAATCGAATCATTTTAAGTTGCTCTTTAGTAGTTGCGCATGATGATAAAAAGACTTCCTTTGTTGCTTTTAATAATGAAAAATTATACATTTGACTTACAATTGGCTATACAATTTGATTTACCCATTCATAGGAAATTCAACAGCTCGAACTACTATGTAAACATCTGTACGAATCGAATGATGCTGTGCAGCGAGCTGAAGCAGAAAAGGCGTTGGTTAACTTCCAGGTAAAACTGAAAACTAAATTGAGAGAAATATATTAGCAATCTGATTTCCTAACTGCATCAATTGATTTTGTTTAAAGAACTCACCCGACACGCTAGTAAAATGCCAACTTCTATTGGAAAGAGCAACGTCATCTTATGCTCAGCTCCTTGCTGCAACAACCCTCACCAAACTTGTGTCACGTCCAGCTCAAATTATTTCGCTGCAGCAAAGAATTCAAATTAGTAAGGGAGCACAGTTTAGATTGAATATTATTTTGTTCATGACTGTCATGGTGGTGGTAAAGTAATCTGGAATGCAATTTGGATTATTATGTTCATTTTAGGGAACTACATCTTAACGTATTTGGCTACCCGGATAAAACTGGATGCTTATGTGGTTCAAGCTTTAACTGTTCTTTTCGCCCGCATCACGAAACTGGGTTGGTTTGACTGTGAAAAGGAAGATTATGTTTTTCGAAACGTAATTGTGGATGTTGGAACATTTCTACAGGTTAGTTTGACTTTAGTATTCTTCCTGGACGAATTAAGGTTTGGAATGTGATGGCATTTTGCAATTTTAATCTTTCAGGGATCTGTTGAACATTGCACCATTGGTGTTCAGTTACTGTCTGTTTTGACCAGTGAGATGAATCAAGTTTCAGAAGCGGATGCGAACCGTTCCCTAACAAAACATAGAAAAATCGCATCTTCATTTCGGGACCAACAACTCTTAGAAATTTTTCGACTATGCTGCACACTTCTCAAAAGTGCACTGGAGAGTCGAAAGACTATAAATTTTGATGATGGCTTACAGGTGATGAGATGTGAAATTTTTATGGCTTTGAGCACCTTGGATTTTCAAATTTTTATTATTATTTCACCTTCTCAATTTTTAATGTACAGCACGCGTTAATGAATCAGTTACTTCGACTGGCACACAACTGCTTAACGTTTGATTTTATTGGAACGTCGACGGATGAGTCGTCTGATGATCTCTGTACAGTTCAGATACCCACTAATTGGCGACCAGCATTTCTGGACTTTGGAACGCTACAACTTTTCTTTGACCTCTATCATACGCTTCCATCCACTTTGTCGCCGATGGTAATGTTGCTCACAGCATTTCATTACCTTGACAAACTGGCTCTGTACCTAGATAATAATGCTAATTGACTCGTCATAATTTGTTTGACTGATTTTAGGCACTTTCCTGTTTAGTACAAATTGCATCCGTCAGGCGGTCATTATTCAGTAATGCTGAAAGGGCAAAGTTTTTAACTCACTTGGTTAATGGAGTCAAGAACATTTTATTAAACCCCCATATTAGTGTAAGTAAAAGTAATTTGTGTGGCAGCTACCGGTAGTAATTTTCAGCTTAGTACAGCATGATCAACTAAAGACTATGATAAGTTTTTTAAATTTTATTTAACAGGGGCTGAGTGATACAAATAATTACCATGAATTTTGCCGTTTACTTGCCCGGCTGAAGTCTAACTATCAACTTGGGGAGCTCGTGATTGTTGATAGTTATCCGGAAGCTATTCAGTTGATTGCCAAATTCACAGTGGATAGTTTGAGGGTAAGAAAACCACCAAATAACCGTTTTTTTGATAGGGTATAAAAACTATTTCAGTTCAGTATCTTATGTTCGATTCTCAGCAAATGCTGCAAGTAGCTCCAAATAGCGTCCATTACCTTCTGAGCTTGTGGCAACGGATGGTTGCTTCCGTGCCGTACGTAAAAGCTACTGAGCCACACATGCTGGAGACCTATACTCCTGAAGTCACAAGGGCTTACATCACCTCACGAATTGACTCCGTTGGTGTTTGTATACGGTAAGCAGAAATAAGTTTTCCATTTCAGTTCAGAAAATTTATGAGCCTTCATTTAACCAGCGCTACTTAAATTGATTTTAGAGAGGGGACTGAAGATCCGCTCGATGATACAGCGATGGTTACTCAGCAACTAGAACAATTGTCGGTTATTGGTAGATGTGAATACCAGAAAACTTGCGGTCTTATTGTCCAGCTTTTTGACCAAGCCGCTCAGAATTATCAAGAGTTATTACAAAGACGCACACCGGTACCCATTGATCTCGCCATACAGGAAGGTATCAAGCTTGATTACGCATACTTTTCTCTTTTGTAGTAGGAACATTTTTAACTGTTTTTAACAACAACACTACTTTTTTCAGGTCAACTAACGTGGCTAGTTTATATCATTGGGGCTGCGATAGGAGGGCGAGTTTCGTTTAATTCCAACGAAGAACATGACAGTATGGATGGAGAGTTGGTTTGTCGGTACGTTGTAGCTACTTTAAAAGATTTGACATGGGTTTCCGCATTTAAATTTACGTGTTGCTAACTTTTAAACTGATTTATGTTTACCAGTGTGCTACAACTAATGCAACTTACAGACTCCCGGCTGGGCCAGGGTGGTTGTGAACGTCTTGAATCCGCATACCTTTCCTTTTTCGAACAATTTCGAAAGATTTACGTTGGTGATCAGGTTCAGAAAGCTTCCAAAGTGTATCGTAGACTATCTGAGGTGTTAGGACTCACGGATGAAACTATGGTGTTAAGCGTTTTCATCAGAAAGATGTGAGCAAGCTACAACAAATGTGCTTATTTGCCTGTTTTATTCATAAAATGAGAGGTAAATGGTATGTTCTTCCCAACAGTATCACCAACTTGAAGTATTGGAGTCGCTGCGAATTACTCTTGTCGAAAACATTGAATCTACTCGGTGATCTGTCGGTGGGCTACAACAGCGTGCGCAAGCTAGTCAAGTTAGATGAAGTCCAGTTTATGCTCAACAATCACACAGTGAGTTATGCAATGAAAATATGCAATATGTCATAACTAGACCTGTTCAAAAGATGTGGTTATGAAGGCCGAAATATGTATATAACTATGCTGCCCTACAAAACGGCTAAAATAGCCGGTGGTCAAGATATGTGGTTAAGATCGTTAAAATTGGCTAAAACGAGAGCACAAATTTGACTATTTTGTGCAAAAGAGTGACTTCAATAGTATTCTTTATCTCTTAAATATTCAAATTTCGTAGTTTAGATTAAAAATTTCGGACATTTTAGTAACAAGATTATAAGACCTCGTCAGCCCAAAATTAAAAAAACAAATTCTGAACTTGTTGGTAAAAAAATCGAAAAAACAGGTTAAAAATTTCAGAATAACGCCTAATTGTGGCTGAAAAGCCAAAATATGTTACTACATATGTGATATGTGCTAAAACCTCAAATATTGTGAAATATGTGGTAACAAATGGTTTTAAACGACTCCATTTGTGCCACCGAACACTTCACATACAAAGTTTTGCTGAAAGCTCCGAGAACGCATAGAAACATGTCCATTTTATATGCGATAAACAGTCTAGTCATAACTTTTTGCTACAACGTTTTAAACCTTATTTCAGGGAGAACATTTTCCATTTTTGGGACTAAATCAAAATGTGAACGATCTAAGATTTCGTACCACATTTTATACTGCTCTTGGGCGTTTGCTAATGGTGGATTTGGGTGAAGATGAGGATAAGTTTCATGCATTTATGGTGCCTTTAACAGGTATAAATTTAACAGAATATTTGTCACTCCAAAATGCCAAAGAATTTGCTCTGTATAACATTTATTATACAATTGGTTTTAGCACAAATTGAAAGCGTTGGTCAAATGCTTGCCAATGCAGAAGCAGCTATGTTCAGAAACGAAGAAGCCAAATGGAGAATAGTGGGATTAGCCAGAGACTTACGAGGCATAATATTCGCATTTAATACCAGGATATCCTACATGATGTTTTTTGAATGGATGTAAGAAAAATTATTTGACAATCAGTTAGTTGAATTTAAAGTAGATGACTTCTTTAATCGTTATGTGACTTTCTTGATAGTTACCCAGCGTACACTCCAATTTTGCAACGAGCCGTGGAACTCTGGTTCCATGATCCTATTGTGACAACACCGGTGTTAAAATTATTTGCAGAATTGGTTCAAAACCGTTCACAACGACTTCAATTTGATGTCTGTTCGCCAAATGGAATATTATTGTTCCGAGAAGCCAGTAAGATGATTTGTGCTTATGGTAAGTAGCTGCGTTCTTTGTTTTTTTTAATGTAAAATTGCTTAAAACAGGGATTTTAATGATTATGTTTCTGCTATAGGGAATCGTATACTCACGGTCGAGGTTCCCAAGACACAGCTTTACCCTCTAAAATTGAAAGGTGTTTCTATTTGCTTTATGATGCTGAAAGCAGCTCTTTGTGGTAACTACGTTAATTTTGGTGTCTTCCGTCTCTACGGGGATGACGCACTTGATAACGTGCTGAACTGTTTCGTGAAATTACTGCTATCCATTCCCTTGTCTGATCTGATGGTAAGTAGTTCAACAATTTACTAGTTAATATTTTTATATATCATTGATTGAATTTATCTCATCTATGCAATTGATTTTTTTTAAAAATGAACAGGACTTCCCTAAGCTCTCGCTGACCTACTATGTATTACTCGAGTGTATAGCTCAAGATCACATGAACTTTTTGGCTTCACTAGACCCCAATATGTTCCTATACATTCTGTCTTCAATTTCTGAAGGACTCTCTGCCCTTGGTAAGTTTGAAAGGAAAGATGGGGTTTAATTAAAATGATATAACAGTAACACATATGTTAAACTAATCATTGTTTACTTCTCATTAACTCTTCTCAAAGATACAATGGTTTGCGCTGGATGCTGTGCCACCCTTGATCACATAGTCTCGTACCTGTTCAAACAGTGGACTCAAAAGAGTAAGTCGTCTTAGTAAAGGTTTCTTAAGTGTGTACACGTTACACATCTAATATATCACTTTAATTTAATTTTTATTTGACAACACAGACAGGAAACAACCACGCCCGTTCCCAATGGGAAATAGCGAACGGGTTCTTCAAACCGTGGAACAGCATCCAGAAATTTTACAACAGATGCTCGAGACTGTGTTAAATATTGTGATGTTTGAAGACTGTCGCAATCAGTGGTCAATGTCAAGACCATTACTCGGACTTATTTTATTAAACGAAGAGGTAGGTCGAAAAACTATGTGCTGTATTTTGGCTATTTCACTTGTATTTTGACTCAATATTTTCATGCTTTCAGTATTTTGGCCAACTTCGGGAGAATATTATACGGAATCAACCTCCAGAGAAACAGGCGAGCATGGCACAATGGTTCGAAAACTTAATGGATGGAATAGACCGTTCTCTTGTAGTGAAGAATCGTGATCGCTTCACCCAAAATCTCACTGTCTTTCGTAGGGATATCAACGAATCATTGAAAGGGCCGAACACTAATGTAAATTCTGTGAACGATATGATGACTTGTTAAAGTAACATTTTTTCAAGTTGTACGTATGTTTTGAATCAAATGTAAACTTTGAAAACGCTATTAAAATTTTGGTGAACATGTGCATGAGTTGGTGTTTCGTTTTTTAACGACTAAATTGAAAATAAAAATGATTTGAGAGTTTCAATTTATAAATTTAGTTTCACCATTTAAGGTGACCCTAATTGAATGCATCGTTCATAAAAATCTAAATTCAAGCACAAATATTAGAAACATCAAATCAAAATAACATTTTCAGTATTACAACAAATATAGTACGAGTTTATTAAAATTTTTGTTTACATTTTTAAAAGTACAACTTAAACTTTGACACTTTTGTTTATCAGTGTTCTTCATTCATGGTAAAAAACAGTAGTCGAAGTTAATGTTGAAATATACAAGTGTAGAGCTTATTCTGGCTTCGTTAGCTCCATTCCGTCGAACTGTGCGAAATATTCAGTCTTTGGCTTGAATATGATCGATCGCGGCCTATATTTGCGAGGCTTTGTATCTACATTGGGTGTCCTCAGTTTCGGCGTGAATTCCATATCCAAAGTGTCAAACGAGTCCGCAATTAGTTCCGGTGACCTAATCAGAAACGAATCGTTAGAGGAGTCTAGGCTTCGATGATGTCAAACAAAGAACGAATTGTTTTTGCTATATTTAAAACTTACATTTGAGCAACCTGTCCAGGTAACATAGACTTCTCAGATTCAATCACTCCCATGGCTGCTGTGGATACCCAAGGATGATAATGGGACTGTAAAAATAAACATTCACATTCTCAATAGGATATAGCTATTTTAGACCGATGACAGACATTCATAATGCTGATACTCGTACCATTAGCGGTATGACTTCCCAAAGAGTTGAGCTCTGTGCACAGCAATGATCAGGGTCTTCAAGTTCAGGTAAATAGACTCCACTTGCTCCGGCGCCTTCGCAATCCAATAATACCGAACAATTGGGATGAAGCTAAAACATGGTGGTTAGTTTTCACTTTAAAAAGGCGCACCCCATCATATTATTTTTAATACACATGATAAATAGCCTTACCCGCATGACGTGCTTTAATTGTTGGACAGTTGCGACAGCATCGTGATGCTCAACTTGTAATGCCAGAGTAGCTAGTCGTTTTGCAAAGGCTACAGCACGGGGTGCTGGCAACTTCTTTCTTCCAGATGCTAATCGAACACATCGCAATGCCAATCCTGTGTTGCTTTGTAGTTTGCCTGCACGTTTAAAATTTGGATAAAATACTCCAGAGCTTGGCATGAACATGGGACTTGAGTAACAGCGTATTTAAGCATTTTTTCTTACCACAACGAAGGTTAATTAGACAATTGTAGAGATGCTTATGGAATGCTGCAGGATCCATAGTTAGTGCCGAACCTTGGCCATCCAAAACAGCCAAGACTGTGGAAATACATAAGAGGAATTGCCTTTCCTGAACTTCATGATCAGATAAAATTCCTTGCAGAACTTTCAACAGGTCACCAAAGTAATCAATGTTAATCACGTGGGCAAATCTGCAAGAATTTCATATATATAGGTCCAGGCACATAACAATCAAATGTTTCAGTTTGAACTAGTTTTACTTGGATAAGCCCTCCAGGACGGATGAAAGAATCTGAGAACGAGGCGATGTCTTCAAGGCACGAAAGTAGATGGTGAACACTGATTTAGTAATTTCAGTCAGGAAATGAGACTTTCGGGATTTGCTCTCCTCTGCGGATGCTTCCAAAAGTTCCTTTTCAAGCTGAACCAGCTCTTTTGCTTTCTAACAATCACAGAGAAATGAAAATAGATAAATAATGGAAGTTGGCTTTCTTGCATACTAAATCGTCAAAACAAATCCAAGTTTACCTTTCGCTGGCGCTTTGAGAGCATTTTGCGTTGCTCGAACGTCATCTTTCTTCCACCTGGATTAGCTTCTTCCTCCTTCTCCTTTTCTAGATCTGCCTCTTTGATACGCAATGCTAATAGCACATCCAAAACATCTTTACGTATGTGTCCAGATCCTGATTTAAATTTTGACTTAATCAAAATATTGATCCGACGAACAACCTGCAAACAACCAAAGTTATTAGTTGCAAAATTACTAAAAATAACATTGGTTTTGAGGTAACTTAAGCATACCTCATACGAGATTTCACCACGCTTATCAATACGGAAGATAGTCTTGATTGTGTTAGTTACAGACTCTCTCACAGCAGCACACCAGTGATTTAACATTGGCACAATAAAGTTGACAATGTTAACAGACAAGTTGAAATACGGGTGGGATTCCAACATACGACACATGCACATCAGGGCAATTTTCCCAAGCTTGGATTCTGCCTGTGGATTTTCAAATGCAATTAAAACGTATTTAACACATATATATGAAACTAAAACAACTGAAACGCCGACGTGAAGACTATTAGAGAAATTAAGTTCATACTAACTTACCTCAGACAAGTTATTTTTAGCTCGTTTTGGGCAAAATTGTGTGACAAACTTCTCTAGTTTCTGCATGTACATTCTGTACTTTTTCAACAAACCAGCTTCGTATGATTGCAATTGTCGAGTGTCCTTTTTCACTAAACAATACAACAATTAGAAAACGAACAGTCGCAGCTAACACAACTTAATGATACAGCGTATTACTATTACTTACATTTCACGCCGTCGCCAGTCGTGTGCTTGATAGGATATAATGGAAGCACATCCTTGAAAATTGCTTGAAGGGACAAGGCTGCAATTTTGCGAACGAAAAGAGATACGGACGCTTCTTTGGTGTCCATGAAGGCAAGAAGTCCCTCCAAGTTTTGGAGCTATATGCAAGAGAATGATGCTTTAACTATTGACAACTTTTAATGCCCTTCATGATTGAATTGGTTGCAATGCATCACTTACCCGATTCTCAGGATCTTCCAAGAATGCCGATGACAGTACTCCAATTCTGACTTTGTACTCCCCAAGCTTTCTATTTCTTCGAGCTAGTAACATAGCAGTGGTGACTTCTGGGGCGTTCTCATATTCATCGTCAGAATCAAGGCCTTCTGTTTTCTTCGTTGGTTTTGTGGCAGGTGTCTCTGTTACTTCCACTTCTTGGATTTGAACCGGAGCAGTTGGATAGTGAAACCCTTTCTTAGTTTTAATCGGAAGCAAGGTCTTTTCCATTGCCATTCGTTCTTTTGCTTGCATGAATTTTTCTTCATATTCAAGCTCTAAATCATCATTTACATCTTCTTCCGTTTGTTTCTTTCCTTTCTTTCGTTGCCAAGAATCACTGCAAACCAGCAAATAATTTCCAATTCAAGGTTAACCCTCATTCATTGAGAAGTGTGATTTGAATCAGTAATTAGTAGAACACATTTACCTCTCCTGTCCACCCGACTTTCCTTTGCCCACCAAGTAGAAGGTGTTTCTGAAATTTTCTTTGCGGAGGTGAGGCAAGTCCTCTTCTGGTATCATGTCTAAAACATCTTCTATAACTGCTTCGGGTTCTAACAGTCATAATGGAAAAATAAAAGCATAGATTATGGAAAACAATGGAATGACAGAAGATTTAGAAAGAAATTATGTACCTTTGACATTGCCATTCTTGTTGGCTAACGCTTACGGATACGAACTTGTAATTTTTTACGTGCTTCAGTGATCTCCTTCGACTTTGTCCGCTTACCGGATGATAACTTCTTCCCTTTAATATTCTTCAACTTGTGAGCACTTATTTTGGGGCCACCTTCTTCCCTTTACTATTGCTTCGTCCCATTTTAATCAATCAGAAGATTAAGTCACGGTAATTAATGCAAGACAGTCGTTTTCGTTAATCTCAACCAAACTTCACTGACAACTGAAGTGCTCCAACGAACACGAACAAATCGAACAACCTAAAATCCAAGCTCAACCAGCTGCTAACTCAAGAACGAGAATACCGGTAATAGTGTGCTGAAGGGTATGAAAAGAGTACCCGGTAGCACCTAAATAATCGTCACCGTTCTAATGCTGTGAACAAAAAGGACGCTATGCATTTTTCGTATGCATTACTCGAAGTGGGTTCCTGAATAAGCTTCACAAATGCATATTATGGAGTAATATTTTGAAAATGTATGATTGGTTTGCTGTTTAACATTTGAATTCAAGATTAAATTGTGTAGGAACTTGGTTATGTTATGAAGTCAATAGCATTTGTACTAACATTCATATACATGACATTGTATGAATAATTTTTTGTGAGGAGTATGAACGTACGGGAGGGAATAAGACTGTTGAAGTTATAACTTGAGGTTATTGAGGTACAAAATCTTATTGTTGTACCAAAATGATTAAACTCTGTAGATATACGCAAAAATACTGGGATACATTAAATTTTATTGATTCAAATCGTCAAATTTCATTAATTTAATTTAACATTACATTATTTGTTCGGCTTACATAAGCAATAACATTAGCAAATTTGTTATGTTATTAAACAAGACAAAGAGAAACTCAACTGGAGTATTCCGATGAAATTCCAATGAGGTGCCGTCACCGTAATAAATTCGTATTTTTTCTTTTCCTTTCCAAGCTTTTAACAAAAGCTTGTATTTCCACCCGTTTTTTTGCGTGTGCCCACTACATCGTTTGATCAGTTCTTGACTTTCATTACTCACTCTGGCTGCCATTTTAGTGTGCATGAAAGGAACAAAAGCACCCACGACAAACATAAGAATAAATAAACCCCTTAAGGGCAGTGGAAATTTATCCCATCCCGCTATAATCACAACGGCCTCCAAAGATAAATAGAATTGGGCTCCAGACAACGCCAAAAAACTACCAGTTTTTAACAGACCATGAAGCGTTTTGAATAAAACTTGTATTTTGAAGTAGATTTCAGCCATTTGGTGGTTGATAGGCCTACGGTTTAGGCTTTGGAGCTCGTGTATAGCATTCAGCACGGTAAAGAGGGGCATGTGGCATATGAAATATGCACACCGTATGTACTCAAACATGAAAACAAATGTTAAAATAACACGAATAATAAACATTAGATGAGATATTGTACAACTGGGTGAACAGAAGTATCCAATTAAATAGAAAAACGGATCAAATTTATGAAGACAAAGAAACGCACACAAAAAAGTGGTAACGGTAATAGGAAGAATAGTACAAAAACTAATGCAAGTATGCCCATCCAGTCCACGTAGGCTTGCGATCTGTGCCTAAAAATAGTCGTTTGTCAAGTTAATTAAAGTAGAAGATAATTAAGAAAGAAAAATCAGCATAGAATTGTTTACCTTGTATACGTTGTGAATCACACAGAGAAAACAACGCGTTTGCAAAGCAGGAACTGCTTCAAGTGCATGAACAACGCCAGGAACATCAACAGCATCACCACTCCCTAGTGCAAACAACAGGTGAAATGAAATACGATCAGGCGATCAAGGGCACGTCAGCTTTAGAAATTCGCAGCATGCACGGCAACTAGCAAAATTATCCGAACTTTAGCGCAATACTAATGGAATGATTACATCCTTAATTGTACTCCTCCATGAATATATTAGGTACTCTGGAGACGTCCCTTTGATCGCGATGGTATTTCATTTCCTGTTGTTTGCACTGGGAGTGGTGATGCTGTTGATGTTCCTGGCGTTGTTCATGCACCTTGAAGCAGTTCCTGCTTGCAACGCGTTGTTTTCTCTGTGTGATTCACAACGTATACAAGGTAAACAATTCTATGCTGATTTTTCTTTCTTAATTATCTTCTACTTTAATTAACTTGACAAACGACTATTTTTAGGCACAGATCGCAAAGCCTACGTGGACTGGATGGGCATACTTGCATTAGTTTTTGTACTATTCTTCCTATTACCGTTGCCAATTTTTTGTGCGTTTCTTTGTCTTCATAAATTTGATCCGTTTTTCTATTTAATTGGATACTTCTGTTCACCCAGTTGTACAGTATCTCATATAATGTTTATTATTCGTGTTATTTTAACATTTGTTTTCATGTTTGAGTACATACGGTGTGCATATTTCATATGCCACATGCCCCTCTCACCGTGCTGAATGCTATACACGAGCTCCAAAGCTTAAACCGTAGGCCTATCAACCACCAAATGGCTGAAATCTACTTCAAAATACAAGTTTTATTCAAAACGCTTCATGGTCTATTAAAAATAGGTAGTTTTTTGGCGTTGTCTGCAGCCCAATTCTATTTATCTTTGGAGGCAGTTGTGATTATAGCTGGATGGGATAAATTTCCACTGCCCTTAAGGAGTTTATTTATTCTTATGTTTGTCGGGTGCTTTTGTTCCTTTCATGCACACTAAATGGGCAGCCAGAGTGAGTAATGAAAGTCAAGAACTGATCAAACGATGTAGTGGGCACGCCAAAAGAAACGGGTGGAAATACAAGCTTTTGTTAAAAGCTTGGAAAGGAAAAGAAAAATACGAATTTATTACGGTGACGGCACCTCATTGGAATTTCATCGGAATACTCCAGTTGAGTTTCTCTTTGTCTTGTTTAATAACATAACAAATTTGCTAATGTTATTGCTTATGTAAGCCGAACAAATAATGTAATGTTAAATTAAATTAATTAATTTGACGATTTGAATCAATAAAATTTAATGGCTCCCAGTTTTTGCGTATATCTACAGAGTTTAATCATTTTGGTACAATACAATAAGATTTTTGTACCTCAATAACCTCAAATTATAACTTCAACAGTCTTATTCCCTCCAGTACGTTGATACTCCTCACGAAAATTATTCATATTATGTCATGTATATGAATTTTAGTACAAATGCTATTGACTTCATAACATAACCAAGTTCCTACACAATTCAACTCTTAATTGAATTCAAATGTTAAGCAGCAAACCAATCATACATTTTCAAAATAGTACTCCATAATTGATGTTATATGCATTTGTGAAGCGTATTCAGGAACCACTTCGAGTAATGCATACGAAAAATGCATAGCGTCCTTTTTTGTTCATAGCATTTAGAACGGTGACGATTATTTAGGTGCTGCCGTACTACTTTCCTACCCTTCAGCACACTATTTACCGTATTCTCGTTCTTGAGTTACAGCTGGTTTGAGCTTGGATTTTAGTTGTTCGATTTGTTCGTGTTCGTTGGAGCACTTCAGTTGTCAGTGAAGTTTGATTGAATCGAGATTAACGAAACGACAGTCTTGCATTAACTACCGTGACTTAATCTTCTGATTGATTAAAATGGGACGAAGCAATAGTAAAGGAAGAAGGTGGCCCCAAAATAAGTGCCCACAAGTTGAAGAATATTAAAGGAAAGAAGTTATCATCCGTAAGCGAACAAATCGAAGGAGATCACTGAAGCACGTAAAAATTACAAGTTCGTATCGTAAGAGTTAGCCAACAAGAATGGCAATGTCAAAGGTACATAATTTCTTTCTAAATCTTCTGTCATTCCATTATTTTCCATCAATCTGATGCTTTTATTTTACCATTATGACTTTAGAACCGAAGCAGTTATAGAAGATGTTTTTAGACATGATACCAGAAGAGGACTTGGCCTCACCTCCGGCAAAGAAAATTTTTAAAACACCTTCTAACTTGGTGGCAAAGAAAGTCGGGTGACACGAGAGGTAAATGTTTCTACTAATCACTGATTCATATGCACGTCTCAATGAATGAGGGTTAACTTGAATTGAAATTATTTGCTGGTTTGTAGTGATTCTTGGGAACGGAAGAAAGGAAAGAACAAACGGAGAGATGCAAATGATGATTTAGGAGATTGAATATGAAGAAGGTTCATGCAAGCAAAGAAGCGAATGCAAAGGAAAAGACGTTTGCTTCCAATTAAACTCAGAAAGGGCTTCACTACCCAACTGCTCCGGTTCAAACCAAGAAGGGGAAGTGACGGACAACCTGCCACCAAACAACGAAGAAAAAGAAGGCCTTGATTCTGACGATGAATATGAGAATGCCCCAGAAGTCACTACTGCTATGTTACTAGCTCGAAGAAATAGAAAGCTTGGAGTACAAAGTCAGAATTGATACTGTCATCGGCATCATTGGAAGATCCTGAGAATCGGGTAAGTGATCATTGGCAAAATTATATCATGAAGGGCATTAAAGTTGTCAAGTAGTTAAAAGATCATTCTGCTTGCATATAGGCTTCAAAAACTTGAGGGACTTCTACTCATGGACACCAAAAGAAGCGTCGACGTTCTCTTTTGCGTTCGCAAAATTGCAAGCTTGTCCCTTCAGCAATTTTCAAGGGATGTGCCTTCCATTTATATCCGATCAAGCAGCACGACTGGTGATGGTGTGAAATGTAAGTAATAGTAATACACTGTATCGATTAAGTCAACC
>LJIJ01000183.1:0-190990 GCA_001718145.1 Orchesella cincta | reverse complement strand
TATTTAATATACCTGAACGGATACCACAGCTATTGACCAAAAGCACAGAAGCAATGTAATGAGAGTTGCACTTTATTTCTGCATTACAGAGGTAAAAACCGATATCAGTACCATCAGCCATACCAAAGCGGCAGCAGGCAATTCCAGGCCACATTCCAGGATGTTACTGCTCAGTCATAGTGGCTATTATGAATAAATTCGCCAACACGGTTAACCAACTCGGAGACTGGCGTGAACACTATCTTGTTAACACGAGCTAGTATTTACGGGAATTTTGATTTGAACAATAATTGTTTTCAAGTTGTTTTATAATCCATTTTATCTCAAGTCCATCAGAACACCGGTTTTGTGCAAATATACATGTTTAGGAGATAAATCACAAAGCACTACAAAAATAATGTAAATCTTGTAAATCTAGAAACCAGAAAAACATGACTTCTCACATCAACCAAGTGCTTCTTTTACTACTTAACACTCAACAATCATGCCCAGTGACACTAGTAAGGTCTGCCTGAAGAGTTTATGATATTGAATTGTGATTGGGTTTCTAGCTGATTAGTCATTCATTATAGGCTTGCTTGCTATGGGAGAATTTCCGGCCAGCCTTCCTGGTGCGGTTGACTGTTATTTATTCTTTGCAAAGGTTTACGAAAAAAACTATTCCCAAAAAGACACTCACACCAGTAAATTTGTGGCCTTCACAAATATAACCAAGTAACTAACTATTAGTTGTTTATTCCATAAAATATCCAAGTGCGTCACCTAAAAACGATTGTAATACACAGTAGTAGCAGCTTTTGCCTCACAGACAGACTATTAATGGTGTAAATCCAATTTTTATACGAGCGTACCAAATTTGTATAACACAATTGTGTTTCACAAACATAATTATTGCTAAACACAATATTCATACAACAAGCACGTATTCACTTTAATTACCACATAGCATATTATGTCATAATACCCTGTTTCATAGGAAGTCACAGATAGCGAAAGACACTAATATTATCAATTGAGTAGACCGCAATTCAGAAGTTTTGTAAAAAACGCTGAATTTATATAAAACTATGCTAGCTGATATGTAAACAACATATAAACTTATACGTTGTACTTGAGCTCATCAAGATCCAATGCAATGAACGCCACTTGTCGTGTCCTTTACTTAGCATTGTTGCGGGATTTTAGCTGAATTGGTCAAGGTATAAATTGCAAAGTCTCGTTGCTGGTTCATGCAAGTATATCAATACAATCTGCGAAACGACCATTGAAGATAAATGAAGTTGACTGTACAACAAGCGAATAACTCTTAAATATTGCTGTCGATGCACGAACCACTTGTTGTGTATGAAGACGTTGGTTTCCTGAGAATAATAGGTAGTTCTATTCTGAATAATGAGCATCAAAACCGAGAACGTTCGATGATAGCCAAAGTCAAAGCTCCATCTGCTTCCGGTATAAACAAAGGCACGTGAAAACCTTATTTCTTACACTAAATGTTGCACTGTAACAAATGTTTAATTCACCAAACTATTGGCAGACATGCACTAGTACACAATTGATTCACTTCCATCTTCACTTGCATCCAGAATAGTACTCATGAAATGCACTATACACTTTCGATAATGGTATTGATTTTAGAATGTCAAACCCAGTTTGAGATTTTCTTTTCAACTTTCCTCAGTCAAAATCAAAGTACCAAAATTTTAGTGGTGATCTCATATCGCTTCTGTTTACGATGTGTTATCAGAACATGCGCCGAACGATTATGATTCTTTGTCAATCATGCATTGCTTGTATTTTTGTTTTAAAATACTGCCAATGATGACTAACGGTATGTCAAAAAGTTTATACAGTAAAATTATTTTATCCCTAGTGCACAGTACAGTCACAACTTAGACTAATTTTGCTGAAATGATTCATTTTGCCATTATTTACTTTTCCAAACTACTACCGAGTCAAATATTTGCTGATTTTATGAGACATATAAAATGTTTCATTCAACCATATCCCAAACAAATTCTGGTCACCTAATCGTTAATCGTATTTATGCATGGATCCGCAAAATATAGTTGTAAGCGGACTGTAATACGGATTAACTGCTATACGTCATTTGCAATAGCAATATAATCACAACTTTTATATGCTCATCAAGAAAGCAGGGAAGATTCTATGGATGAAAAAATTGACAGATTTTATATGATATATAAATTATAAATATGTATAATATGGATGGGAAACTCCAGAAGTTGGGTCAAAGAAGATTTTCGTTGAGACCATCACAACAACGCCTGGTGACCCTAATGACAAACTTTTACCACACCAACTTATCGTACATAAGATTAAGATACCACGAACGAGGATTACAAGGGCACCTAAACATGAGCATTTTGTGATATTTACATATAACGGACAGACATAAACATGAACGATAGCAATAAAAGGTGAGTCCAAATCACAGCGACAGCGTATGAGATACTAGTTAAAAACCAATAAAGTGACTACCCATGTCATGTGCGACTAGAAATGAATAAAAAATGTTATCGAAATTGGCCATGATCAGAATCATTAATCACTGAAACAATCATTCATTCAAGTAAATTGGAATGGGGTAAACTATTCAAAACTAACATATCATTCTTAGTCTGATTTTATATATTTATAGGTAGGTGTATATAGGTCAAATATTTCTTATTCTAACTAATATCAATTTAACCATGCACGGGATCTTCGATGTTTGATACAGTTGAAAGATGAAGATAAACATGATAGCACTATAGTTGCAATATGGTTTGGTTAGGTTAAATGATAGATGCATTCCAAGTCACTTTATGAAAAAAAAATGATTGATCAGAGGATAGTACTATGGATCTGTTGCTTCTATAGGTTAATCTTTGTGCGGAAACTATTTAATTTTGTTTATTGCATTCATATACAAATTACAACCAATAATCTATTTTGATTCTATGAAGGCTTTCGCAGCTAAATATCCAGGCAGTCCCATGACTCCACCTCCTGGGTGTATTCCACTTCCACATAGATACAAACCTTGAACTGGAGTTTGTGGGAACCAGCATTGATTAGTAAACATGGGTCTTAGCCAATATAACTGGTCGACGGACATTGAGCCGTGGAATATATTCTGAAAGGTAAATTAATTAAGTAACATACAAGGAACGTGAACGTGTAGTTATCCAATTTTTGGAATTGTATCACATTACCCCTCCTGTCAATCCAAACGTTTTCTCAAGGTCAACTGGTGTGAGAACATCTTTCCCAACGATACTTTCTTTAAAACCTGGAGAATATTCTTCCACAACATTAAAAACCGATTGGGCATACTTTTCCTTAAAGTTTGGATCCTCCCAAGATCCGTTGGACGGTGAATATGGTGTGAATTGAGTGAAAAGAAGGCAAACATGGGCTCCTTCAGGAGCTAACGTAGGATCAAGACTTGAAGGAATCACTAACTCAATCATCGGTCGTTCTGAAGGCTTATTGAATGTTTGACAATCCAGAAAGGAGCTCTCCAGTTCAGATATGGACTCGCAGTTGAGATGAATCGTACATTTGTGTGGATGGTGAACACTATTTGGAGTTGGATTTGGATCGGCTGCAAAATTCGGGAGCCTGCTAACAGCAGCTGGAAAAGATCATTTATGTATTGGTGTGAATTGTAGAGGAGTAGGCCTACTCAGTAGGGGTTACTTTGATTTGGAGTACCGTTATACCATTAATTTTTGTCACTGGGCTGGTGTAGTCAATTGAAGCAACCGATTTCATAAACTCCTCTCCAAATATTTTAGAGGCATGTTGAACGTTAGTGAGTTTTCGGAAAGTAACTTCCGGTGTGGCATTTGAGAATACAGCAAGGTTAGCTCTAACCTTCTTTTCCGTTCTTGTAACCACCTCCAGTTGCTCGAGACTTAGCCCACCTTGCACTCACTACTATAAACTATTTCCTGAATCTCCTTCAAGACAAAAACATGCATACGAATGATACAAAGCGTTAGAAAACGCGGTTTGTATTGTCGTATTCCACGAGGGATAGGAAAGCCAAAACCAAAAAAAAATTCGAATCGCTAGTTTTTTGTCAGTTAGTAGTACTCATATGACTACGTAACTGTGTAAAATATTTCTTTCAAAAATTTGGCAGTTTCGAAATTATGGCGATTTTTGTTATAAAATGGAAGGGTTCAGCTCTCCCACTCGTGTGCAAAAACTATTACAGATATTGACATGATTCTTTTTATGAAAAATTTTAAAACGGATTTGCAAGGTAGGTTTTTCTTCAATTTTTTGAAAACGCTTACTGTTTTGGCGCCAGAAATTTTCAAAGTTTTAAATTCAAAATATTTTGCACAAAAAGTACGAAAATCGCATTTTGGGCGTCAGATTTGAATTCTACGTCCTAAAATACGTCTATTGCTTCATTTTTGTTGAAAACTAAGCTCAATTAAGCGAGATTTGGACGAATTTCAATTTTCATAAGAGCTTTTCAAAAATAACATTCCAGTACGGAATTGTAACCACACAGGATACTGTAGTGCTAGTGTGAAAAGCTCTTATGAAAATTGAAATTCGTCCAAATCTCGCTTAATTGAGCTTAGTTTTCAACAAAAATGAAGTAATAGACGTATTTTAGGACGTAGAATTCAAATCTGACGCCCAAAATGCGATTTTCGTACTTTTTGTGCAAAATATTTTGAATTTAAAACTTTGAAAATTTCTGGCGCCAAAACAGTAAGCGTTTTCAAAAATTGGAAGAAAAACCTACCTTGCAAATCCGTTTTAAAATTTTTCATAAAAAGAATCATGTCAATATCTGTAATAGTTTTTGCACACGAGTGGGAGAGCTGAACCCTTCCATTTTTCACAAAAACCGCCATAATTTCGAAATACCAAATTCTTGAAAGAAAATTTTACACGTTGACGATAGTCAATGTATACTACCTAACTGACAAAAAAACTAGCGAGTCGAATTTTTTTTGTTTGCTTTCCATCCTCGTGGGGAATACTACAATACAAACCCTGTTTTCTAACGCTTTGCCATCATTTTGTATGCAGTTTTTGTCTTGAAGGAAATTCCAGGAAATAGGTTTTATAGTTAGTGAGCAAGTGGCAAGTCTCGAGCCAACTGGAGAGTGGTTACAAAGGACGGAAAAGGAAGTTAGAGTAACCTTGCTGTATTCTCAAATTGCACACCGGAAGTCACTTTCCGAAAATCTCACTAACTCTCAACATGCCCCTACAATATTTCGGGAGGGAGTTTATGAAATCGGTTGTCAATTGACTACACCGCCAGTGACAAAAATTAAATGGTATATAACGGTACTCCAAATCAAAGTAACCACTTTACTGAAGTAGGGCCTACTCCTCTTCAAATTCACACCAATACATAAATGATCTTTCCATCTTTCCAGTTGCTGCTTAGCAGGCCTCCCGAATTTTGCAGCGATCCAAATTCCAACTCCCAAATATGTTCACCAGCCACACCAAATGTAACGTATCATCTCAACTGCGAGTCCATATCTGAATGGAGAACTCCTTTCTGCGATTGTCAAAACATTCAATAAGCCTTCAGAACGACCGGATGATTGAATCGTTATGATCCTCAAAGTCTGATCCTACGTTGGCCTCCTGAAGGAAGCCCCATTTGCCTTTCTTTTCACTCATTCACACCTATTCACGTTCCAACGGGATCTTGGGAGGATCCCAACCTTTAAGGAAAAGTAGCCCAATCGGGTTTTAATGTTAGTGAAGAATATTCTCCAGTTTTAAAGAAAGTATCGTTGGGAAAGATGTTCTCACACCGGTTGACCTTGAGAAACGTTTGGATTGACAGAGGGGGTAATGTGCATACAATTTAAAAATTGGATAACTTCACGTCACGTTCCTTGTAAACTTAATATTATTTTACTTTCGAATATATGTCACACGGCTCAATGTCGCGTCGACCATTAATATTGGCTAAGACCCATGGCTTTACTAATCAATGCTGGTCCACAAACTCCAGTAGCAAGGTTTGTATCTAGTGCGAAGATGGAATACACCCAGGAGGTGGATCATGGGACTCGCCTGGCATATTTAGCTGCGAAAGCCTTCAAGAATCAAAATAGATTATTGGTTGTAATTGTATTATGAAATTGCAATAAACGAAATTAATAGCTTCCGTGCAAAGGTTAACCATGTAGAAGCACAGAACCATATATGAGTACTATCCCTGATCAATCATTTTTCATAAAGTGACTGTGGAATGCACGATCATTTAACCTAAACCAAACCATATTGCAACTATAACTCTATCATGTTTATACTTCATCCATTCAACTGTATCAAACATCGAAGAATCCCCGTGCATGGTTAAATTGATATTAGTAGAATAAGAAATATTTGAATAAATACACCTACCTATGTATAAATATACAAATTCATACCATTTAAAAAGAATGATATGTTAGTTTTGAATAGTTTACCCCCATTCCAATTTACTTGAATGAATTGATTGTTTCAGTGATTAATTGATTCTGATCATGGCCAATTTTGATAACATTTTTTATTCATTTCTAGTCGCAGCATGATATGGGTAGTCCACTTTATTGGTTTTTAACTAGTATCTCATACGCTGTCGCTGTGATTTGGACTCACCTTTTATTGGCATCGTTCATGTTTATGTCTGTCCGTTATATGTAAATATCACAAAATGTTCGTGTTTTAGGTGCCCTTGTAATCCTCGTTCGTGTATCTTAATCTTATGTACGATAAGTTGTGTGTGGTAAAAGTTTGTCCATTAGGGTCAGCAGGCGTTGTTGTGATGGTCTCAACGAAAACCTTCTTTGACCCAGCTTCTGGAGTTTCCCATCCATATGATACATATTTATAATTTTATATATCATATAAAATCTGTCAATTTTATCCTCCATAGAATCTTCCCTGCTTTCTTGATGAGCATATAAAAGTTGTGATTATATTGCTATTGCAAATGACGTATAGCAGTTAATCCGTATTCCAGTCCGCTTACATCTATATTTTTGCGGATCCATGCATACGATTAACGAGTAGGTGACCAGAATTTGTTTGGGATATGGTTTGAATGAAACATTTTATATGTCTCATAAAATCAGCAAATATTTGACTCGGTAGTAGTTGGAAAAGTAAATAATGGCAAAATGAATCATTTCCAGCAAAATTAATCCAAGTTGTGACTGTACTGTGCACTGGGGATAAAATAATTTTATTGTATAAACTTTTTGACATACCATTAGTCATCATTGGCAGCATTTTAAAAACAAAAATAGAAGCAATGCATGATTGACAACGAATCATAATCGTTCGGCGCATGTATGTACTGATAACACATCGTAAACAGAAGCGATATGAGATCACCACTAAAATTTTGGTACATGATTTTGACTGAGGAAAGTTGAAAAGAAAATCTCAAACTGGGCTTGACATTCTAAAACCAATACCATTATCAAAAGTGCATCTCATGAGCACTATTCTCGATGCAAGTGAAGATGGAAGTGAATCAATTGTGTACTAGTACGTGTCTGCCAATAGTTTGGTGAATTAAACATTTGTTACAGTGCAACATTTAGTGTCAGAAATAAGGTTTTCACGTGCCTTTGTTTATACCGGAAGCAGATAGACCTTTGACTTTGCTATCATCAACGTTCTCGTTTTGTGCTCATTCATTCAAAAAAAAAACTACCTATTATTCTCAGGAAACCAACGTCTTCATACACAACAGTGGTTACGTGCAATACCATCAGCAATATTTTGAGAGTTAGTTTTATTCGCTTGTATGTACATCAACTTTCATTTATCTTCAATGGTCGTTTCCAGATTGTATTGATTACTTCATGAACCTGCAACAACTTTGCAATTTATACCCTTGACCAATCTTACACTAAAAATCCCAACAAAATGTAAAGTAAGGACACGACAGTGCGTTTCATTGGATTGGACTTGGATGACTCACAGTCAGTACAACGATAAGTTTTAATGTTTTACATATCAGCTAGCATAGTTAATAAAATGCACGTATTTACAAAACTTCTGAATTGTGGTCTACTATTGAAATCGTAGTGTCTTTCCATGAATTTGACTTCCTATGAATAGGATATTAATGACATAATATGCTAGTGTGGTAATTAAATGATCAGTGCTTGTTGTATGAAATATTGTGTTTACAATAATTATTTTGTGAAGCACATTGTGTATACAAAATTTGGGTAGACGCTCGTATTAAAAATTGATTTACACATTATATGTCTGTCTGTGAGGCAAAGCTGCTATACTACATGTATTACACCGTTTTTTAGTGACGCACTTGATATTTATGGAATAAACAACTAAAGTTGTTACTTGTTATATTTGTGAAGGCCACAAATTACTGGTTGTGTGTATTTGGGAATACGTTTTTCGTAAACCTTTGCAAAAGAATAAATAAACAGTCAACCCAAAGGAAAAGGCTGGCCGGAAATTCATAGCCATAGCAAGCCTATAACGAATGACTAATGCTAGCTAGTAAACCACCACATCACAATTCATATCTAAACTCTTCAGACAGACTTACTCAGTGTCATGCAATGATTGTGGCAGTTTAGTAGTAAAGAAGAGGATTGGTTGGATGGTGAAAGTCATGTTTTCTGTTTCAGATTTACAAGATTTACATTAATTTTGTTAGGGCTTTGTGATTTATTCCTAAACTATGTATATTTGCAACAAAACTGGTGTTCTGATGGATTTGAGATTAAAATGGATATAAAACAAACTTGAAAACAATTATTGTTCAAAATCAAAATTCGTAAATACTAGCTCATGTTAACAAAATGGATAGTGTCACGCCAGTCTCCGAGTTGGTTACCGGTGTTGCGAATTTACTTCATAATGCCACTATGACTGAGCAGTACAATCCTGGAGATGTGGCCTGGACAATTGCCTGCTCCGCTTTGGTATGGCTGATGGTACCTGGAATAGGGTACTTTTACTCTGGAATGGCAGAAAGTCAAAGTGCACTCTCATTACTTCTTCTGTGCTTTTGGTCAATAGCTGTGGTATCCGTTCAGGTATCGTGATTTTTTATGACTCAAAGTATACTAAATATTGAATTGCTTATATTGTATAATATTGTAATTAGTAATGGTTATGAAAATTTCAGTGGTTTTTCATTGGCTACACCCTATCGTTCAGTGAATCTGGTTCGGCTTTCATAGGAGATTTTAGGCATGCCTTACTTATAGACATTGAAAAAGGGTCAAATCCCTGCAATAGAAACGTTCCAGCAATAGGTATGGAAGATTTGATTCATTCTCATAGTGGAACTACGGGTTGCTTTAAATTAGACCCGATAATATTAATAAATATTGTTTTGCCTGTATAGTATTCTGCCTGTATCAGCAAATGCTCGCTGGTATTACTCCAGCCCTAGTTATTGGTGCCACAGCAGACCGAGGTCGGTTTTTACCCACTGTAGTGTTCATGTTCCTTTGGACAACCTTTGTCTACGACTTTTTGGCATGTTGGACTTGGGCTGACCACGGCTGGATGAAAAAATGGGGAGTACTGGATTTTGCCGGAGGAACTCCTATCCACATAGCTGCTGGTGCAGCCGCAATTGCATACGCAAAGATATTGGGCTACAGGGAAACTAATCGGGTGACAAAGCCCGCATTTAGCATGGTTCAGGTTTGCATGGGCACAGCACTAATTTGGTTTGGATGGTTTGGGTAAGGCTTTTTTCGAATAGAATCGTTTTAAAACTACTTAAACCAGAATGATAAAATTCATTAAAAATGCAGATTTAATGGAGGTTCCGTACATGGAGCCAATGCTAGATCAGCGATGGTCATCATGTCCACCAACTTATCTGCATCATTTGGTGGGATCACATGGGCGTTTTGCGAGTTTTACAAGGAAGTCAAGGAAGGGAAAGAAGGAAAGTTTTCAGCTCGTGGCTTTTGTTTTGGGGCTGTAGCGGGTTTAGTATGCATTACTCCAGCTTCCGGATTCATTGCTCCGTGGGCTGCAGTTATATTTGGTATTATTGGATCACTGTCCTGCCTCTGGGCAATCCAGTTAAAAGTTATCATTGAGGTTGATGACGTTCTGGATGTTGCGGCAGTACATGGAGTTGGTGGCTTAGTAGGTGAGGATGACCACGATATAACAATATGACTCTCAATTTATAAGTATTCGTTGACGTCATTCCTCGCATAACTTTCAATTTGTCTTTTTGCCAAATACTATATAGGTACCGTTCTAACAGGAATATTTGCCCAAAACCACTATGCTACGTTGGATGGACTTGCTGAGTCTACAATTGATGGAGGCTGGTTGGACGGGAACTGGATTCAAGTTGTGAAGCAATTTGCAGGTGGATGTGCAGGGTTAGCTTGGTCCCTCATCGTCACCTATTTGATTCTATGGGTCATGAACAAAATTCCAGGATTGCAGTTAAGGCTTGATCCGACCTCTTTGAAGCGGGGTTTGGATCGATCTCAATTAGGAGAAACAGCCTCGTATATCAAGATCTCAGATGAAGGTGGGCTAGGCGGGCCAGATTAAAGTTCTTTTAAAGACTATCCGCATTTTGCATTTTATTGTGTTTTCTAGACCTAGATATCGACATAGGCTTACGAAACTTGTGACTCGGTAACGTTTCCGGAATCAGTAAATCTGTGCTGCCTTGTTTGCCCTCCTCCAATACTCTTACACGTATCGTTAGTAGATATTTTTTCCTACTTTTTCACGTTTAATTTTAAATACAAGTTGTTAAATTGCTTATGAAAAGAATGACCATGTTTTTAAGCTTATGTGCATCAGCCATTGCATTGCATCGTTGAAAATTTTGACTTTTATATTTGACGTTGAATTTTTATTATTCATGCAACTTTCCAGGACTTTTAGAACTCGACACTTCCATGTAAAATGTCCGTTTAGCATTGAACTTCATCCCGTAACGTGAACATGACTGACGTCAGAGTCCAGTGCTCGCATGATGCTCGCTTTGTTGTGCATATAAAAAAAATGCATTACATAATGGCATGCCTTTTACGTATCATACAGTATCACACGTTGCTCCAAGACAATCATTGAGAAATGACACAAAGTCAATCTACCATAATTGCTGCAATTCATCATATTTTATCACCAAATGCAAATATACCTGATCAAAATTAATCGATCTACACAATAAACAAATAAACCACTTGACCTAAAGTTTGTCAGGTGCTACTCATGTTAGACAGTTCTGTTAATCTAGAATTTCTCAGATTTCCCCAAAGAAATTGTTGAAGTATCAGAACCTGATAATCATATCTTAATCATTTAGACTGCCTTACAACGTTATAAACTTGCTGATCCCAATTATACGGGGCAATAAACTACTTACTCCAGCGTCTTACTCTTTATTACCAAATTTATTCTTTCATTAACCTTCCTTAATATAAAATTTAAGCTTGATTATTTACGGATCATTTAGGTTTAGCAAAACCTTCCAATTTGTTTTCCGCTTATGTTATCAGCCAACTACCAACGAACATGTAGTGTTGCTGCTTCCCCACCTATTTGACATGATAACTATGGGATCACTTTGGTCAAGTTATCAGACACACAAGCTGATTGTGATCATGTTTCATTTCATGTCTGATAGGCACATAAGTATTATTACTAGTACTATGGACAAGTGCACAGGGAATTTCTTATCATCTCAATTAAGCAGGTGATGCAGTTGAGTAGAAACAAATTGACGTATATTATCACTCATGTTATGCTACTATCAAATTTCATTATCAAGATGTTTATATGAAATGAGCGAATAATAATTATAAAAGGTGTATTTACAGCTTATTTAATTGGTGTAGAGGATCGCGATTACATATAAAGAGTACATTAACATAATAAATCTGTAGCTCCAATCAAACTACACAAGTGGTAAGTCAAGTTCAGCCGTTTCTTTCTCATAATTGATGGTCTCAGATCGACAGCCACTTTCGCCTTTTTTCTTCGTCATGTTTCGATTTGGATAGTTCAATCAGCGTAGTTATGGCTTAGCTGTGATTCCCCATTCTCTTCGGGTGGATCAAACCAAATTTCATTGGAGTTTCATTTGATTGAAAGTTTCTCTGATTTGATATAACATGACTCCTCTAAATTGTCTTGGTGCGAGGAAGTTTACTCAATTTGCAGTTGTGCTTCTTCTTCTGGGAATAAGTTGCGAAGGTGTCCAAGATGTGACTGGAAATTCTCTCCTGAGTCCACTTCGATGGAATTACAGATCTTGGCTGATAAATGGTGCAAAGGCGTCAGGTAGAATTCGTGAAATAGAGAGCGCTGACAAACGCCCAACAGAAGGTAAAACTTCGGTCCAGGAAGTTTTTATTTCACAAGTTTTGCATCTAAAACAAAGATTTTTTGATTGTACAGACCCAGTTGAACTCACCACTGGGACAATTGTTCACCAGGTATTACTAGATCTGGAAAATCCCGAGGATGAAAGAGGATTTACAAGCACGACTGCTGTAAAGTACTTCTTACCTGAACAAAATTACTCAAATTATCGACTCGCAGTTCATCTCAAAACGTGTGATTACGATGATGATGAACACATTATAATCGATATGGTGAGAATAGCGCTTATGGCTTCCACTTTCGATGGAGGTTAACTCAAATTAAAACTTACAAAAGTGCTTGTGAATTATTTTGTATAGGGATCCGGACACAACTTGACATGGAGATGCGCAAAACATGAGTCTTATGGTACAAAACACGTAGGGGACCCTTACGTGTCTGTTCAACACTTTGTTGATGGCATTGAAGGAGATGTATTGATAACCACCAATTTTCCATCTTCAAATTACAATCGCAACAAAGCAGTGATAGTAATAAATCTTTACCAAGGTGAGCATAGGAAAAATATAGACTACCCAACTAATAATGAATGAACATTGCTTTGGGTTGGAATTGCAATATTTTTTACTTGAAATTTAAGATTACGATAGTCCTGACAGCTGCCCTCGGGGCTTCTTCGATTGTTCGGCACCCATTTGCCCAGATTGTTGTTCTGACGGTGCAATAAATGGGGATTCTTCCAAACGGAAACACAAAAAATCGCGATGTATTCCGAATGTTTTGAAATGCGATGGTATGTATGGAAAAGCATAGGATATAAATACGAATATTTTGCCTACTAATTTGTATAAAAATGTGAAATTGACGTGTTTGTCCCAAGATATAGCCTTATGCAAATGTATAAAAATGAATTTAAATCAGTCATTAAATAAAATCATTACTCAAATCACAGGTAGTCCAAATTGTGGAATGTCAAAGAATCCTGATGAGACCAATGAAGTTTGCCACCGTGAAACGTATTGCCAGTGTCACAGTAAGTAGTTGCAAAGTTTTTGGAGGTTTTGCAGTGCAGGTCTCCTTTATTTAGATTAATTCATTCCATGAATTCTTTCTAGCATTGTGTTTGACGTGGAATTACGTATTGACAAGTTTGGCAATAGCTGTACTCTTCATTATCACTCCAACTGCGATAGTTTTTGCCCTTTTTCATCGGAGAAACGTTGCCCTCGAAAGAGCCCGACTCCTTCGGATGGCCCAGCAAAGAATGGTAACACGCGACTCGCCAGCAAATGTAATATATCATCGTTTTTAATCCAGTTGATTTTCTAGTGAATGTGTACTAATCGTTACTGTTTGGGGCAACCTGACATTTCTTAATGTAACCCTTGCAGGATCTTCCACCAACATATGATGAAGTCTACGACACAAAAGAACCTCCACCATGTTTTTGCCAAGCGGTTGGAGCTGAAACGCTGGACACTCAAAGAAGTGATGTAGAAAACGGGAACGACAGCAACGTGATTGGGAGTCAAAATCTGGGATTTCAATGCTCCTGCAGTAATGTTAGCAGTGATATAGCGGCGGAGCCGCCTCCGGATTACTTGGATGTTAACGGAATTAGCAATAATGGTAGTAGCCATTGCAGTGTAGAAAACCTGAATCGGGAAGTTGAAGTTTAGGATAGTTGGATATTACCGTATACGTATTGTTTTGTTAGTAATAATTTTCTGATTTATATATGTATTTACACAAGATTAAGTAACTTTATTGCGTTGAATGAACGCACTATTTTCATAAATGAACTGATGACTGATAAAGATTGTTTGTACGCTGTTCTAAAGCATTTTCGTGGCGCATTAAAACTAGCATTCTGCATTTAACATTTAATTTTGTCAGTCGTGTACTGTCTTATAAGGCTGCTCCTGAAAACTTGAACCGTGGCGTTTGGAAACTTTAGTACTACCACACGCTACTCAGCATTACGTGTGTTCCAGGTGCTACATAAATTCATTTTGGTTTCCATAATAAACCTTCAACCTTATCTAATTCATCCCAATCGTTATAAATTCAATCTGACAGGCTACAGCGTATATGGACAGGAAGTAAGGAAATGTGTATTCATCAGTACAACAAACAAGCTTTGCATAAGCAATCTGCAATTCACCGAATAGCGTTTAGGAAAGAGAAGGAAAAATTGAGCATTATCATTATCACATCACCCATTCAATTATCACTTTCCATTATCAAAAGACCTCTATAGTGTAGACTGTAATTCAAGTTCAACCATTTCTTTATCAATTCATTGGCAGTCATTCAGACAAGTTGTTTTATTCCCAATTTGCCCTGGTACATATTTTGTGCGTTTCAATTGTACACTTTATAGCAATGCCAAACAATAGATCTCTGTTTAGAATTAATTTAGTTTGATTATTTTCTTCATAACTATAGGATTAATTTAAAGTCAGCGAGCTTCGTAGGAGGCTTTGCTGTTTCTCGGCTAGCATATGGCTACTACTGCAAAATCAAATGCGTTCGTGACGTTTACTAAAGTTGCAGGAGTGCTCTTTCTTCTGGGATTAAGGTTTAATGGTATAAATGGAAAGTTAACTTCTGAACTACTGAATCTAAATGGTTCCGAACCTACAAGTGACACACCAACTGATTTCACCACAGATGAAACAATTATTCCAACCACGGGTAAGTGTTTAAGCTCTTCTTCTTTGCAGGTTTTTATCATAAAAAGGATTTGACAACAGGTCTGCTTATTTTACAGAAGATACCATTGAAACTAGCTCAATTAAAGAAGATGCGACGATAACGTTAAGTTTATGGTACCCGGAGCACGTATGCAACCTTACTGGTGAAACTAAGTTGAGGTACCGCTTGGACCGTCAGTATATCAATGACAGAATTGCGATTCATCTTTGGACTTGTGAATTTGATAATGATGAATTTATTCAAATTTACACCGTAAGGTCATGTCTTTTTATGATGATCTAATTTTATGATAACCATCGGTGAAAATTAATAATATGTATCAACAATATACAGGAGGATGGATACATAAATGAGACATGGAGATGCTACGACAATCGGCTATACTCCCAAGAAAATGAGCCCTTTGCGGGGTCGTATGACAACTCGACAGCCATACGAGTAGTTGATGATATATCTAACCCAGTTTGGGTGGAAGCTAGCTTCAAGTCAAACTCGATAAGCCATAGCCAAGCCACGATTGTAGTCAATATTTATAAACAAGGTAATTATATTTGGCGTGAACCATTAGTTTTTGTAACTCAAAGTTGCAGATAAATCTCAAAATTGCTACTTTTGTTGAAATCTTTTTTAGTTTACGACACTACCGACAAGTGTGGCTCTGGATTTTTTGACTGCTTCCGAGCATACAATAACTATTGTCCTAATTGTTGTAGTAATGAAAACGATTTTTTCAATTTGCGATGTATTTTGAAGGACTTACAATGTAATGGAAGACCCAATTGTGGATTACTATTCAACGACAAAGAGGAATCGTACGAAGCCTGTTATTATGATGAACCTTTGTGCCCGACGTGTCAATGTAAGTGTATTTTGGGTATAATTAACTAAATAATATTTAAAATAGTTTGTTTAAACAACTTGAATTCATTTAGCTTTTTGCCTCTCATGGAATTACATCATTACGAGCTTGGCAATCGCAGTTCTTTTCATCGTCACCCCTACTGTTATAGTTTTTGCACTTTTTCACCGGAGAAATGTTGCCCTTGCAAGAGCTCGCCTCGAGCGGATGGCACAGGAGAGAATGGCTGACATGCGTGGGGAGTTCACTCGGGATTCTCCACTTACAGTAATGAGCGTAAATAAATGTTCATTGTTTGTTAATTTTTTCTAAATATTGATATTAATGCAGGATCTTCCGCCATCCTATGAAGAGGTTTACGAAACAAAGGAACCACCACCCTGCTTTTGCCAAGCAGTAGCAATGGAAATAGGATCTGAGGTGGTACAACAAAGATGTGAAGATGGAAGTGGGAATGAAGCTGTTCTGGATAGCTCGGAAAATTTGAATAACAATAGTGGAATTCAAAACCAAGCATTTTATTGCTCATGTAGCAATATTGGTACTTTATCTCAGGAACCCTTGCCATGTTATGTAGATATGAGCGGAAGTGGTGACCAAAATGTTGATGAAGTGGATACAGTAGAAGTTGACGTGTAGAGGTGGAAAAAGAGCAGCAGTTTTTTTTGCTATGTTTTCCATAAGTTTTGATACAGACTTGAACGCTTTATTTTTACAAATGACTGAATATTGTGTATTGATTTGTGTACAATAAACAGCTTGTAATAAACCTTGTACGTTTTAACATTTTTCACTTATTCAGCGTCCAGTTGACATGCTTTCACAAGCAGTTATGCGGTATGATCTCAAATTGATCTAAAATTGGAAATTGCAATGGAACGGTTTTGTTATCAAGTTATCATTACACATGGCTGCTAAGATTGCTTTTGGTGCATGAAAAATGGAAAGAGATGGGAACGAGAGTGAAGCTTCTGGCATTAAGTTGCGAATATTTTTATATTTGACTACCGAACCAAAACGTAGGCATGTCGTTAGTCGAAAATTTATTTTTTGTCATTAAGTATGAATTCATACCTGTAAACATTTGTATAAAAACATGGGCATTTAGAACTTTAAAAACTGCATCACGCTCGTGTTTCGTCGAATGCTTTCTTTATGCTTGTCACTCTCATCTTATCACGATAACCTTTTAACTTGGGGGTCTTCACGTCAGCCTATGTAAGTTAGTAAACTCTGGATAACAACAAGACTTACTAAGAAATCAAACTTTCCTTTACAAAAGTAAATTTTTACAAAATTTCACCATGGAAAGGGTTGCTTAAAATGTTTACTCAGAAAAACGACCGAAAAACATCATTTTTCTGAGTAAGTGCATGTAGTAGATATACGTTAAAATTACTATGCAAAAAATCTAACTAGACCGTTTACGTCGTCAAGTTCGATTAATTTGTAAATCGCAAAAGTCATGTTACTAAACAACGAAAAACGTTGACGTGAAGACCCCATTGGGGTCTTCACGTCAACGTTTTTCACGTCAACACTAAAATTTTCAGTATCTTATCATTATGAATGATCTCCGCATCATATCAACATTCTATGTATTTTAAAGCTTACTTTTTCGTAATATTATTGAAGGAAAATACATGACTCAGTCGTGTAGGATTTTTCATAGTCATATTTTTAAAGGGTAAACAGTTACTCACTGCATACAGCCATAATTAGCATTTTTTTGTAATATTAGGTAGTATGAGGATTATTATATGTTATCGATATCTGAGTGCATTAAAAAGCACGCAGTCTTGGTCTACCAAAAATCATTATGCATTTCACCTTTGCCACCGTCATCCCATTAAATATGTAAGCAAAAGATCTTTATCAACATCGCACACAATAATATCATGGTTATTCTCAGTACAGCGTCAGTTTGTATTAATTGTACAAAGTCTGTGAGTGATGCAAGCACTAATGACTAATCTGCCTACTTTACGACAACGTATTTTACAATTATTGCAAGTGACAAGAGATCATGAATATGATGCAGATGGAATTGAAGCACAAAACATGGACAAATATCAGACTTGTCAAAATAGCTCTTGTCATGTACAATTTTTCCATGATGTAAGGTTAAAAGTAGAAATGAAATGCTATAAGTATAGCTACGTTAACTGATCGCTCACAGAGGTAACATTATAGGGCATATGATATTGACTATATATACATGGCAAAAGCATTTTGTTTCTGACCAGATTCAGATTACAAGAGAGCATTTAAAACATGTTGCGTGCATCTTTGGTTGAATTAGTTAAATTGGTCGTGAGAATGAAAAGTATACAGCATGACAGAACAACACATAGTTAAAAGGCAAATGGATCACTACATGAAATCCAAAACTTGCTCTTTTATGACTTAATGCTTTTAGCAGCAGTAATTCATTTTATACATTCCAAGACATCTATTAACCTTATTTCCCCTATTGGCATTGGCACATGTGCGATGGATGGTCGAGTAAATTGGAGTCTTTAAAGCACTGTCTCCCGTACACTAGCACATTGTGTGATGTGCCTCAAGACACATGGCATGGCAGCGGTGTGAGCTGAGTTGACACGAGATATGGCAGTAATATACATAACCAGCTGTTTGGCGCAGTCGAGAGAAGTCGCGGAAGCAATGTTGGCCCGTGTATTGCTGGGGACACGTAAAAGAATGTGTCAATGCAGGACGCGCGCAGGCTCCAACATTCAAGCTCTAGAAAAAGAGGCTTATGTTCGTGACGATTGAAGCTTGAAATAAACGGATTCTCTTCAAAAACACAAGAAAGCTTGTGGATTTGTGTGCATTCGTAAACAATTTAACAGGATTTCTGGCGAAGATCAGCGGGGCAGAAAAGTGGAAAGAAACTTGGTGCAGCACCTCTTTCAGGATAAAGCCAAGTTCATGCCAAAATTCGATTCTTATTCTTGATAAATGTCATCAAGGCCACTACATGGGCTTGTCGCGCCTGAATTATGGCCTGTTACATCCGCAAATGTACTACGAAAAAGAATAATAAAAAAGATCTTGTGGGAACAAGATTGTTTGAAATTTAATTGAAAACACGATCGGGTTTTGTGTGTTGTTGGGGGCCGGGGGGCCTAGATGGAACCCATGAATCTCGGGTTTCGGGATTTGACTGTACATATGTCCGGGTGGATCAATTTTTTTCATTGTATACACAAGAATCTCCAAGTTCTCTTCTCCAGGATAGCGTTGGAATAAAAAATTGATCTACCCGGAGATTTTCCCTGTTAATGCAAGAAGTCGAGTAGTTTTGAACTATTAGCGAGCAAGGATGGGTAATCTCCGTATAGTTTGTCCAATTTTGGGTATTTCTTCATTCTATACGTAGTTTTTATGTGATGATGTCGTTTAGATAATAGTGTAATACACCCTAAGCCTTGAGATAAAATTTTCTTCCTTCTAAGCATATGCTTGTGAACCTCCGCAATTATGATTAAGTGGGATTACGCATCCCTGCTGGCTGATCGTTCAAAAGTTATCGGCTTCTTGCATTAACAGGGAAAATCTCCGGGTAGATCAATTTTTTATTCCAACGCTATCCTGGAGAAGAGAACTTGGAGATTCTTGTGTATACAATGAAAAAAATTGATCCACCCGGACATATGTACAGTCAAATCGAACACCCGAGATTCATGGTTCCTCGATCGTTTTTCAATTAAATTTCAAACAATCTTGTTCCCAAATTTTTTTATTATTTTTTTCGTAGTACATTTGGATGTAATAGGCATAATTCAGGCAAAAGGGACATCGTATGCCTTGATAGATTTTATCATATTATAAATCGAAATTTGGCATGACTTGGCTTAATTGAAAGAGGTGTTGTGTCATAAAATGGCTCAGCAATAGGGAGATGGCCCTGTGAAGGTACTATGTCTTTGGTACAAGTGTTTTGGTTATTAATTGGAATTAATGTGGATTTATCCCTTTCACTACAGACTCATCGTGGCTCGTCTCAAACATGTAAGTTGAAATTAATATTTATATTACTCTGTACAAATGAACTTCGTTAAAGGTAATTGAATGGATTTGTAATTAATTTCATTGCATTTTGCATAGCTGAATTTCTTTTGAATGGAAGAACTCCCGATGCCCTTGTTCAGGTGCATTCTGGCAACAAAAACGTGATTGTTATAAACATTGAACCTCCATCACTTGCACCAGGACAGCCAGCGTACAAAGTGGGGTTGGAACTAGTTACGATGAAACTTTGCGATGCTGATGATCGGCTTAAAATTGTATATGTGAGTTGATATATGAACCGGATTAATAATAGAAAATAGATGATCTGTGTGTGGGATGCCGCTTGCTGTTTTAAACTTCCGATTTAAAAGTAGGCGGAATCGAATAAACAAACATTACATGAACAAGTTTTCTTTGTTTTGTAGAGCGATTCAACAAGTATACGAACAGTGACTTGGAAGATAAATGCGTCAAGTTCCTCGGACCCCCGGGAGCAACTTGTTGACATACAAGCCAACCAAATCGTTCTAATTCCTGAAGGAAGATGGATCATGACTGAAGTTACCCTTGTTGCAACCTTGTATCAAGGTAAAGAAAGTAGAACTGTAAATACACAAACACAAGTTTTCAGTTTCTAAACAGTTTTAATACTTCCAAATCTTAAATATTCACAGATTCACTGGAGGATGGTACTTGTCCAGCAAACACAGTACCATGTTCCTGCACAAGAAGTCAAGGTCATCATGATGATCATGACTTTCCTCCAGCAGAAACTTCATCATCATCATCATCTTCTTCTGAATCAGCTAGTCTCTTCAAAGAATCAACTTTACTTCAAAACCTTACAACTTTTCTTAGATGTATACCTCGAATCCTTGTCTGCAACACAAATTTCAACTGTGGTTTAAACTGTTATGATGATGAAATCCAGTCAAATTGTCCTGGTTCAACGTTTACTGCTCCGACATCTTCATCCTCAGTTGATACCAGTTGCGTTCCAGTAACAACATCAACTACAGAGAAGAATAATGGGGGAGGACAATCCGGATCGGTATCAAGAACGCTTTCAGGTTTAACACCGATTATAATCAGCATTCTGATGATGTTAGTCTTTACAACGTAATTTACAATAAAGTATCAATGTGCAACTTAATTAGAATAATGTTTAATTTATAGCTTATTGCTGCCAAGTTTTTACTACTTTAATTATATATCAAACATAAAAGTATGCAAGGTGAAGCGTTATTCACAATACGCATGTAAATTAACGCAACTCAAATGGCCGACCGTCAACCTGGAAAATAAAATAAAAACTCATGGTCATAATCGCAAATAAAAGGCCATTACATATTTTGATGTTTACTTGAGTTATCATTCAATTTAATTTTAGGACTGTGTGCTGGTGTAGGCTTCTTCAGCAGCTCATTTGGAACTGCACGCATAAAGTTACTAAACTAACAAATATGAAGTACTTACTAATGAGTTGAATGCTGGGGTTTTGCATGTTATGAATCAGTGCTGTCGACGAGATTATCTGTCAGCTGCGTGGATTCTAGCGGCTTTAGATAACCCTAAACTTTGTATCTGAATACTTTTGCATTCACATGTGAATGCGACATAGGCAGTAACATGTAGATCATTATAATTCCAATGTTGGAATTGTTAGCGCGCAGTGAAGAGGTTGATATAAAGTTAAGCCAATGTAACTGATAATCTGCGATTATACAAAAAGCAAACTTTTATACACATCTTCTTGTATCACGGAGATAGGAAGGTTAATTTTATTCAACAACGACATTCGGGAGACAAATTCTTAAAATGAGATTCACGTTGCCCCCACTCTTTCTTGGCCTATTCCTCACTGTCCTTCCTGCAGTTCAAGGCTGGTTGAAGACCCAAGAAGGTATTTAACGCAAGCCTGTCAGTTCTTAGTAGTTGTTAACATTTCAATACAATGAAATTTGAAACAATTTAGCCATAGATGGCGGCCAAAAAACAAAGCACTCTGTAGTTCTGGATATAAATACGGCTCAAGAACTTGGACATTTTTCTGCTAAAGCATCTTCTCATTTCTGTGTCTCTGCAATTACAACTCTGAATGATTCCTCTTCAAGATTTTATGGAATCAGTGGTATAATACTTAAAACAGAGTTGATGAATGGTGACTACATTGATATTGAATTTGTAAGGTTTGTCTGTTTACATACGACTATGGATAAAATATTTAAAATATCATGAAGGCTAATCAGCTATTCCGCTACAGTATGATACCGGAAGGTCTCCACAATCTTCAGAATTTCCTGTACATACCTCTCAATGGCGCATGAACAGCTCCTATTCTCCTTCCGCTTCAAAACTGGAATTTAAATGGACGAAAGGCGAAATATGTATTCGGCCAAAAGGAGAATGGAAACTGTCTTGGGCAGATATCCTCTTTACATTATACTACGATAATGGTAACATTGACCCCTTTGGAATTCTATAGTTCTATCTATAGTTGGTGATAAACTGTTTTAAACATTTTTAGAAATGAGCCAAGATCCAAACTACTGCCCAAGCGGAATGGCTCTTTGCAAATGTCAATCCTATCGCAAAGCTGGTAAGGATAATAAAGATTCTGAAGAAGAATCGGATGAAGACCACTCTCACAGATTTCCTATAGTAAAAAACCGATGTATAGTAAAACACCTATTTTGCAATGGAATTCGAAACTGTGGCCAAAATTGTCCTTATGACGAGTCTGCCAAGATTTGTCGCGACTATTCAGACGATTCAGACCCCTTTTACACCGGTAACTTTGTTGTCTCTTTAATTGCGGGATTTTATTAAGCACGTTTCAAGGTGAAAAATTTAATTGATTTTTTCCAATCAGAAGCATGTGTATGGACAGATTTCGACTACTTGCTCATGCTCGTGATGACAGGACTATTGTTCATCTTGGTACCAATAGTCTTCTTTTTCATTATGATGTACCACCGCAAATTTACTGCGTCTGGAAGACTACTGAATGGGGTTCCTCTGTCTACATTTAATACCCTCGATGGAAACAACAATGCCGAGCATAATCCACACGTTCGGCACAGTATTTCAACTGTACCAGCGTTTGTCGTAAGCTTATTTAGTTGTACTTTTGCGTACACAACTATTATAAACTTAAATATATTTTGAATTAAATTTTCTCTTTTTGTTCTTAGGATCAGCCTCCAGCCTACGAAGACCTTCCTGTTAATGTAAAGACAGTAGCAACACCATAAGAAGTTTTCACAAATGATTTACTGACAAAACTTCATTGCAATTAAAGAAATTCGAGCATAATAAATACAGACGCGAGGTCTACTTTTGAAACCAACTTGTACTTTCTAATCCAAACCTATCCAATCCTGCAGCTAACTTGGCTATGTAGAATCTGTTTACTGTTCTTCAAGTAGCATGCACATAGTATATACCTAGAACTGCTTTTATAAATATGAATAACGCCATTGACAGCTAATTATGAACTCAACTTGATTAGAGTATACATATCCTGCTATGAGTCTAACAATCCGTTTTCCAGTATTTCACAATGTTCGTGACTCCAGCAATTCTATAATTATTACGCTGGAAGTTGTCGAAAATTGCATGCACAAACTTCCATATTCTCAGCTTGCATTCTGCAGTCTCACTTTTTCGATCATTGATGAGCGTTTCTTTGAATGGAAAGGCTGAGAGCCGCTGTTGTGGTTCTCAGAGTCTTAACCGATTTAATATTCATATTATACAACCTTACTTGATTTGAATACGTTAACCTAAAAAGAATTCCTATGTCAGTTTTAGCTAGTATTAAGTTCAAAAGTTACACGCTTCATGAGCAATCCCATTTTCTCAGATCGCAATTTCAACCTCCAGATTCTTATTCTTGAAACTAATTATAAGCCGGATTATCACTGGTCGGTATTCGAAGAATATGTGAGATTAGTAACACATTTTTTATGAGACTGGAAAATATTAAATACTCATTTTTCCAGAGGTAAAAACATGAGTGGCCATATATTTATGTATTCTTGCAAGTAAGTTGCATTTTACAAATAAAAGCATCCGTTTTGTTTAGTCTGTGTCAGCGTGACATACCTTTTATCTCTGGAAATGTAAACAGAAATGTAATAAATATGGCAAAAAGATAAAAAGGGAACGGCTAATAAACAAAAGTACAAAGGTGCAGCATTGTATATCTACTTGACTGAGAACTGCGAGTAGCCTAATCAATATTAATATTGTATTCGGCAAGGATACCTTTTACTAGTGCCGTTATTTCTTTAATGCTCGAACAATAAACTTGAAAGAACCATACAATTCCTATACAAACTCACGACCTTTATAGAAGCTTAGAATGCAAAAACATATTTTAGCCATGAAATAGGTGATTGCAATTTGACTCCAGGAGTATGAATCTATACAGATTTTGTATCCGCTTTGCATGATACATCATAATACGCATTTTAGGTGACATTATATCATCATCAACAAGATAAAAGAAGTGGTGACAACTGTGTTCCCAAATTCAGAATACATATTTCGTAGTTTCCTCTGGTTCGCCATTACTTTCACCTTTGTCAACAAAAGATTAGCGTGTGTATGTTGTTCGCTGGGATTCGATATTGACTCCAAGCTGGTAAACATTCATGGGCATTAATAACCCGATGAGAAAAAGATTGAGAGAGCTGACGCTAACTGTACGGATCAACTTTATCCAAACCAATAACTTTGTTCCACTTCTTCAACATAACGTATTTGCAGCATTATCTGAGAGCATTGAAGAGTTTTTATCCTTTTTTCATAACTTATTTGACGGTTATAGTACGACATATTATAGGGAGTAATTGCAGGCAAATGTCGTGCTTACAAGTGACAGTCACTGACTCCATTGCAGAGTGCAAAGACCAGCCTAATGTAGTCAAAGTCGTAAAATTTCTCCGTGTAACAATGAAAATGAAACTACTTATTGTGACAGTGATAAAATAAGATATTTATATGTGTACTTGATGAAAGTTGTGTGACTTTTAAGGACAAACACAAAATGGGGCATGTCGGACACTTCTTAATTTCACTACTGATTGTACTCGTTGCAGTTTCAGCAAATGGAGCAGCAGTCGATGAGAAAACCTTGTCAGGAAACCAGAGATTTCAGAATATTGTGGACAACTACTTACAAGATTTTTACGAGCATATCAATTACACGAGAAGTTATCGGGAAGATGTGGATGTGTTTGCAAAAAGGGTTAGCACTGGCTTTGGTGGAAATCAGATTTCACTGCAAACTTGGAACCGTTCTAAAGCAACAGAATTTGACAACCGCCTTGTAAAATCTGAAGAAGACAAAGGTGAAAGTGTAGAACCAAAAAAGGAGATGGAAATAGAAAATGGAGATGTAAATACATTGTTATCATACAACTACCCTACCTCTCCGCCTCCCATTGAATCCAAATTTTTGAATCCAAAGTCGAAACCTTCTTCAAATTTCACGGTCAATTCAAATATAATGTATCGTTTTGACGTGGATAAAGGGATGAGTTACAATCGCCAGTATTTTATAAGTGTTGTAGTGGAAAAGATGAGCTGCGCAACGAGCGAGGAAAATGCTGGACAAAAACCAATACTATCTATAAAAGGGGTTGGTTCCTTCCAATGCTTTATATTGTTTAAAATGATTAGAAATGATATTTTTTTGTAAAACAAGAAAATCTTTTGCTTCAGGAAAGGACAATGGAAATACAATGTGTCGAATTTGACAGCTCCTATGATCGCTTTCAATCGGTTCCGTTTACGTTTGATGGTGAAAAACAAGTAACCATTCAAGGTATTGGAGACTGGCTTGGGGCTTCCGCTTCATTGGTTGCGTCGCTTTACTACGGTACAAAATATGATAAATTTATTGTAATTTGTAATGTGTATATTTTTTAAGCTTTCTTTTTCAAGTGACATGTGATTGGTTTGCTACCATGTTTGCTACAGAAACTTCAAATGGTTGCAATTCTTGTACCCTAAATCACCACTTTTGTTGTGGAAGTACGCACGATATTTGTCGCTTTTCGTCATCTTCAGACGTCATTAATAAGGAATGCTATCGTTGCATCCCCAGAGAGCAGAACGGAAGCTCACTACTTTGTGATTTACATCCAAATTGTGGAATGGTTAGCAATCGAGATGAATCGGATAAAGATTGTTCCAAAGATGGTGAAGGTGACTACTCAGCGTGCTATACATGTCGTACGTGATTATTAATGAATAAAAGTGAGAACTGCCGAATTCAGGTTGACGTTATAATAAATGTTTCACTTTATAGGTGACGTTCAAAATGATCGCTTTCTCCTGACCATACTTTTGCTAATAGTTTTCTGCGTTTTTGTACCATTCTGCATATTTCTTGTGTTCTGCAGTCGGAAGGATGTACGTAGGGAGTTGGGACAAGCAGGTCGATGTCCATTACCTCTTGAAATATTATTTTGTCCATTCAGTATGAATTCCGATAATGAAGCTCGGGTAGAGAGAAATGCACCGCGACAAAGACGCAATCCAAGACGCCCTGCGAGACGATCTGAAGAGGTTAATAGTACTCAGCAGGTAGTCTATCAAATTTTTTAGTTGATATTTGATTAAAATGAATCATTGTGAGTTGAGTGTGTGATTACAGGGACAAAATGGACAGGAAAATTTCAGCTATTTCGACGATTTGCCACCACCTTATTCTGAATGCTGTAATAACAAATGCATGTACCCAAACCCACAAAAATTTCCACAACATTTAGGCACAACTTTGCCTTTGCAGCACACATCTAGTAGTTCATCGGGTAGTAGAACTGTTCCAACTGTATCATTGCAAGTGCTAACAATATCTTCACTGATTAATGAGAGATCTCCGCCGTCTTTCGAAGTCGTCGTTGCTGAAAGAAGTAGTAACGATCGCAAAAAGAAGACTCAAACTTCTAACAATGCGAGCGCCCCTGGAGTCAATAATGTTTTGACACAATCCCAACTCAATCCTGGACAAGCCCCTTAAATATACAGTGTGTGCGTGCATGCTAATTATAATACACTGCTTTTTATAGACATTTTCTTTTTAACAACTTTCAAGTATAAGCATATATCAAATGAAATAAATAAAATACGACTTTGTGGATAATGAATTCATTTACTCTTAAACACAATTAAGAGTTGGGAGAATAAATAAGCATTAGTAATAATACACAGTTTTATGACCATTTGAACTTTTTCAAATTCTTCTTTTCCTTGATTTCTCCAAGAACCTGCTTACTAGTTGCCTTCATCATACGGTGAAGCTTTTGAGCCTCGACAGTTTCAAGACGGAAGTGAGGACGAGAGGCATCAAACCTTCTAGTGCAATTCGTTGCATGGTTTTATTAAAACGGAAGGTGCAGAAATACCGACTTTGTTACTCACGAGTTTCATGACGAGTTGCTTGTACTGCTTCAAAAACTGAATGCTTCAAATTATACGAAAGGAAGGAAGTGGGACTGGAGCTGTTGTTGGTGGAAATCTTGGATACTCAAACTGATGCCAGATTAAAATTTTGTTGGAGCTTATACACTTAACCAAACCAAGTTGATTTAAGAAAGGCAGAGTAATTTTTTAACCTTTAGGGCTTTAGATAAAGTCAAAAAGGTACTCGTACATGAGTCCGGAGTTAAGTAAATTCCATGAACATTTAGCACTAGTTCATAATAGCATGTAGGTAGGCATGAAAGGGATGGTAGTTTGCTTTGCCCTACACTAGACTTGTCCTTAACCTTCACCATACCTAACTTGGGTTGGTGATGTCAGGTTGAGGATGTCAGGTCAAGCGCCAATTTAGCAATAGCATGCCATACAGATATCATACAACAAACGTTACGGATATTATACCTTGTGTTACGCACATTTATCCCTTTCACGTTCGTCCGGAACGATTTCTGCTAAAGAGAATTTCGTTATGCATCATGAGCAAGAACAACCAGGTTTTATGCACATTTCTGCGTTCCGGTCATTTTGGTCAAAGTGGATCGAGTTGAGTTGGTTGTTACACCAAAAATGACTATTTTGGTTTCAACGAGAGCGAGATGAGGCTTTGAGTTTGAAGTTAATTATAATTACTTTAAAATCGTGTTAGTTGACATTCGATTGTCGTTTTGTTCTTTTTGTTGTGAGATTGAGTTTATTTTATTTTGATATTGATTTGGTATAATCGTTATCGACTCCTGGTTGGTTAACACCATCGATAAGATGGAGGAGGGAGAGGAGGAGACGAAGGTTCGAAAACCTAAAATTGGTTTACCTAATTTCGATCTCGGGACAAGTTACGCGAAGAAAAAGAAGCCCGTAGAGTACAGAGATTTCAATGTGCCACTCCATATTATCAACTTCCGGTGTATCTCGACCGATGTCGGTTATCTGACCTGGAACATCTCACGCTTGACTAACTGCAGAAGACTACAACACCAAGCCAGGAAGGATGTCGACAAGATTATTGTCTCTTATCATCGCTTACTAAAGATGCAGCTAGTTAAGTACAACAACTATCTACGCGTGGGTTCAAGCGATGCGTTCCTGACTGTAAATGAGGAGAATGGGAGACTATATTATGTTTGGCCCTCAAAAAAGTGGTGTACTCCAATCTGTTGGAAGAAAGGTATGTCGGTTTAGCATAATGAGGCGTTATCTAAACGTTTTGGTTACTCATGGCTTCATTTCTGTTTCAGGTTGTGATAATGTACATTGCAATATGACCACGTTACTGTGCCCTGGCCATCATAAGAAGTACGTTATCGAGTTTCAAAAGAAGAAGAAGGTTGATATCAAGTTGAGGGACATGTTGGAGTTAAAGCAGGGCTTATCAACAAACGCGTACATGGAGTTGTGCCTGAATGTTGCAAAGAATCCCATTAAAGTTAGAAATGGCGTCATCTGTTATGACACGAACTGCTACTGGTCATTTGTCTTTTTCCCAAACTACGGACCCCCACTTGTCAAGTGTTTTTGGAGGGATTGTATGCAGTCAGCCGTATTTCTCACTCCTGGACATGCTTGCTGCCTTGAACATCTTGCCTTTAAGAAGATTGGAGATGATTTTCAAAGAAAAGTCAAGACAATGTTGCAGACGCTCATCGTGCAGAAGAACTTGGCTGATATCAGGATGACAAGAGAAAGTAGAATGCCAACAAATCTCGTGGAGCTGACAAGTGGATCTATGCTGAGCCTATTGAACATGAGTGAAAGTGATGAAAACAGTGCTTCCAAAGTATTCTACAGTTTTGGACCTGTAGAACTGAGACTTAACGTGAATCAGAGACTGTTCCGTGTTTCCTCCACATGTCGCTTTATGATGAAGAAAATCTACGCATCTTATTTTTGTCTAATTTCGAGTGAGTACTTAAAACCACGGCTTGATAAACATTGTTTGTACTTTTAAGGTTAGTTATATGTACTTTGTTTTGGAATTTTAAGGATGCTTTTATGCATGTAGTGCCGCAACGTCTGCGTGCTCCTTTCACAACAATATAGCAGAAAGTGGATTCAAATCGAGGAATGAGCTAGTTTCCAAGTTTTCTTCGTTGCAGTTAGAGACAAAGTTCTATGAGTCTTTGTTTAGTGATGATGGAGCTAAAGTCATGGAGAAAGTCTTTTTGGAGCTGGCTGATAAGATGGGCTGCATTCCACACCGAAATGAGGATGGGGCATTACAACTGTCCCCAATTATCGAGATACTGGTAGGGAGAGGTGCTGTTGTGCTAGTTGGAGGGCTTGTAGTCGATATTAGAAACGGCCAGTTTGCTGGATTCACGTTGAATGGGCGTTTGCTATTCACTAAATGTGAAGAAAACGGTAATACTTTTTATTAAGAGTGGATTATGCTCTGTTGGTGTCATATGAATATGAAATAATACTTCAAGTTTTGTTTTACAGACTGTCTTACGGCGTGTCGATACCTTTTTACAAAAACTGATAAGACGTGTCGCTTACATAAAAGGTCCAAATGGCACACATACACTCGACACAATTTTAACGTTGCTGTGCAGTTAAAGAAGATTGTACGAGAATATGCCAGAGAAACGTTAGGGATTAGCAGTAGCCAAGTTGTTTCTAGTTGGAAGGAGATTGTGACAGCGATTGCCAGGGAAAAGCATGGAATTTCATTTTCTGTTGAGTGGAAGGCCAGGATAATACTGTTGGCATTATGTGCTACGTCAGATCCATTAAAATTGTTCACAGTATGCGGTGAAGGTGGCAAGATATTGAAGTGCATTCACCCAAGTAAGTGATTCAAACTATAACATCTGCACGTCATAGTTGTATTACATATTGGTGTCTCTGTGATTTCAGTGTGCCTACTTCCTGCCTACAACGTTAAATGTGGCCAACTCAACACTCGGTTTACAGGCCACCAATGCTGGTATCACATTGAGATGGATCGGTTAGGTATAACTGAAAATGATCAACGCCTTAGTCCAACTAATGACACCGACATTATTACTTTAGCTTGTGATCACGACATATTTGGTAAGCTGAACTTTCCATTTATTATTAGTTGTTAAACTAGTGATACATTTTAATTGACATGATTGTGTTTCCTTTTGTTTTAAGCACAAGTCAACAAATGGACTTCGGTGGAGGGTGATAAAGTCATTTGTAAAAAATGCAAACATAGTGAGACATCCTACTCTGAGATGTTTAAACATGTTTGTGGAAACCACTCGACGGAATATGAGGCTAACCATCTTGACTATCCCTATTTTGAAAACGTAAACTTTCTCTGGGTAGTATGCGGTTACTGTTTTATGAGGGTCAAGTATGTGCCGCTCCGCGATCACTACAGGACTTGTCCATGTGTGCCACCAATTGTCAAACTTGCAGCTCATCTCTCATTAACTTATCCTGTTCTGCACTACAAAATATCACCTCATGCAAACACATTTTTTGACAAATGTGAATTCAGCTATGAGTAAGTGTTATAAATTATTAATTAGCTGACCATACTTGCAATATTTATATCATTGTCTGTTTGAACTCTGTTTTCGCATAGGTTGTACAAACGTGATGGAAGCGATTTTGTTGAATCTGACTACAGTTTTACAGAAAAGGACATTGGCAAGGATGGTCAATTCTATCTTTTTAATGGTGCTCGGGGAATTATAGGTGAATGATTGAATTGTTTGGTATTTCTAAAATTGGGATATGTAGATGTACAACGTTTCATTTCTTTACGTTCACAGCTTCCATTTCTCCATGGATAGAAGTTGTGAATGGAGGTCTACTATGCAAAATGTGCCGACCAGAATCACCGATTCAGCTCACAACGTCATATGTCCAGATGTTTAAGCACATTAGATTGCGTCATGCTGCATCGGATGAACGGGAACTAAAACAACATGTAGATAGCTATCTTTTTGGTGGTACTGATGACTTTTTGGTTAAAGCTGCACGAACCAGGCCTAAGGGTTAGGAAATTTGCAATGGAGCGTTATGTCTATGAGATGTCGAACGTTTTTGGGTACGATACAATCTCTCTCGATTTGGATGGCAAACAATGTCAATGTGATCCTGGTAATTGTCACCATGAAGGTCAGTCCTTGACAAATTTAATAAAAGGTAGAACATTAGAGCCTTCTGTGACCATCTATTATTATTGCTTTTATAGATTCTGCCGACCAATGGATTGCTTTTCAGCGGAGAAAGTTAGGTTGCAAATGTTGTAACTATGTATCTACTTCCTACAATGCACTTACGTTGCATATTAGAAAACATCATAGGCCGGAGGATGGTAGCATTACCGCGAGCTCACTCCCAAAGTGCATTTTCTACACGGGAAAAAGTGACCATCCAAATGTAAAATGCGTTCACTGCAAGTACTATGTTTCCGTGGGTGACCGAAGACATATAATAACTTGTTCCAAAGCGCCTGATGTCGTCAAAAACTTGGCAAAATGTGGTTCTGCCCAAGTACGGACGAAATATTTTATGTCATACAGTGAAAGAATTGATTATTTTACAATTAAGAGAAGGTACGTCATGCAGTTTTGAAATACCAATCAAGTCATATTTCTAGTTGTAATTTTTACTAATTCTTGATGTTAACAGATTTCTACATCTTCCATACAATCCTGATTTTGAACCTTGTATCGAGTACACTTTGTATGAGTCTGATTCTGGTTTAAGAGATGGTCACAAGAAATTCCAACGTACGTATTTTACTTCTTCTATTACATTGAATGGCCACAATGTTAACTCAAATATTTCCTTGGAATTTCAGAGTACATGGAGCCTTGGATCAAGATGGTGTCTGGAAAAATCTGCTGCCAGGCATGTGACTATTCCTGTTGTTCCAACTTTCTTCTGACTCAACACATCCGGGAAAATCACGCTAAACCTCTTACTTCTGAAGATCGTCTTCCTAGACCCGATTGGCTAATCGGGAGGGATTTCAAGTATCCATTTGGATTTCAATGTGGATATTGTCGTGCTTTCACTACTCCAAACGATATGAGATGCCACATGGAGATTTGCCCTTCTGCACCAGCCGAAATCAAGAAACGAGCCTGCGTTAGAACCAATGATATTTTATTTGCATACCAAGCGTCCGTTACACCGTTTGTTGATAAAATAACCATCATTGAATTGTAATTTAGATTCTGTTTTTTTATGTTTAACTTATTTGATTAGCATAAATATTATTTGAGGATTTTAATTCTAGTGTGGACTTGGAAGACCAGGAAGGGGTTGGGGAATGTGAAGCAGCTGAAGGAGAAGAAGACCATGCTCCTATTTCATTAGGGGATTCTGGAATTGACTCTGTCGGTAAGTATAGACGCTTCGTTTTCAATTTGTCAATTTCAAAGTGTCGTTCAATTCAATCTGTCATTTCTTACAGCATCCGTCGACTATTGGATTGAGTCCATCGAGGATAAGCTAAGATGCTCCGAATGTCAGGCAACATTTGTTTGTTACCGAGATATTCTACGCCATATCCTCAGAAAACACAAGATACCCACGGATGGCACTTTAGACGTCCATCCTCGTCCCCCTTGGATCTTTACTAGAGATATAAAAAATTCTGCAGATGTTCAGTGTTCCCACTGCAAGGAAATTAAGACAATATTAAAAGTACATATTCCAAATTGCGAACATGCTCCAGACTCGCAAAAAACCCTGGCAAAGAAGATGGACAAAAGGTGCCGTGTGGAGCTTAGGAAGTCATCCATTAAATATATTGATGAAGGAATAGTCGTTGAAAAGTAAGTGTGCTTAAAGAATTTTTATATTTACCTGTAAATATCATATAACAGTTTACACGCTTAAACTTACAGTGTACAATGGGATGATATCGGAAGGACTGGTGTTGTAAAGAGTCAAAAGGAAGAAAACGGAGTCACATCAACAACTATCCCATCAAACCGTAAGCATGCATATTAATTTATACTTTAAACTGTTCAATCATACTGTTCCGGTTCTGAATAGAATTGTTTTATTTACTGTTTCAGCCGATCTTGATCACTGGGTGGAAGCAAGAGAGGGTCAGTTGTATTGCAAAAAATGTTCTAAGAACGTTTCCAGTCAAAACCCGTTCCAGTCGTACCATGATGCATATTGGCATGTATATCAAAAGCATCCCATTCCGGCTAATAAGCTTAGGGATACCCAGCCGCGCCCAGAGCGTATTTTTAACATGAAGGTCAGGGAAAACACAACGTTTATTTGTGGACATTGTCGGGCGAAGAAACATTCAACCAAAGCCATGAGGAAACACTACGTCAGTTGCCCTAATGTCTCAGACGCCGACAAGAAAACGATGGGTGGGGATGGCGTGCGTGTTGATCGCGTTAATACAATGTCTGATGAACCGTACTATGACTATCAGTCAATTGATAAGATGTAAGTTTTACTGCAGTTATCTTTACTAACAGGCGTCTGTATCAAGTGTGCTAACTAATTCTCATTTTGTCATTTTCATAGCGTAATCAGTAAAGCAGCTCAGAAGAGAAAGTTAACGAATGCTTGCGTTGCATCTGCAGCCGATGACAAAGCGGGTCCGTCAACAAAGAAGAAGTCAAAATCATCCTAACTTAACTCATACCTATTTATTAATATTATCGTTTAATACTTTTTTATAACTTTTAAAATGAACTGATACCGGTGTGATCTTAATGTAATTTTTTTAAAAAAAACTTTAAAAACTATTTAAAAATTGTATATATCTCATTTATGGTTGGGGCTGTAGAATAAATGGTTTGTACTACATCTGAATGTATGTTTAGCTAATTTCACTTAGGGGTCCATAAAAACGTCAATATGTTTAAAATATTCACATCCTATCCAAGTGACCAGTTTGGGAAAAAAGTGATTTTTTGGAGTTGTGTAGCTCGATTATTAGTTCTTGGCTAGAGTAACTGATCATGTCAGCAGAAAGTGTAGTTTCTTATGAACATGTGGATACTTTGCCTGTATTTTTGTCGCCGGTCAATTTTTCAATATTTTTTATTAAAGATTAGTCATTTTTCCGTTTTGACAGTTATTCGAACTCACATTATCTCGCTTCTACGTAACTGACTTTGGCAACTGAAATGCTAGGAATTATCAGTAGAATGTTAGGAACAAGATACAATTATTCTCATATTTTTGGCAGTAGCCGTTTTCGAAATATTTGATAAAACGTTTCAGGTTGCCCCACGAAAGTCAAAATGTTTTGTTTATCAATGTGTGTTGACTGTTATAGGAATACATTATCATGTGGATACGTCTTGGTTTATTGCAGATTGGTTCTCAGTAGCGTGTATTTGTATGGCTCGATTTTATTAGTTTCTTTTAATAGATGTACACAATGTGCATGACCTGCTTTGGGTTGCTAGAAGACTAAGGTGTTCAAAACGCATTTAAATCAAAGAAAAATGCTTCCTATCTATACAGACGGTTTGGGAAGAAAGTGTTCAAAATTGAATTCTGAGTAACTGCATTGTTTTTAGTGCCATTTACTTACATTCAGTTCTTAACCTGTCTAAGAGGATCCACACAGTTACTAACTAGATGCCGTTATGTATATACATTTCAGGTTTTGTAATGGTTGAGATTTTTTAAAAGTCAACTAACTCGCTTCTACTTATCTGACTTTGGCAACTGAAAAGCTAGGAATTATCAGTAGAATGTTAGGAACAAAATACAAGTAGTCTCATATATTTGGCAGTAGCCGTTTTCGAAATATTCGATAAAACATTTCAGGTTGCCCCCCGAAAGTTGAAATATGAAATGGGTGTGTGTATGTGATTTCATGTGGCTGTTAAATAATACTAAGTAAAAAAAATTATTGCGGCCTGGTTATTAGGAACATGTATTTGTAATGGCACGACTCAACGTATTTTCTTCGCTCATAAAATTGTATAATGAGCGTGAAACATAAAAATAGATTATTAGCACTCTTTTACTTCTCTTTCTTGTATTTTTACACGCTGATATTACTAATACAGGGTGTTGTAAAACTCCGGTATAAATGAAATCATCCGGAACGATTGCTACAAAGTAGTTGGACAAGCTACAGTTTTCTTAGTGGATCCCTGTGATACCTCACTTGCTTTGAAAAAAAATGGAATAATAATTATATGACTGCAGTCATTAAAGCCGGACAGTGCGTATTGTATGAAATTTTTTGTTAGTTGGTTTTCAATACACGGCATCAAAGAAATGGAGCTGCATGGTCATTACATTCGATTGTAATTAACGTTTTAATGACTGTAGGTGAAGTGCATGGTTGGATCATTGTCCATACCATCGTGACGGGCTATGTAGATGTTCTCTCTTAAGCAAAGTGGCTAGGTGCTAGGCCGTGCATTTGTATTTTTGCATATTTTGCAAGTATGCAATAATGAAAATCAAATGTCCAACGGGGACTTGTAATTTGCCGTGATATTTACTTCGTTGTTGTATGTAAACGAAAAACACATTAATTTCTTCAACTCATTTTTCAAATCCAGCAATTACATACATACTTGTTGCAAACTTATTAATATTACTGATTCTCATCAACTCAATCATACATTTTGAAGAAAGTATACGTTTATTTTTTAGGAAATACGATACCGTTCCGGTTGATATATGACCAATGGTGTTATCATCGTCACCACCTGACGACGTAACAACTCACTGCTACTATACATCGTAAAACAATGCACTTTCGCTTATTAGCAACATTTAATTACCGCATTTCCTAGCTAATACTGCACTCTACCCATGTGTACAATAATTTGAGCACAGTCGAATTGACAGTTCAGTGTAACTTCAACTTCTTCAGTGTTAACAATATAACACGTTGTGTGATTTATTGGGATTCCTTTACTTTGTTGTGTTGGTAAATAATCACATTTTATACAATATATTGACCATTTAGTAATACGTATAATGCCGGTTATATAAAATATATAAAATAAATAAAATAAACACTCAAACGTTGAAGCATTGACATAAAAAACAATTATTGTGCTGTTGTTAGTATGATGGGCTCTTGAGACAAATATAAGTCAATAACATGATAATTCAAATACTACATACAGGCATGTAAGAAAATTCATATTTACCGGTTCAAGTTTAGTAAAAAATTTCGAAATTGACCGGTGACAAAAATATAAAAGTGAGTATACATAAAACTAGACATTCTGGAGAACATTTCGACATGGTCCTTCCTTCCAGCCAACGACCTGGAGCCTAGAAATATCGATTTCAAAACCTTGGGGTGATTTGAATAAAAACAGCATTTGGTGATCTAAATGTGCATAAGGAGTGGATGAGAAGTATGAAAATTCCAAAATAATCACATCAGGTCCCTGATTTGGATAGTTCACCTTTTAATTTAGTTTTTTATAGAAAAAAATGTACTTTTATTCATTGTTACCAAATGACAGTAAGTATTTTTAGCATTGATCTTGATTAAAAGTAAATAGGTTTTAAATTACTTTTGTCAATAAGAAAACAAGTTTTGAATCGTCATGAATTTGTTCTGTTCACCAATCTTCAGTTGCATTGTTCTTGTTATATCATTTGGTTGAGGATCGACCGGTTGCGTTGTTGGAATGATGCCACCGACCACATTTCCAACCTCATTCAATTCCTCAATTGCCTGGCAAAGGAGTTGGTCAAAACATGACATGGGATTAAATACAGCTTTGTCAAGGTCATTGTTATATAACTGCAGAATACATCTGATTCCAACTAGGGCACAGGTGTCATAGATTCTGTAAAATATATAAGATGTAATTGTAAATTAAACTGAGTGAAGAAAGAAAACCATACCTTTCAATTTTTCCTTGCACCTGAGCATATCGAAATGGTAAGGATAATTTTATGTATGACCGATAATACCGATTACTGTACGATTAACTGATCATACAACGGCATTACATATTAACGGTTATTCTAGCAACGAAGAATATTCAACCAGTTTGGGTTATTCAATCAGTTTGGGTTATTCAATCAGTTTGGGTTATTCAATCAGTTTGGGTTATTCAATCAGTTTGGGTTATTCAATCAGTCAGTTAGGGTTATTCAATCAACGAAGATTATTCAATCCGTGTGGGTTATTCAATCAGTGAGGGGTGTTCAATCAGGAAAGAAGCAGCTGCCAACAATGAAACCAAGCCAAATGTCCCGAGAGGAAGAATCCATGTCCTTTCGGTTGAAAGAACAAGGAACTACTGAAGGATATTTTTAGGCAGCCACTTGCACAAAGGATAACCTTGTAGTGACTCAAATTTCAAAGATGTGTGGTCCATGTCCTTCATGTACTATATATGTAGATGATAAGCTGCACTGACTGGTAGCACCATTCGCCAAAACGACATTTTAGTCCAAGTCTTTTGCATATGCACTTTTATACACACAGAAAGACAGTTGAAACCCATGCAAATGTACACTTGGTGATTATCAGGTAATTTGTGACCTGGATGTCATAAATGAAATCTACTACAAAGTAGCATTAGAATGATATATCACACCCAAAGTATGTCTTTTGAAGTGTTTCACTTTGAACTTTGACCCTGTTTGAGTATTCTGATTTAACTTGGCTCTGCATGTGTATCATCGCATTCATCACCATTCCAGCAGCTTTCGAATGGTATATCGCAAGCTATGTTGGTCATTTCAAACATTAATCACGACCTTTAACCCTGTGCAAAGGTTCTGATTTAACTTTTAATGAAGGTTTATAATCTACACTTTATTACCTTTCGATTGATATGTCACAACCTATATGTGACGTTTATTAAATTAATTGACCGTGACCTGGTTTACGTGACCCGTAAGGTACATAATAGCGTTTGTACGTGGGCAAAAATAATTTTTGTTCTCATTCCAAAACATTGGAAACATGAAATTTCACAATGGACTCGTTAAATTTCTCACAGCTCACATAACCCCATGCTCATTTCATATTTATATGAGACCCTTTATACTTTACCTGGAATGCAGATTCCAATGTCCTCGCAGTAGAACTATAATTAAAAATTATTAAAAAGTTAAAAATTTCTAATTTGTACTTCATCAACAACCTTAACTTAACTCTGCAAAAAAATTAGCTTACTTCATTTCCATCGCATTCTTGAGAGTATGCAAATCCAAGGACTGTAGAGAGTCCTATAAGCACTAGAAGAAGTTTCATTTTTAATTTGATAAATGTCTCACAAATTCAGTTCCGTGGTCAACTGAAAGGTTACTACAAATGGAAACATTTTTCAACAGATTGTTCATACTCAACACTTATCTATTTCTGGATGGCTGTCCAGAGTGATTGTAAACGAGATATACATTTCCCTTATCACCCCAAGTATTCATTTGTTAATGAGTTAAGTTATGTGACAGAAGTAAGGATTAAATGCAATCAAACTTTGTCCATCGATTTTTATACAATATAGGTCAGTCCTCAGTCAGTATAATTAGAATTTTTGTAAGTAATAGTGAGTATTATTATCGCAAAAAGCAATGTTTTTAATAACATGAATGACAGTTCATGATCAAATCCATCGGGTTCGGTGTAGCAAATTTCAGTATAATCATACAAAAACTTGATCCTTTAATTTATAATATTGGAAAAGGATTACAGGAGAAAAGAAGAGGATTGCCCTTGACTTGCGGGTGTGAAAGGTTTGATAAGTAATCTTGATTTAATTTCAACCTAGACTGAATTATGAATGCCATCAAATGGTTTTGTATTCATTTTAATATGCAATAAAAAATCATATCGATCTTTAGACTTTCACCAATACATAAATACATTTTATTAATACTGAATTATTGCTGATTGGTTTTCCCGTAAACGTTTACAATGAGTCAATCGCTGGCTTAAATAGATAACTCTTGTATCATACTTAAATTTCGTACATTTGGGATATGCAAGCTACATAATATTTGTTTCTTACTGCTAAACAACATGGGGAAATAAATAGCTAATAAATTAAATAGTATACATCCCCGCTTTGCTCATTTCTTTTCCACGCACTAGTGTTTCTTATTACTTTTTTCAAGAACCTGCTTTCGATTTTTCTTCATCTTACGTTGGAGTTTGCGAGCTTCCACAGTTTCGGGTCTGTAATGTGGTTCGTTGACATTGAAAGTGGCGGTGCAGTTTGCCTCATCGGAACCTGAACATTAAATTAACATTTTAATCCGCCTAATTTACATTAATGCAGCGCCTTTGTTGTCGGTTTTTGTAACGTCTAATGCAGCCCAGATTGGTCACAACTATATTCTGGGGATAGCCTTTAAAAATCATTATAATTATTATTATTATATTACATTTCATTAAATAGCATATAATTCAAACGATTTTTACAAGCTCCGGGTGTTTCTGAGTCAGATGGCTGTGGACAGCGGGTCTCATTATCAGCACATGGACATGCCTAATAAAGGTAACGATTGAGCCATACCTTTGATCTCTTGTGAATTAACAATAATTGATTCCGTATAAATGATTTACCTCTTCTTTCTCATCAGTAAAGTCTTCATCTCCACAATCATTATCCCCTTAATTCATTTCCGTTATTAGTTAGTTAATTTTAATAATGGAGCTGGCAAGTAAAAATCATATGAAAATTTACCATCACACGTCCATTGCTGCGGAATACAAGCTCCATTAGGGCACACAAACTGTTAAAATAGTTAAAACGCAAACTTTGATATTTGTACGATAGTAATAATGGTTTAATTTATGCAGATTTGTATCACATACTCCGGAACACGGTGTTGAACTCATTTCAGGACAATTTACCTCGTCACTTCCATCACCATCATCATCACAATCATTTTCATCTGAAAATTAAACTGTTGTTAACTACTTATCTGGTAAAAATTGGAAAATAGAAAGGCATTGATGTGGTTTCTTTACTGTCACATATCCAAGCGGAAGAAATGCAACGTCCATTAGGGCAAACGAACTGAATATATAGTTGTAGTTACAAAAACCAATCAATCATGTTTCAAAAAAAGAATGGCAATGTCTAAATGAATGAACTAAAGGTTATTAGGTTACTTCAGTGCACTCTGCCGGTGTGGTAGGAACGCAGTTTTGTTCATCAGTCATGTCGTCCTCCCCGCAATCAAAATCGCCTTTAAACGTTTGCAATTAGTTGCATTTAAATTTAATGAACCGAAAAAAATACTACCGAAAAAATATTACAAACATACCGTCACAGATCCAGCTTTATCCACGATTCAAATAAACAAGAAACATGCCCACAAATTAATTATGTCGGGTACTTTAATAAACTTTGCAATATATTAATGTAAAATACCTGGCTGGCAAACAGCGCCCGCTATCTTGACAGGTAAACTGTGAAATAAATTTAAGTCAGATTAGTTCAAACTCAATAGAATAGTAATATTTTTTAGCATGTTTGACTATAATTAATTACTTCTGTTTCTGAGCACGCCTGCGATCTCTCTGGGGTATAATGGGAATATACCAACCCAAAGACTGCACACAGTCCGATAAGGGAAATGATGAATTTCATATTTGAAAGTTCTTTTATGAAAAACAGAGAAAGTCTCAAGAAAGTTGATGTTACAAAACAGTTGTAAGTGATTTGTATCTACTTCCTGAAACAACTCGTATTTATAGTAAGATTTTACAAGGACGAAATACAATTGGTTTTATGGGTCATTTTAGTTTAAACTCATTCATCAAAATATTGGCAAAAGTGTCTAATTGTGATTGCAGATCATACTGGTTAAAATATCAATCTTCCGAGTTCTTTGAAGAAATTACTCCAGTTGTTTATACTACTTAGTTCTACTAAACCATGAATGAAAAAGACTGATGAATCAGTCAGACTGACAATTAGATTGAATGCATTTGTGTAGAGAGCGTGTCTTGGAATGCAAGGATTCATGATTTATTTGAGATCTAGTTCATGGAACTCTGCAACATTTCTTCCTGTAACCGGTTGATCCAATCTAATTGCATAATTATCATTTCATTTCTCAATAGCGTGTTGTATTGAATGATTTGAATGATGCATTTCACCCCAAACAAGTAAATTAATAAAATGCCTTTGCCAGGTTGGTCATGTTATGTTGGTTCGTATTAAAGCAGCAGTAACAACTTTACAATAAATAAATTATACGGGATCGCTTATCTTTTGTTTAAATTGGTGCTAACGCAGCAAATAAATTCAAGTTGTTACTCTTGAGGACAAATTGTGGTTTGGTCCGCGAGTTAAATCTGTACTTGTACCGTATTTGAAGAAACTCAATTATAAAATTGCATGAGCTCTTTTATCGGCATTTGACACTGAATTTACGACTGATCATTTGTCAGTTTAAAGATAAATTGCAATGATAATTGTCTGCCTGGCCGTTAAAAGAGTTGATGGAATGACTGACTTATCAAATCTATGCAAATATTCATTGTTGGAGATTGCATGATTATGCATGCAAAATTAAAGTGAAGCCAAATACAGCGAGGAAAATCCTGATTCGGAAATAATTCAGGAAAGTACATTGCATAAGGTGCACAGTATGAATTTTCATGATATGCCAATAAACAACCTGTATTTTTGAATAATGGGGTATTATGAAACAGATCTGTAGAAATCTCTACTTATTTCTTTGCATTAAAAATATTTCGACTTTTGATATTGGGTACATGAATTCAGTTGAGTTTATCCGGAAGTACGATTGCAAACCTGATACACTTCTCATGATAAACTCACAAAGTTCCGTATCGAGCTTCATCATTTCATCTGCCGACCGTTCACGGTCAAGGATAATCGGAAATGCTAGTAGCTCGCAAGTCCCTAGTGGTAAAGGTGAAGGACAAGTCTAGTGTAGGGCAAGGCAAACTACCATCCCTTTCATCCCTTCCTATAATATGCTATTATGAGCAAGATCTAAATATTCATGGAATTTACTCATTCCAAGTCTAAATTCCGGACTCATGTACAAGTATGAACTTTTTTGACTGTATCTAAAGCCCTAAAGGATAAAAAAATTACTATGCCTTCCTTAAATCAGTTTAGTTTGGGTAAGTATATAAGCTCCGACAAAATTTTAATCTGACATCAGTTTGAGAATCCAAGATTTCCATCAACAACTTCCATCCCACTTCCTTCCTTTCGTTTACTTTAAATAAAACATTCAGTTTTTGAAGCAGTACGAGAAACTCATCATGAAACTCGTGAGTAACAAAGATGGCATTTATGCACCTTCCGTTTTAATAAAATCATGAAACCCAGTTACTAGTTACTCATTGAATACTTTTATATATAAATATTTTCAGTTAATTGTCCTCGCTGTCTGCGTCGCAGTCTCCACTGCCGCTCCCGGATCCTTAAAATCGGAGAGAATCCCAATCGTCAAATTCCTCCTTGATGATAACAACGCAGGAACCTACAGCTTGAACACTGTTTCCGGGGATGGATCCATCACCAACGTTGAAGGACGCTCAAAGGATCTTGGAGACTTGGAGGGACCAGTTACCGTGAAGCGAGGTAGTTACAGCTTTATTGGCGACGACGGTAAAACATACAAGGTCGAATGGGTTGCTGACGAAAACGGCTTCCAGGCCACCGGTGACCATTTGCCCACTCCCCCACCAATTCCAGCTGACATCCAGAAAAGTCTTCAAGAAAATGCTAGACTGTCACCCACTGCTGCCCCAATGAAGATGACCAAGATCTCTTCCCCATCCAAGACAATCATGCGGAGTCAAAAGTTGGATCAATTTGCCCCAGTTTCTATTCGCATCACATCTCAAGGATAGTGATTGATTTCTACATGAATACTCTCATAAATTGTTTATAATGTTGTATTTCAATACAACAGTGATACTCGCAGAATTTAATTAATCGATAGCTAAAATTATATTTAATGTCTCTGCTGGCAGAGCTTCTCGCAAATTGTTCCTAAAAAATCCAAGCAATAAAAAATGTCATCCATTCTGGCAATACTAAAAACAAGACCAACACATTTTCTATACATACAAAAAATGCACTATGCTCAATACTCATGAGAAAGTTGTTGAATAACTCTTATGTGTATCGGCATCGGTACTGTCTGCGTGTGGTCTCTGTACAAAATTCAGATCCATCTGTTTTCGTTCTTGGATCCATCCAAACATATCTAAATGCACATTTTTAGTGAAACATTTATATCCGATTGCAGCATACAAATTGACGTTATGTTCATATTTTTAATCGAAATCAAAACAAACACAAATGAGCATATGTTGACAGATGCCAGATTTTATTTGTGAAGGAAGATTTACGTCTTTGAGAGCCGAAAAGTTCAAATTTTAAATTTGAAGGTATATTAAGTAGATCACTTTTAATCATGGTGTACGAATCAAGAGTACAAGCAGTTATATTGGCTGCTGGAAGGGGCTCCCGAATGACCCAGCTGCTTGGAACAGTGGTTCCAAAATGTTTAGTTCCAGTTTGTGGAAATCCTCTTGTTTACTATCCACTCAAATCACTGGAGGCTGTTGGCTTCCGGGGGAAAGGTAATTCTAAAGAATAATTATAACCAAAACAAATGATGGATTATGATTATTGATTGGTTACTTAAAAGTTATCATTTAAACTTTCAGATATCTTAGTCATTATTCAAGATCGGGATGATGTTCGAAAGGCACTTATTTCTGTTGCGGATCGTCTGGGGCTAACGGGATTGGATATTTTAACTGTTCCCGAGGATTCAGAGGATTTTGGAACTGCTGAGTCGATTCGCATTGCCCTTAATTCTAAAAAACTCACAGTATGTTGAAAACTGAAAAGGATCTTTAAGTTACAGCCACTTCTGTCCAAAATAATTTTAAATAGCTAATGTTGTTGTAATATTTTCCAGAGAGATGCCTTACTAATTTCATGTGATACGATAGCTGACATTCCCTTTAGGGAACTATTTGACTTTCATGAGATTAAAGAGTCGGAGCTAACAACTTTGTTTGTTTCTCCTTTACAAATTCCTGAGAATGTCAAGTTACCTGGCCCAAAAAGTAAAATTAAACATGGTAAGTTGAGTCTGACTATTTTGAAATGTCGTTTTATGCGAGGCTCTGAATTTTGAACTGACAAAAGTGTTAAACATTTAGAGAGGGATATCGTGGGAGTGAAACCTGGAACAAATAATCTGGTATACATGGCTTCTGAAGCGGATTGTGAAGAGGAAGTAAAGCTTCCAGTTTCAACGTTGAAAAGTTGCCCTCACACAAAGATACTAACTGGACTAGTGGATACTCATGTTTACCTAATTAAAAATTCTCTGTTAAATAGATTATTGGCAGCTACAGCAGAAAGGCAAGCCATGAGAAAGTTCAAATTTTTTTTACATCTTTGTCACATTATTGTTAACTTGATTTGATGATTGTAATTTTTGGGTTTTGCAGGAATTTTATTAGCTTCAAAGGAGAATTTATGCCGTTTCTTATTCAAAATCAGTTTCTACCAGATTTCTCAGAATATACTTTTAAATTTTTTGCTTGTATCCATCCAAACTATCGGTGTGTCCGTGTTAATTCTATTCCAAGCTTTGCCCTGGCTAATAAATCTGTAAGAATTATTTTAATTTCTAAATTGGACCGCGAAAGAAAATCGTGACGTGATGTTGTTAAAGGTTAAACTCTAATTAATGTTTCAGGGTGACTGGATAAAAGACGTATTTTTGAATGGCACAATTCCAAAAAGTAAATGCAAAATAGCCAGGGGATCCAAACTGTGGGGAACAACCCTCGGAGAACAATGCAATGTAGAGGAAAAGGTCAAATTAACCAATTGTATAGCTCTGGACGGTGTCATAATCAAAGCTGGAGCAACGGTGGAAGGATGTATTTTATCATCACATTCTGTTATCGGTTCCAATGCAGTACTTAAAGAATGTCTTGTAGGCCCCAGGTACCAAGTTCCAGCTGAAGGTATGTAAAAATGTGATATTCATTCATTATACTAAAACTGTGTAATTTACGTTATATATTATCATATTGTTTGATTTCTATATTTCAGGTCGTTACACCAATGAGCAGTTATCAGTTATGGAGGAAGCATATTTTGGTGATTAATGTATTCTAATGTATGTAGTGTAGAAAAACTAATTGAATTTACTTTGTAAGTTTTTTTTATAAACTACTAATGAAATCTTTCTTTCCACCTCATTCCTCAATCTTGTGTGTATCTCCTCCTTTTTTCTGGTAAACTTATTATTACCAAATTCATGATAAGATTGGTTTTAGGGAAATAAAGCTTACTTGCCATTTGATGCAGTTATGTATTTCTCATTTGAACCTTATCGAATCTCATCAAATGTATAATACTTCCAATTCATGCTTGCATACAAAAAATATTATATGCATAGTGTCCTCAGGAGTCTTCCTGATAAGAATTTATGCATAAGAATAGTAGCAGTAGTAGAGTGTATGAACCACCCGTCAACTTCAAGCTAAAAGATCTCTTTTGGAGGTTCACATTTCGTTTCGGTTTGGGTACATGCCTAAAACTTGCAAATACAGTAAGCATGTTTGTGTACAAAAATGTACAGAATGAATACCTTTTGTGTTACTCTGATTTGATATTTGATGAATGTCTTGATCTTTTAAAATGTTTGTTTTATTTATATTTACCAGTGCTTTAAAATGAAAACCTGAAACTGTCGAGATTTAAGTTTATATACGAACCAGTTTGGTTTTCTTAAAATTGATTGAAACTTGCAGTAAAACTTGTAACCGGTTTGTTTTGAGGAGGAACCGTTGTTGATAATGACGGGAACCGGATAAAAAACTGATCAACAATAATAATTATTAGTGATTAAGAACGTTGTAGCTTGTTGATTCTCAAAGTTGTCTTCTGCCTTTCGTTTTTTGCTTGTGTTGGTCACTGATTGGCTCTCAAATCAAATTTGATTTGCTGATTTTGATTTGGTAACCTCACAGCCAACATGCATACGAACGGTTACGGATTTCGGGAGGTGATCATTGATCAACCTTTTCCAGGGAAATGGATGGACGTGGATATGAATTTGGGTAAGATAAAATTAATCATATTTTCAAACGCATTTTTTAGAACGTTAGTAAATGTATGACTTCTTATTTGGTAGGAGGAGGTCACAACACTTTCCAAGGAACAAAGTTTTCAGATTTCGGAGGTGGATTTTCCTACAGGCCATGCTCTCCTCCAAAGTCTATTGTTCAGAATCGTTGCATTTATTGGTAGGTAAACGAATATTGAAGATGATGTATATCAGAACAGTATAGAAGCTCATGAATGTATTGTTGTTTTGATTTATAGGAGAACCCTCAACGACACCTTGGAGCTTACAGAAATTTCAATGGACCACAATTTATTTGATAACCAGGTGAGATATGCTTCCATGATCTAATGATGTAAGGCATTGTAAGGTGAAATTTGATTCTTCAACTTAATATTTTTTGTTGTTGTTCAGGTGCGCTACATATTCCAAAACTCTCCCATTGTTGGACCGATTACCATTCACGAAACTGATACAAACATAGTGATCCTAGTTGCAACAGTCACATCAGTGCACCGATTTGTATTCATTCATCCAAAGAGAATGCCAGAGGTAAATGCTCGTGCCATGTTTCATAAAAAAAATTCTAATTCCTTGATGGAAGTGGAAGAAATTTAAAGTTTCATACTTTTTTCTATAGCTGCCTGCAGACAAGTCTCCACTGGGAAATAACAAGCCATCCATTTTCTACCAGATTTGCAACAAGCCGCAAATGAGTTTCAGAAGTTTTAACCTCTACGATAATGCCATAAGTAAGGCTTGTGATTGTTAACTTTTATAAATGATCACTAATCAAATTTCCTTAATATCATATTTCATTTATGCAGATCTACCTGTTCCTTTGAGTGCAACGTGTTTCTTCGTTCAAAGCTCACTATATCCTTCAACCCAGCCGGCGTCACAATTAATGGTTCCTCAGCAGTTTTGTAGTGGAGAATCGTTTTTTGCGTTTTCATATGAAAACGGTAGCGTTCAAGTGCTTAGAATTTCAAAGGATGACACGCTTACAAATTATGATTTGAACCAGGCTAATCTTCTTGTAAGATTGTTCTCTGGATTCACTCCTTCCATACTTCGGTAAGTTTTTTATAGATGAAATAAATATTAATTGATGGTAATTGGTAATGAAGTTCATCTCGAATCACAGTGGGTCTGGAACATCATATGAAGCAGTGATTGGATTACAGTTCTTTACTGCGCGAGTTGATAGAGGTCCCAAGTCCTTATTTTTGGTGACATTAGCAATGAATGGACATTTAAAGTTGTGGATGGGAAACAATTTACAAGGCACTGTTGGATGGACGTCCCTATACTCTGAGTTTATCAACCGTAACGTAGCGGATGGAATGTTGACGACTGGTATTTACACAACCATTTATATACATGAATGTAAAATATTGTTTCAAATCAATTACAATTTGGATTATTCTTTAGATTCAAGCATGCTGTTGAAAAAGTCTAACCAATTGGACTTGGATGAGTTGCCATTCTTTGTCATATACGTTCCCGGTGATGGGTTTAGGATCTACAATGTCTTAAAAGGGGTCGTTGGACAAAACTTTTCCGGTGGCTCGCAGGCAGTGCCTGGTTCATCTCAGTTTGTGCTTCAAGAGGCTCGCCGCATTGATTTTAGAGTATGTAATTTTATATTCCAAAATACTTTTTCAAAACAAATATTTGAAAGGGACATGTTTGTATTTAGGAAAGAGAACTAATTGATTTTACCGTAACTCCGGAATACCTCCATCTGCTCATCAACAATCCCGAAGAAGAGATAGAGTGGGAAGTAAAGTCTTACAATTTAAAGGAATCGTTGAATCCCCGTTTTAATCTGGCATTATTGGAACCATTGCCTCTGCCAGATGTGCCAATGTCTAGTGATTCGGTCGATCCAAAAGAGTTTTACATGGATCTCGTTTTTAACAAGTCATCATTTAACAAAAACACAATTATTCAGGCTCTTACGGTAATAATACTAATACTATTCTGTTCAATATTATATGAACTCAAGTTTTAATTACATTTTATAAATTCAGATGTTCAAGAAGGATGAAGATGATTTGATTAATGATCAAGACTGGAACTCATTAAAAATTACTGCCATGAATGTAGTAGATAGAGAGATTGCTTTTGTTACATCCACGACTGATTTCGAGCTGTCGGATGATGACTATACTGGCTTATGTAATAAGTACTGGATGATGTTTTACAGTAGCTGTGTCGAATATCACATTGTAAGCAGCTATCAAACTCTACTTCTCATTTGTACTTAAACTTAATGTTGTGCCTTTTGAAGATTAATTTTTTTAATTGACTTATTAATATAGCACACAGTAAAGCCACTTGGATTATTCTATGAAACCAATACCAGAATGTTGTGCATTGTCAAGAAGAGTCGGATCTCGTTTCTTCGCCCCACAGATTCTCTAGAGACCTTGTATTACTTCCCCCACTGTGTTCAAGTTTCTGAAAACATCGATGGTGGAGGTATTAAAGCACTAAAAATAATTTAGCCTTATTTTAATCAGATCATACATCGTAGAGTATGGCAAGTGTTAAACTAAGAAGTTGGATGTATTATAGATGACCGCATGATACAACTGCAAATGATGTTGAAATTCTTTGAACTTTTGGATGTGATTGAGTCAACTATGGGAGAGGATCACCGGCAAAAGATGGACCGAAATTTGCGAACTAGCCATGTAATGTTGGAGAGTGTTTCTGAACATATTGCAAATCTTTTGACAGAAGCCGATCCTCGTAGTTTGCATTTGGTGAGCAACTTAAACAGATCCGTTTTTAGTTAGGATTGGGAAAAGAATCTAATTTAATACGCGAGTTTTTTTCATAGGAGTACCGACACTTTATATCTCTAATTACTGTGAAGTTGAAAGATATCGGTGAGCTTGGTGATCAAGCTCTAAGGCACGTACTTTCTTTACTTTTAACCTGGGAAAGAGATGGTGCATTTGTCGATCCGGCTGGAGGAGATGCAGAGGAAGACATGGACACTGGAGGACCAATGGTTACAGAATTCTTTATGGGAAGTCGTTTGGGAGCTCATTTGTCATACAAAATTCTGAAACAATTACTTCACCACAGGTGCTTAATTTTTAATACTGTTTTAACTTGGTTTTAACTTTCAATATCAAGCATAAACTAATAAGTGTTTTTCACAAAATTAGATACATGATATCGCGCAACACAGTTATTTTGCAGTCAATCTGCATTCGATACTTTTCCCAAAACAATGAGCAAGAGGGAATATACATGTTACCAACATGGAACGAGCGCAGAGAAGCTGTAACTGCAACCACATACTATTTTGCATTGCTGGAGCTTGCTGAAGAATATTTTGAATATTCCCGACCTATAACAAAGTAAATAGAACCCAATTATAACATTATTGTAATTATAATTATAAATACAGAAGGGCTAATTGTTCATTTTCCTTTGGACAGGGATAAAGGATTGAAAGTTGCGAATTCTCTGAAAGCATTTACTTCAGACCACCTTAAAAATGAAAACTTTATGGACGTTCAGTGGCCAATGAGATTGATGGAAAGCTTTTGCATTTCAAATCTTGGAGGGTTATCGATACGAAGCAGAGTTAGCAGAAGCAAAAAGTCTGGTATTTTAGCTTACGCAGAAGCTGCCGGTAGATCAATGTAAGAGCTCATAGACATATACATGATTAACTTATCTTTATTCGAATGGATGTATTTTAAATGAAATATTGTGAATAACCTACAGTTTACCGAATGATCCAACAACAAGGGATCATCCGCTGGAAGAATTTTTGATAGTAACATGCCAGTATTCTACTTTAATGAAATATGCCCAGTACATGACTACTTACTTTCCTTTGGCCAAAGGAACGTTGCGTAAGTTTACTAATGGATAATAATTTGTGTGCTAAAAATGGAAATTAATTTAAATTGTTTGTATGTGGATTCCAGGGAAATTCTATCTTGGCTTATCACATTTGTGCCTTCATAACTTTGACACATCCCTCAACTACTTTCAATCAATATCCTTTCGCGAAGCGTGTGATGACGTATATTTTTGTATGAAGTATCTGGACTTTAACGGCAACGAAAATCTTCCATTTGAAAAACTTCAAGAATTATATTCCGGCTATTTTCTAAAGATCATCAAGTTGTTTGAGATATATGATCAAACTCCAGCCATCCAGAGGCTTGCAGAAGATGGCCTCAAGATAGCTTCAGATATCGATAATGATGCGATTACACGAATGTGTACCCTAGCTTTCAGATCTGCGATAAAGTTGGATGATTACAAGTCTGCTTACAAGTACATTCAACAAATCCCTAGTGCTGAAGGAACTGATGGAGTGAAAGAGCGAAAGGAAAAGTTGGCATCGCTTCGAATTTTCCTTGCAAGAATCATTGAAAAAGGAGATGTGCAAACGCTAATGACCCTGGATATGGCTGACATGTTCAATAAGATATCCACAGTAAGGGAAAAGGTAGAAGATATTTTGGGAAGTCAGGCAAATTTGTCTGACCCTTTGCAAAGGGATGGAGTGTACCAAATACTGTGTTTTTACCACGTTAGCCTCCAAAATTTTCACAAAGGTATGGCGAAGCAATGACATTCAAAATTATCAAGTCCTTTAAACTGAGAATATATATGTATATTTTAAACTTCTAGCTGCCTCCGCAATGTACATTCGCGTCATCCAACTTGGCGAAAGGGGAAGGGGTTTGGAAGGTCTTATTGCACAAAATGAGTCTCTTCTTGACGTTTTGACTTGTTTGAGTTTGGTGGAGAACAAAGACTATCGATTTGTGATTCGAAAAACTGGTGTTACTCCTAAATTACCTGAGCCAACCATATCCTATGATAAAGTTACGGTTAGTTGCTTCGATTGATTTAAAATCAAGCATGTTTGTACTTTATGATGAACCTTTCGTCTAATAACATAACGATGTACATTCATATATAGATTCCGCCTCTGTTGCATGAACAATATCCGTTGGAAGTTAGGAATTATGACGATATCCTAAAAGAACTGAAGCTTATCGGGGCTCTAATTAAAATTGCACAATTTTTACCACCCAACCCAGTAAAGTCAACAGAATTTGAGTCAAGAGTTCAGCAAGCCATTGATGTGCTTACACAACACCATTTTTACGACGATGCACTCAACTTGGCTAAAGTTTGGGGAAAACCTGTAGACGCCACTATCTTGTGTTTCACTTCCTCTTGCGTTTTCCTTCAACGTGGAATTTTCCCCCAAACTGGAGATCCGTATGACTACATTCGACATATTGACATTTCAGGTTTGTAGAAGGATATTACGTAGAGTCAATAGTGTGACCGATATAATGATAATGTTAACTTGTATTTAATCCTTTTAGAATTACCAAATAGCAACACGGATGTGTTGGAGTTAGCTTTTCGTACATTGCATAACTACCTGATGACTCACGAAAAGCCAGCCGAATCTGGTCTTTATCAAAAGGTTGCAGTCAAGTTTTTGTCGTGTGGGGTACAGCTTCCTCAATGGCTAATTGATGACTACAAGGTACAAACTTTGTTAATAGTACTGTTAATAATACGGCAGTATAAATGTAAATTGCTATTAACAAACTAATATGGTGTCATTTTCAGCGGCGTAACTGCTCCCAGCTACTTAGATGCTACATGACGTATGGCAAATGGGAGGAAGCAACAACCTTGGTGGTCAATATGATCGATGCTGTGTTAGGACGTCGCCCTCAAGAGGAGTTTGATGCTTCCATTCAAAAAATTTCTTCCTATGATCCTGTTGAACCCGTCCTTCCATTTACTGATATCAATGTATTAGCAAACGAAATGAAACTAAGAGGAAAGACAGAACATCATCTTATCAATCTTCATATAACTGTGAAGGAGGCAGTTCGCTTGTTCTGTGACAGAGTTGAAGAATGTACTGCTGAAAGAAAAAGGCTGTATTGTGTTGAGTAACTGGTATAGCTAAAAATATGATAGAAAAACTACTGTTAAACGGTTAATTTCACCAACTTTAAGATTACGACTACTTTGATGAATAATTATTTCATATTTTTATATATACATTGTTGTACTATGGTAGAGTAGTCATGTCCAAAGTTCTCTTTCTGTGTTCGTAACTTATGTATATGTTTACTTTAGAATAAATACGATTTTGTCTCAGATCAAAATATACAACGGGGTTTTATTTCCTTGTTAGTATAATAAGTAATTATGTGAAATTTATTTATAACCTTATTATATGGTGTATGAATTTAAACTTTATGCATTGCTGAAAAAGCATTGTAAAATGCAAATTAGAAATTGCCGTTTAGTCCCACTTGGCTAAAAACGAATTCGCCAATGATGGCATAATCGTCAGCTTTCGTCCCAGCCTGTATGAAATTACAAAAATATAACATAATATATGGTTAAAAATCAATAGCTTCTAGAAGTTACAATGTGTGATATACTTACGCAGTCAAACCTTCCGTGACAGCGCTAACTTTATCTGACGGACAAACAACGGCACATGCATAGTTGTCTAAAAACAGAGGCTTCAAATACTTCTCAGTGATTGGAAGCAATTCGCCGAGTTTCACTTCAGATATTTTATCAATCAATAGCCTACAATACAAAATAGAAGGGTTAAGTCAATGTAATACAAGACGAGTGCCTCATATGATACAGCATATATTACCGAGTGTAGTTGCCGGGAAGGTTCCTGTAGTACGCAGTCAATGAATTGCTGGACAGACCTAACGGAGTTTTCTCCGTTTCAATATATTCAAATATTAAGGAGCTCTTTGCTGACGTAAGTAGCTCCTCTGACAGCACTGTTTCTCCAGATAAATGACTTTGGATAATGTCCAGTGCAATTTTATATGCACCCGCAATATCCGAACAGCGAGATAGAGTAAAGTAAAGTACTCCTTCATTAGCAGTTGCAGAGCAGTAGTAGTCATAGGCAAAGCCTCCTCCACGTATTCCACGCCAGAATGGTCCCTCGGATTGAGCAAAATACTGTAAGGTTGTTATTAATGGTGCAAAATCTGGGTCATCATAAGAAGTTAGGCAAGGGACTGCTTGCGATAGATAGGCAGAATCTTCTGCTCCAAGTCCTAAAATCTTTCCAATCGGGTTAGATTTCATTTCATTGGCAGGCACCATAAATGAAATATCTGGCTCGTTTGCAAGCCTAAATGTATATTTTAAGATTATACATAAATGACCAATCTCAACAAAATACTAAATTATCTAGTATCCATTGTGGTATACTTACCTTTTCGAAATAGGAGCATCTTCAGCGAAGGGGAAAGATTTCTTCAATAAAGTAGCAAAGTCTTTCGTAGGAGAATCAGCCAACTTTGCATTCAGCTTAGCTAAGCTAGTGGATATATGAACTACAGTGTTGTTCGGATCCGTGATTAAAGCCCGAATGGCATCAAAAGCTTGTTGCACTTTCTTATCCGATTTTGGGAGGGAGGAAATTAGATCTTTAAGAAACCCATGTTGACGCACCAGACTGGAAACTTTGACGTTACTGTCAGGCTTAAACAGCAGATCCCGAATAATGGCGTGACACATTCGACTACCCTTTCGTTTTAACTGCGGAACATCACCAGCCATTTTGTTTGCAACAACTTTAATACGATCCCCTTTCCATTGTGTCTTCCACAGAATTTTTCTTATCCAATCCATGCCTTGCTCAATCTTGTCCAACTCTATTTGTAAACCAAGAGATAAGATGTGAGGGAAGCTACCACACCTAAATCTTCCACCACCATCGATTCCCAGATCCATTCCACATGACAATAATTCGCGATTCATTGAAGCTATAACATCTTCGTAAGAAATCAATGTTCCGTCATCGTCAAGAATAGGAGATTCTGTTATGTACTCTCTGAACACTTGCAAGTATTTCTTATGTTCTTTACTCAGGCTTGTAGTATCCAAAAGAACAGAGACCTAAAGTTAGGATTAAAACAAGTACAATCCTTACGAACTTCAAATCTATCATTGAACCTAATCTAACTAGTAAAATGAACTCACGTAAACAAAGTTTGAATTGATGTCATCCACGTATAAATTGGCCTTAAAGTCAGCAGCCCAGTCTGGATTTTGATACCTGGTGATTTTGTGATAGCAAATTGATTTTGTACAAGGCACACTGATCTTCTCCATAAAAGACTCTGGAACTTCTCTCTAGATGAAAAAGTAAAATGATTCGAGTTCTCTATCTGTACTTCCATATATTGAAATAATAATGAAGTAAATGAAGTACCGCGTTGTCTTCCATAGCCTCTTTCAATTCCACTGCCAATTTCATCAGACCAGGTTTACCCAAAATTTCGTGTCTCCCTTTAACACGATTTTCTTCTTCTTCTGCCAAGGTTTTTTGGTATTTTTTACTTGGAGTTGCATTAATAATGACCCACTTTTGATTTAATATTCCTTCTTGGATCAAACCAACCCAAAATTCCTTTGGACGACTAAGAAATCCTTTAATTGTTAAAGTTCCACTGATTCGTTTTTCAAACTACCAAACAGTGAAAATGCAAGCATAGATTACTATAGACATCATCTGATGTAATTAGTAATTATGAAAATATAACGGCAAAATACCATGTCTTGTTCATCGTTTCCGTAGAGGAAATCGCCAATGACGGCGTAAGCTATAGAGTTGTGAGGAGAATTTTCCATCGAGCTTAATTCCTCCTGAATATTTTTCTTAATGACATCAGTCATACGTTCCATGTCAAAATTCTCCACCTGCTTTTCCAAGGTTGCTTTTAGCTGCTCGGGAATCTTATCTATACCGCCTAAATCAACTCCTTCAAACTCAAAGTAAAATGTTGTGCGACTGTTTTCCATTTCTGAATACTCAACCTAAAAATTCAATATTGAATTTGAAATTTTACTGAATCAATGAATTTGGTTTGAAATGAAAATTATACTCCTTACTGAGGATGCCAAAGAGTCGTCTGTTTCAACAAAATCTTGTTGAACTGGACCAACTGAGCTGTCCGTTAAATACTCGAATAACAGTCGCATCGCAGCCACCCTAAATAATGCAAATCATTAATGTTACATGGCAAATATTGGAATACATACTTTTTAGATAGAGCCACTCAACTGGTCAAACTCTTTGATTGCTGATGGCCCACGAAATCCGATAGTTACCAGTGCTTCATCCTCATCATCCGAAGGAAACTTAATATTTTTCACAACCGGAGCAGAGATTTCAGGAACATCTTCCAGCCAAGGTTTTGTCCAACCATCAATAACTCCCTAACACAGTTGGTATTGAATAATATATAACTCAACCTAAAAACTAGCAATAACTGCCATTGCCATACTTATGAAATATTACAGTTTTTACCCTTTCAACCAATTTCTTGATCACAGGATCCAATGATCTGAATAGTTTTGTTGGTTCAACCATTCCGCAGATAATAATACTAGTATTTCTGGGGTTATAGAATTTATTGTGAAAATCCTTGACCTACAACGTGTAAAATTAGCTATTAATTTTCCTGTGAATTTGAATCTCAGTTAAAAATTCATACTGTATTGCCGTTAAATTACCTTCACATTATTGCAAGTTTCTCGCAAATTTTTCAACACTCCTCCCGTTTGATAATGATAACCAGATTCCGGAGGGTAAATGGTTCGCGTTAACTCAGTATTTGTTTTATCAGAACTCGTGTTTTCTAAAGCTTGAATTTCCGAGTACACAACACCACCATCAGTGCCTTCTCCAGTTGTGTGATAAACTTCAGTTTTAAAAGCCGAGTCCTATGAGAATTTCAGAGGGATAATTCGTAAAGTTTCTTACTACATTTATAAATTAATTACTGAGTTTTAAATTACCGTTAGAAGTGGGTAGAATATGTGGTCCATGTAAATGGGTAAGAAAGTACAAAAACCTTCACTTCCAGCAGTGCTCAAGGTGTAGCAAGTGTGGTCAACGTCTAAGATAGAATCCAATTTTGGAAAATAAGTAACTACAACCTAGTATAGTAAGCCCTTAAGTTGCATTAAATTCAGACTATATACCTGTCCACGCATTTGTTCCAGACGCTAAGCACTTGTTAGCCAACACATCCAAAATCCCTTTATACGGATACTCTTCGCTGCCAAGAAAGATAAGATGTTCCAAAGTATGTGGTAGCCCATCATCATCTTCTGCCCGAGTTGCTGCAAATGTCAAATGTGGCCATTATTATTTTTTTTACATATAACCAAATGCTGATAAATATAAAATACAATTGCATATTACCTAGAACAATGTAACCGTTCACCACAGGCCCTTCTATTTCAGCATGTACGATTTCCAGTCCTGTACTCTTTGACCTGTACTTCGTAACTGTATGAATCCCATTGGCTTTCGCAGAAAAGACTTGCTCAAACTCATTATCCACTTCAGAACTGCCCATGATTATGCTTAATCTGCTGTAGTGATTCAAATCAACTTCAACGGCTTTCAGATTTAAATAATTTAGACTACGGAAGCTACAGTCGGCTTTTAAACCCCTTCTCTTCACTACTCCAGGAGGTTCTCCTGATAAGACAATTCTCCTACTGAAACTAGTTCTAGCTATAGTTTTAAAACCGAAAGATAACAGCTTTACTTCACGTGAACTACTGATTTTAATCAAAGAACTACTTGCCAATACATTCTAGCTTAGGGAGAAAATTATTTAACAGATGCTCCAATTTGTTTTTGTTCCATCACATACCTAAAGAATACATCTAATGTCATCTCTTAAAAGATGTGTCGGTCGGCAAAAATTTTATTGCGCGCTCGCTATTGTTGGAATTTCTCAATGGTATTGTTGGTACATATTTGAGACATGAAAATTGTAAGTATACAAATTGTCAACAATCAAAAAAAAAGGAGATACATATTAGTTTAGTAAACCCAACAACTTTAAAATCAAAACTCATTTAATTATACATTAAGTAGATTTCTGGAATAAATACATATTTTACATAATTTTCAACACTTAGCAGTTTTTTATTAGAATAGTAAATATTTACATGGCTTGATATCTTAAACAAAATCCTGTGTTATCAATATCTGTAACTCGAACGTTTGAGTAATATTCGCACATATCTGGTGCTGTTACAATGTGCTGTATAGCCCTGAATAATAGGACATTTAAAAATTTCCCGCCCAGTATAGTAATTTTCACGCTTGGGCGTATTTATCTGCCTTGTTGCTGAATTGACATTGACAAGTGGGGGCAACCATGTGCAACCATTGAAGATCGAGACGTTAAAACCTCCGCGTTGCAGTTATTTATAACCCCGTCTCACATGTTTTAAGTGGGTCTGCCCAAGATTCGCTCTTAGTGATATTAAAAAAATCATTTCCGATTTCGTTTTCATCAAAGTGAACACGAATTCTTGTGTGACTTCCAGAGTCTGCTGTAACAAAGTCCACACAATGCAAATTACAATTGAAAAATAAAATTTTTTCAAACGTGCAGTAAAAACTCACTTGTTGTAAGTGCAGGAAATTCTTTACCACACCGTTTCTCAGAATCAATTGTAATCCAGTCTGTCATGCAAGGCGTAGACGGAGATGGCGTGACGGAGTCAATACTGCCACTAACAAGAAAACGCTTTCGTAATTCAGTGTTCTCGGCGTCCACTTCGTTGCAACGATCCCACTATTTTGAAAAATGCATTCTTAAATGCGGCTTCAAACAAACTTTGACCAAAATTAATTACCGTAAACGTTGATCCTCCGGAGGTCGGCTTTACACAAATTGTATATTTTTGATTGTTAAGCTGTTGCGGAAAACCAAAACTTTTTACTGCCGCTGTAGAAGATGTAAAATACTGAAGGCAGTCATCCGGAGCTACAAATAATCCAGATTCAAACATTTAGCAACATTCCATTTGTGATTTCGAGATATTCTTAACAAGTTATCACACCTTTGTTAACAGAATTACAAGGTATTTGAGTTGCTCGGATTACAAAGTTGTTGGAGACCACTTCTGAATGAATGATTACACTAATTGGATCCGAGGCACCGTACGACAGAATCACTAATAGTTAATATTAAAAATTACTTTAGGTTCAAATTATGCATAAATTGAAATCCAAGAAATAATTCAGATATTTTCTCACTATGCTGCTTGTTTAATCGACCGCACACTTTCAATGGGTTATTAAGGTTTGCTGCTCCACTCACAGTGATTGATTCCGACTGACAGTTTCCAGCATTTGGACCACTACTTTGGGGTGGTTGCAGCATCACATTGTCAAAATCAAGTCTTATTTGACATAGCCCAGGTTGCTGAACAATAATTTAAGGGCTAGTTTTCAAGTATTTAGTAAGTTATAAGTTCTGACTTATCGAAATGGCTTACCTTGGGAAAAAGAAACTCGCATGATCCTGCCATGCTAGATTGTACTAAATTTTCAACCGCTTCTGTTACCAACACTGTCCGCTTATTGGCCAAACACTGCCTATTAACTAAAAGTCCAGAAGATAATGTTCATTTGAACTCGATGTATAATATGCAATTTAAAACCTTATGGACATAATAAATTATATTGCATACATTTGCAGCATGTTCCAATTCCTTGCTGACATGCCCCCACACTTTCTCCTCCAGAAGCACTGCATCTTTTTCTATATAAATAATGTTTGCATTAGTAATATTTTAGTATTTTTATTTATTTGATTTAGAAGTTCCAGTGAAATCATGTACCTTGACAAGCAAACCCCTTCCATTTGATTAGTGTTTGTTGGACTGCATGGTTCCGGGGGAAAGTTTATGACGGCAAAAGGAAACAAATCTGTATTGTAAAACGTATAACGGATTTAAGTACTGATTTGTAGAACATGTTTGAATACAGAATAAATCTTACAGCGTTCTGCCCGATAACTCAAAGCATTTCCGTTTACTAGTCTAACGTTTTTATGTTGGGATTTCGGAAACGCTACTGCAGACCCTAACAAAATGCTGCAAATCAGCAAGCTGAAAGAACGGAGAAAATAACCCATGATTCGAACTGTTTGATGAGCTCAAGTTGACTGGTGAAATTGGGGTAGACGCTTTTCTTTTATTGCTTGTCCGTAACCTTCAAATGTCAAATAAAATGCTAAAGTAGGTCCGGGAAGCGGATTTAGAATGCTTGCAGGGATTATTTAATGATAAATAGTGGCGAATGACGAATCTTGATTTCTGGGCAACTCTTTGATACGTGTCATACCGCCATGAAAGCAAATTTACTAACATTTCATGCAAACAAGATGGTTGATAAAGTACGCGGAATTCATTATTGGTATAACAAATTGAAATGACAAATTTTATTTATTTTTGAAGATCAGTGGAGCCGTATGTATGCACATTATAAAGATTGTAAAGGGCTGTAAAGGTTTAAATATTATGGCAATAAAACCTCCATCCTAGAGCCGTGGATTGCAGCTTTGGTCTACAACTAACTTTCAAATCGCCAGCAGGACGACTTCATATGTTGTCAAGTTACAATGAAAAAAACTACATGTTATATATCATATGAATATGACACAAATAACTGCCCAAAAATACGATATTGTGGTAGCCTCAAGTTCACAAGATTCTGCATCTATTTTTTCTGTATGAGACAAAGTCTGTCTAGTGTCGTAAACTCAAGTTATTACGAGCGGTGGTACAAGGCGAGGAAGTTGGATTAGAAATTAACTCTAGGCTACTGCTCCTGCGCCGTTGAGAAGGAATAAAAAGAAACATGGCTCAATTACCCCTTAAACTCCTGAATGAATGCGATCACAACTACTGCGTCCCGGTATAATAACCCGAAATTCTTCGCTTTCTCCCCTTATGAACCCACCATGAATCATAGCTTAGAATATTAAATCTATTTTATGTCTCATGGTACCCCAGCTTAAAATAAGATTGACACAGCTTTCCTTCGTGCTTGATCAATAATGCTTTCTCTTAATGTTACTCCAGTCGATCCAAAATCCAGGATCTTGCCAAGTTCCATTCGCTTGCAACCCTAACGTAGTATGTGACAACCTCGAGCCGGCTGATGTTCGGGAATCTCTTAGATTGGAACTGATTCGTCAACTCAAAGAGAAAAATTACTATGAACTCTTAATGAAAAAGCTGGACAAAAGTAACTATAAAATGAGAAAGGACGAAATGTTTACAAGAATGCAAATCGAAAAGAACGAAAAGGATTTCCAGGACTGTTTGTGTCGGGTAATAAATAAAATAAAAACTCATAAATTAAAAGTTTCAAGTTGCATAATTCATTAAGAGAGTACTACTTTTATCTTTACAGCAAGAACGTGAGAAGGAAAGGAGACGAGGGCAAATTTGCACGGAAGAGAATTTCGCTGCAGCCATGAGGGAAATGAAAGATGAAGAAGTCAGGGAATCTGCGTTTAGGTAATCCATAGCAAATGGCAATCTTAAATCCTACTTCTTACTTGTAATGTATAATTGAATTGAATTAAAATGACTTCTACAGAAAACAGCTTAAAAACTGTGCACCGGAAATCCGAGAGTTGGAGCGACAGATTCGCCGAGCGTATTATGCCAAAACGCTGTATGCCCAACGACTAGAAGGCGATGCACTCAAACTTGAAGAAAAAGTTCGTGAACGGGACAGCTATGAGATGATGTTGGAACAGATTGAAAAGTTTGATCAGGCAGAGCGAGACAAGATTCAGGCAAACTTCATAAAGCGAAAGGAATATTTGACCGAGCTCAAGAATCAAATGGAAGATGTAGGCAGTAAAATGGCTAATAAGATGGATGAAATGAGCAAAGACAGGGCTATGATTGATGAAATTATTAGTACTATCAAGCAAGAGGAATTACAGTAAGTTTATGTACTTTGTGAAACACTCAATATATAATTTCTCTAATATGATTATATTCAATTTTGCATGCAGGGATCTCATGGAAAAAGTCGGAAAAGTAAAGTTGTACCAAAGTGAAATAAATCACTTTCTCCACTCACGAGAAGCTCATCGGGAGCGTGAAAGGCAGAGAGAGGACCAGGAAGAAACGTGAGTTGTCTTTTGAAAATGAAGTCTAATTTTAAGACAAAAATGTTTACTTAAAAGGATGGTTTTCAGACGACGACGGAGATACGTGGAAAAGAAAGCAGAGGATGAAGCCGCTTTCAAAAAGGCAAAGGAAGCTCAAGATGCTGTTAAAGCTGCAATTGTAGCAAGGGCTATTGAGCGAATGATGAAAGAGCAGTTCAAGCAAGAGGAGATTGAGGAGCTTCGTCAAGAGCTCCGAGAAGAAGAATTGGCAGCCGAACTTCGTCAAAGAGAACTGGATGATTTGGCCAGGAAGCAGAGACAAATGATTGAGCTAAAGGCAGCTGCTGATGAAGCTATTCGAATGAGGGAAGAACGTCTGGCATTTGAGAAGAAGGAAGAAGACGAGTATCGTAAACAGGTTGGCTGATGTGAATAGTAAAAATTTTGACAACAAAATAATGTGAATTGCTAATGATAAGATTGCTGGGTTTCTTCAGCTTATGGAAAAATTCGCCGAAGACGAACGTCTGGAGCAGATGAGCTACCAGAAGCGACGTCAACGTGAAAGGGAACATCGGAAGCAGGTTGAGCAAATGATTGCTGAGAGGAGATGTATTCGAGCTCAAGAAAAGGAGAAAGATCAGCATGTACTGGATTGCTTTAATATCGAAACTGCGCGAAGGTAAAGAACAAGTTTGCAAATGACAATGACACAATCCATTTTTCTGGCTCGTAAGACTTGACAACAAATTTTATTGTTCTAACAGGCAAGCTCTAATTGATGCCGAGAGGCTTCGTTTGCTTAAAAAACATGGGCCAGAAATCATCGGCTTCATTCCTCGAGGCGTCATCAAAGATCAGAAAGAGTTGGAAAATCTGGGCGAACCTTACTTGTCTTACTACAGGAATCCGCCATTGGAGCCTGATCCAACTACCATTGATACAGAGCCATGCGAAGAAGAAATTTTTAAATCGATGACACTGCCAAAGTTTGGAAGGTATTAAAAACCTTGTTTATGAACAACTGTTAATGAGAAATGCCAATGTCATTCACCCAACTCTACTTTTTACTTCTACTGTAAATAATATGAAATAAAATGATATTTCCGTGACATGTTTGGACTTTAAATAAAGGTCTGGTCGACTAATGACTTGTAAAAATACATAAAATTGACATAAAGCTAATGTCCTGTTGATGAAACAATGATTGCAATGGTTAATATTCTCACTGTGCCCCGGTCACGCAGATAACCTTCAGTTCATGTAATGACATTGGAGTGCAAATGCAATCATTAAATAACAAATAATGTTTGATCAAATCAAGTAATAAAACCGGAAAACATTCATACAATTTTTTGTTTGTATTTACGTTAGTCGATTGTTTTACTATTGCATTCATTTCTATTTATCTTTGAGATTTTGTATATACAAAAAATAATTTATCAGTCACGCTTACAACTAGTGAACAGTGTTTGGTCTGGGTCTACCTAGACCTAGCCGTCCGATGACACGACTAAAGTTGAGTATATTCCAAACAAAATCCCTTGTTGTCAATATCAGCTAATGGAGGCATTTGTAAACCTGGCGTTGGATTTGTTACGACGGTGAGTAGGCAAACACACATGCTATTAGTCGAACCCGCATCACAATTACAGTTATACACTCCATCAACGCTAGCATCCATGCAACTCGTATTCATAGGATCACTGCACGTTCCATTTGGTAGGGGTAATATGAAAGAAGGTGGTGGAGGAGGAAACTCTTCCTTATCGAAGTATACGAAAACTTCATACGGTTTCCAGCCACCTGTAAATATAAAAGCATGAAAAAATTCCTTGCAAACTTTTATTTAAATTCGGTTTGACTTTCGGATCATTACTTTTTATAGGAGGGAAAGGTTGATCATCACACATTCTTTCTTTTCCCTTAATTTGAATCCAATCTGCCATGCATCGGGGTGGAATTGGGCCTCCGGCTAGAACGGGGGTACTAATGGAAAATGGTGTTTGAACCCCAGTACACGGCATCCACTTTTCAGAGCAAATAAGAAATAATTTTATAATCATTAATGAGTTTGAATATTTTCATTCCGACTGTATACCTGTATCTCAGAACTCTGTGCTAAAGGCTTCACGCAAATGGTGTACTGCTGGTTGTTCTGCTGCTGTCCACCAAAGTCAAAACTCTTAATAATGTCATGAGTTTTTGTGTAATACTGCAAACAATAGTCCGGGGCTATGTGAAACAAAAATTTTAGCAATTGAATTAGATCAAAGACCAATTAATTAGTAGTTCCTTTATTTTTTGTGTTTAAGAACTAATCGTAAGTATCATGAGTTACCTCGATTTTTGGAATCGCATGGTATTTTAGTGGCAACTATCCTGTAATTACTTCCAGCAGTCTTAAGTAAAGGGGAAACTTCAATCACGTCTCGGGAGCCATACGTAAGGTACACTATTAAATTGCAAGCATAGGTTAAAAATATATGTTGTACACAGATTTTAACAAGTTTCACAATGCCCCAACTTCAGCAACTCTTAAATCTTACTATGCTGTCCTGTGAGTTTTCCACATGTTACAAAGTTATCAACAGTAATTGAACCATCAATTCTTAAACGGTCCATGTCACAGTCTCCGAATGCGTCGGCACTAGCGCTATTAAATTCAACAAAGTCTAGTCGAATTTGGCAAATGTTGGGTTCCTAATTAGAAATGGAGATACACATTAGACGTGTAGTGCAGATTAAGATGTGTCACGATAGAAAATCTTACCTTCCGAAAGCGGAAAGAACATTGGGTATCGATCGGTGATGGTGACTTTAATGTGGTAACAAGCTCAGTCACATCAATAGTTGTTTGATTTACAGAACACATTTCAGTGACTAGGAGGAAATTCAGTTTATGTTAAAGATCTTGTTAAAAACGGCATATTTATTGGGAGTACTAAAGTTATACACAGTTAGGGGACTTACACATGCAGCATTCTCCAAATCCATCCTGACAATTTCCGTTCAAAGAGCCTCCACGTTTGGAACATTTGCCCCTGTGATAAAATTTATCATTTAAATGTATCAATTCAAAATACACTTCACTTAAGTTTGACTTAACTTACTTTTGAACGCAAACACCGTCTAAATTGGATCCACAAGGACTTCCTTGAAATGTTACCCAAACGAATGGGAACAGATCTGAATGATATCCCAATAAAATTTGGTTTTTTCAGACGGAAACAAATTGACAGAATGCTACTTTAAGTTCAACTTACTTTTCGAAACTCTAGAAGAGCTTGCTTGTAACTCTCTGTTTTCATTCTCAGCAACAACTTTCTTCTTCCGATAACACTCGCATAAATTCACTAATAATACAATAGTGGCTAGAAAAATGGCAATGTTCCTAGCGTAAGTTCGAAATTGAAACATGGCTAAAGAAATATTACGTTGAACGCATCCAACTAGGTGACATGCGTAAAATACAGGTTCAAATCTTGATTTGTACACCTTGTTAACGAGACACCTGCATTTTATAGTGCCCTAGAAAGCTGCCAAATTAAAGCAATATCATACCAATTTCAAAACAACTAAAAGTAATCACTTCACCCTGTTATTATACGTAACCATAATGCTCCGCTATAGATTTATGCATGTGCTTTTGGAAGCTTATTTTGTATTACATTTCATAAATTGGTGTCTATTATAAGCTTAAGTGGTATATTCTTGTGATCTTCGTTATGAGGTGATAATCGTCTTAATTCGCTGTTTAAACAAACAAAGCAGTGAAAGCACAATATAGGTGCAGGTGATTTAAATATTTACTTCATGTATCACAGACATGATACTCAAACCCAAACATTTTTAAAAGACATCTCAACTACGAATTCGTATATTAATTGGGATTCTTTGTAATATATAGGTATAAATAAATAGTGAAAGAGTTTCCAAAAAATAAATACATTTTATAACGTAACAAAAAAGATCAAATGTTGATTACAATTTTGGGGTAAGCAAAACCAAACCAAAAGCATTGCTCCCAAACTTTCTTTACAACTGACTGTATTCCAGGCAAAATCCTTTATTGTCAAAGTCTGCAGATGAAGGAGGTGGAAAAGGGCTATTTTCTCTACTGATGCAAGTGCACTGTCCATCAGTAGGAGGCTGGCAGCTACAATCGTAGCCCATAATTGGGACGTCAATCGTACACCTTGTTGCATCACAAGTATTGTTTGTCAAATTTATTGAAAGGGTTTGAGACACAAGACTGCCTAAATCCGGTAGCTCCCTCTCGTCAAAGTTAACCATCAGTTCGTATGGCTTCCATTTACCTGATAATTGTGATGCATCATCATAATGTTTTAAAACAAATCACTCATACATCACTGTCAAATCTGGAGAAAGTAGAACTTACTTGTAGTAACGGGAAATCCGGTTGTGCTGCAAATCTTGTCCTTTCCCCTTATTTGAACCCAGTCTCTTGTGCAAGGTGGATCGAATGGCTCAAAACTGCTTACTATTGTGAACGCATTGGTTGTTGCTGGACATGATTTCCACTGTAAACCCGTGGAAATCATTAATAAAATGAATTAAGCAACTTCTCAATATCCTCATTAAATTCCCAAAAACTAAAGCGTACTAACTTGAATGGAGGAACTTTGTGACATTGGCTTTACACAAACGGTATAATACTGATTGTTTTGTTGCTGCCCCGCTTCTCCAAAGTCAAAACTTCTAACCATGTCCGTTGGTTTTGTATAATATTGGAAGCAATAGTCAGGCACTGCGTATTCAATCACAACATAACTAAGTCATTGGAAGCGCTCATATCAGGCTGAATTTAATGAGAACAGGTCTTACCTCTGTTTTTGGAGTCACAAGGTATTTTTGTAGCAACAATCTTGTACCGACTGCTTGAAGCTTTGAAAAGTGGTGTGACTTCAATGATATCCTTCGATCCGTATGTTAAGTACACTTTAGGAATTAACATTTTAAACTTTTTAGAGATCACAGCCTTTAATCAACTTTCTTCCATCGTAGTTAACATAACCTTACTATGCTGCGTGTCTAGTATTCCACAAGTTGTAAAATCCTCCACTGTTATACTACCAGTAATTCGGAGCCGATCGGTGGCACAATTGCCCTCCACATCAGCGTGTTCGCTCTTGAAATCCACAAAGTCCAGCCTTATTTGGCAAATGTTTGTCTCCTTTAAAAGGGGGTAAAATTTTAAAACTACTACAAAATGAAAAGGAATCTAAAATCTGGATGCCTGATTGGAACTTACTTTACGAAACCTAAATGAGCACTCTGTATCTGTTGAAGTTGGAGATTTTAAAGTCGCTACTAACGGGGTAACATCAATTTGTGTCCTATTCACATTACATTCTTCGGTAACTGCGAGTTTAAGTTAGAATTATCATGAATGAGAAGAAGACCTGCGAAGGTTGATTTATTATTCTCACAAAAAATTATACACTCACTAATGCAACATTCTCCAAAGCCATCCTGGCAATTTCCACTCACTGTTCCACCGTAATTTCTTGAGCATCTTCCTCTAAATGAGGACAGGAGCAATATGTATGGAAATTATTATTAAAATTTCATGTTTTTAATACATAAGCATTGCCTGTCCCATTACCTTTGAACACAAGTTCCTTCATTCTGTGATCCGCATGGGCTGGGTGGAAATGTCACCCACAAGAATGGAAAAAATCCATCTTGAAAAGTAATGGGCAAAGTAGAAACGGAAATCTTGAGATGTCGAATTTTTCAATTCAAATTAATATTTTGAGTTATATGCTTACTTCGGGGTTCCCGAGAAGTTTTATGCAGTTCCTTTTTTGGATGGGTTTCTTTTTCCTTGTTTTTATGACAATTTGAGCAATCAAACAAACAAACTATAAGTAAAATCACGGCAAATAGTTTCACGCTATAACTGGAAACCACCATTATGAATAGTTTTCTAGTCTATGCACTAGTAATCCTCAAACTAAACTTTATAAGACAACTAAATAAGGTAAAATCAGTCAGTCTTTTTATACTTGAATTTAACCGGTCTCAGAGATGCAAATGAAGCGATATCAAAATAATAGATTATGCTAACAGCATTTGGCACTTGCTTTTGTTTTTGCAGACAGTCATTTACACTTGTTTTTGTTTTTGCGATAGCCATTTGCAATTAGGCTGTATCATTAATTCATGTTCCAAAAAATTGTTGCAAACCTATGAGCTATAGGTATTATCTCCAAGCTAAAATATGTGTGCATAAGAAAAGAAACATAATATGCAGATCTCAATCAAGTTTGCAAAAAATGCTAATGTCAAAGTAAATAAACGTTTGCCATGAGTCTACTGTTGGATAGGATATAAACATGGTTAGTGTTAACAATGCTAACCTCCAGAAATGCTTGTTTTGTCAATTAATTAAATTAGCGAATTTCAGTAACCATATCTCATCAGTTATGTGAAATGCAAACAAAAATGTCTGTAGCAGTTGACATACAAGCACAGAAAATGATCATGAATGTGTGTGGATCATGAGTCATGATAATATTGCTCATTCGTGATTGATATTAGACCGTATTTAGTACATTCGTAGCTTCAAGTCCAAAGTCCACTTCAAAAATATTCCGGAATATAATTGTAATGACAATTTCTTCAAAAACGAGAATACAAACTTAAAATTTATTCATTCGATTCGATAGAATCTTTACATTCAACATTTATAATATATTAATAACTTTGTAGTTTCATTTCACAGAAATTTGCATATTCTATTAACTTGGCTTTTGCCACTTCCCATAACAGCTCGAACTGCTTCTGTGAATACCTTCTCCAAATTCTCTTGAGTTTTCGCTGAACACTCCACAAATGTGTTTGCACGTATCTTTGACTTCATTTTGCGAGCTTCAGCCTCAGATATGCATATGTTTGGGCTCTTTTCCTTTCTCAAGTCACTCTTGGTTCCTATATATTGTTCATGAAATTATATTTAAAAAATATTCATACATTTATTTTAGAAAAACAGAGCATTTTTAACGTTCTTACCGACAAGTATTATTGCAGCTCTTGGACAATGATGACGAAGCTCAGGTATCCATTTAAGCTCAACATTTGCATATGAAGCAGGGTTATCAATTGCGAAACACAGAAGAAAACAATCAGTCTGAAAGGATCACAAAATTGGAATGTCACCTTTTCATTACTGCGCAAATAATGTGATTATTTTTGTTTTCTGGTTAATGACCGTGACATGTTTTTAATACCTTTGGATACGACAGTGGTCGTAATCTTTCATACTCTTCTTGTCCAGCGGTATCCCACAGCGTTAGAGAAAATACCATTCCATCAACTGTCACATTTTTAGCTAAATTATCAAATCTATAAAAACATTATAAGAAAAGTGTTTCTAGAAAGGTTACCATTTAATTTTATGTATTTGCACAGTTATATGTATGAGCATTGTTTCTTTACATTGTGGGCACGTATTCTTCCGGAAACGAATTGTTTGAATATGAATACAAGAGACAAGTTTTCCCAACGGTTCCTGAATAAGTAAAATAAATTTCTTACTTTGCTGAAATTCATATTTTTAACAAATACGCATTGATGGGATTACAGATATTTCGAATGTTTAAAAAATCAATCAAAGTTCTCACCATCCCCCACCACTGTAATTTTTAAAGGTCTTGCGTTAACAGCCGTCCTTTCTTCCATCGCTTTGATGAATTACTTCAATTAACTATGTTTGCATACCACGTCAACAAATTAAGGAGTTTGGTGTCAAACAGTTGGCATTAGAGGAGTAACATGAGTAGTAAAAACTCACTAACACAGACCTCAAAAGTCAGGTGTACCTCACGGCAATGAACTGCATTTATTTGTCCTCTGCAGCTGCAGCGAAACTATGATGCTACATAAAACGAGGAAACATTGGCACGTAGAAAAACAATAAACTTTTTAATAGGAATTTGCAAGTGAGTCATTCCCGATCACGATAGTGTTGTTCAACCTAAATTGAATCAAGTTCCGACTGCTGGATTAGATCATAATGCATTTCATTTATCACTATAATTTGTCCTTGTATTTTTTATCAGGATGAATATAACTCACAAGGTAATCACCCAAAGTTGCTTATATTCATAATATTTTGCAAATACGATTTATTCAACTACTTTCATATACCTATATAATATAATGCCCTGGATATTCACTTGCAAATAGCAAATATGAAATTAAAGCACTGTATGTTCGGGTTTATTAAAGTTCTCGTACTTACTCATTGATATACAAAAGCTCATATAATTCAGATTAACTTTTGGAAAGTAACTACATGTATGTAGGATACAAATTATGATACTAAAGATAAATGACAATGACTGTTGCATATATTTCGAGTGTATGCGTAAATACATGCGCCGACAGAATTCTGATAACATTACACCATCGCATTGTCTGTAAAGTGACAAATTAACTAATGGGAGTGTCATGAAGTGAAACTCGGTATGCTATACAAATGGATACTGGTGAATATTTACTCCAATTTTAACTTCAATACATATTGAACATGAATCCGTGACGCGTAGTGAAATACATATTTTAATGCTTAATTACTTCCAGCATGATAAGTACGTCCTTTGCATGTAACAGTTCTATTTACAAACAATGCTGTGTTACAATTGTACGTAATGCAGTAATCATAGACTGTTCTTTTCTGAAAACAGCGTATTGAAATATGCTATGAATTTCTTGATGTTTGTCCTTTGTAATATGTATACTCACTCATGCTTGTAAACGAATCTCGGTAACATTACTGTGTAAAACACAAACCAATTCCACAATAGTGTGGTTTTTAAGGTTTTCCTTGCATCCACTACGACACTAATTGCCAATCATCCAAAAATGGTTAATATGTATGGTATGGTGTCTCCTATTCTGTTTCCTGTTACTCATACAAAACCAAATTATAAAGTTTAACTTTTTAAATTGTCATCATGCATTGCATCATACAAATACATGCACATTTATTTCTCAAAATCGCTGGTTTTCAGCTGGGACCCCTAGAAAAATGCAAATCCAATCGCAATACATGCTGAAGTATTGATGTAAGCCAGTAGGGTTAATATGATTGGTACTATAAATGCATCAACAAATCCCTTTAATTAATGTTGACAGCAGCTAACCATCATAAATCGTCGATGATACACAATCTAAATTATAAAGGAATCTACATTGTATGGAATCTTTATTGAACTTGTACTAGTAATCTGGTAGTACCAAGACTGATGGGAACTAGAGGACATTGGTGGGGTAACTTGAGATTACAACTTTCTTTCGACAAATTAATAATTAATATTATGAGAGTATTGAACGCGTTGTACTATGAAAAAGAGAAATCATTTTCTAATCCGTTTTCTCTATATTTTTGTTGCTTCTCTACATTATCGGAAATTTGAGTTATGACTAAATAGCAATGCTTTCACCTCATCCCAACGTCCCCGAACTGTTCATGGAAAACAAAAGTACTTCACATTTAAAATGATCCTATTAGGTCATAACAAAGTTTTAGGAAATAGGCCATAGCATAAAACATTTCTGCAAGCATTTCAAACTCTCTTCTCAAACAAACTGATGTGATAGGAGCAATATTTATATGATATTTTGTAACCAGCAAAACAATGATTTGGCAGTCACATCTAACTTCCATAATATGATTGGCAATCCTTAGAATATAGTCATTATGAGTTAATATGAAAAAGCAACGTTAATGTCTGTGATAAACAGAATGTCCAAATGCAGGAATAAATAAGACAAAAATTCTGCAGTTCAATTATATTTAAAACCGATATTTATTCGTTCTGCGCGGGATTGTTTATGCGGATAAGACATACTATCAATGTTGTCTAAAAAGCTCATCTCATTTGAAAACGCGAGTATTTTCCTCAATACAATGGCATCCACATCCGGTAGCACACATTGTTTTATTCTTGAACCAGCTCAACATGTGAGCAGAATGTCCTCCGTGTCCGCATGCAGAACAGAAAGTAGATAAACCTACATTCATAAACGCATTTAATTTAATTTCAAGGCATGGGCACTCAAATCCGCAATAATCCAAGTCAGAACAATCCGTACTTACCTCTAGCAGGTAGGTGGCAAATGGCACAAATGGAAGCAACTCTTTTACATTGTTGACAAAATGGGCCTTTAACAACCTGGTGACAATGTCTACATTCAATACTAAAATCCACACCTGCCCGAATTATCATATGATTTTCTGTGATGAGAGTCAACGTCTTCAACACCTGTAAGCAAATCAAAATCAACATTAACACAGTTCTAATTTCATAATGAGCTAGTTGACTCACCATCATCACCAACTCAAATAATAGAATAGGTAAATGGTAAGGACGCATTTAGAATAAGCTTTCACATACCTCAGCTCGTTGTTGGAGTAGGCCCCATCGATATAGTATTTCCGCATACGATTTCTTGTAGCAGTCATATAAACCTATTCAATACATTAGACACAACTCATCAGTTTAACAAGCTTTTTGATATAACAAGGTGCTAATTACAAAGGGCGTCAAGAAGAGAAAGTAAATATGTGTTCGATTAAATGAAATTCCATCAACTAAATTAAACACTATTCCCTTTTCAGCCATCATTTTGAACTTACTGTTCAGTCCCGGATTAAGTATGTAGCCTCTAGGAATTGGCAAAAGTGGCTTCTCATCCGTTGAGCTGCTGCCACAATTCCCATCCATTGAGAGGCTCATTGTCATGTCCAAATCCTTGCTAATTGATCCATTTGAGTAAGAAATCTGCAAATGGTGACTGCCACGGCCATTCATCAAACTACTCATGCTAGTATTTCCATTTGATGGACCAAGGCCACTACTGGTATCACTAATATGCATGATTCCTCCCTGTTGAGACATGAAGCCAGAGTTCATTCCTCCGCTGGCTAGCCCATCATACATAGTAGTCAACGTTTTCATGTCATCCAACGAGTCGGACCAAGAGTTAGAACGATGTTGCCGGGAGTACGTATCCGTGATTGGGTTCATGATCACTCCATGAAGAGTGTCTGAGCCATGAACAGTGTGGTATGGCGAACCCATGCCCTGTATCAATTGTGTACATAAACAATTAGCTCAATGCAATGTACGGTTATAACAAAATCAAACCCATAACTCAAGTAATTAACACATAAAAACAAAAAGTACACAAATAGTTAAATCTAAAAAAAGCGTCACCCAACCAAACCCATTAAACCATTGTTTACTGAAATAATCTAATAAGCAAAGAGAAACAAAATCAAAAGACAAAAAGGAGTCTGTTGACATTTCATAAAATCATAAAGCAACATATAACGGTACTGTTATTAGTATAAACAAAAAGCTTCAAAGTTTCTGTAACCGTAAATTAAAAATGACGACACAGAATACATCAAGTTCAAAAGGTCATTATCACATGCTAGTTGGCAAATAAATCTCAATCATGCTTATTTGGAACAAAAAAAACTATACAACCAACTCCATCAAGAATCGAATCACTTGCTTAAGATAAGCTAACCTTTGTCCACCATTTCGGAACAACAGTAAGTCGCTGCAGCAGCATATGTGGAAAACATAAATATTATTTTCATAAGTTAAAATATGATTTTGCTGTATGTAAAATGTATGTACATTTTTAACACTTTCTAACCCAACTATAACCTATAACTTCAAAATTACTATAAAAGAGCGGAGACTGTTTCCCATTTTAGCACTGCATTGTAAAATTATTGTACTGCATACATTAGTAGCGGGATAAGGTTAAAGTGGGATTCTAACAAAAGCCCTTTATATAGTGCATAATTAACATTGACGGGCTACAAGTGGGTAATACTGCTTGTAGACCCATCAATATCAGCCCCAATTTACAATTTAAAATGTTTGATACAATATCATTATAATTTATTATTATTATTATTATTATTCGTACGAGCATTTGTTAGCTTATTTAAGAGAAAGTGCAACGGTATGATAAGCTCCCGTTTAGGATATCATAAATAATTTAGGAGGCCATTGATTGTAATTAACTTCAATGTATAATAAGTGCTGAAATTGAATGAAGATATTAAATTAAGAAAATTGGAATCTTTCATTTGTTGCAAACAACAAAGATAAATACCTTACCGGAGGCTTTAGGTGTTTGTTCTGATTAATTGATTTGTGAGATTCATTGTTAACACGGACCCCTAGTCCGACATGAAACGAAGAAGGATCCACGGTTGTGAACAGACATGCCATTGTTCCTGCAGTTTGTACATCGCCATGTTTTGCATAATGTGTTATCCTGTCGTTTAGCAAAGTAATGAGGCAATCGTAATCCGTTTCATTAATAACCTTTTGTATTGTTACAGATTTGCTTTAAACTTTTACATACATTGAATGTATCAAGTCGCTACCAAGAGGATGGTACGATATCCAGTTTGCCTCGTCATCATCCACATCCGCCATCTGCATATCATGTACATGCTGCATTCCGGGATTTAGGGTAGATTCGTTGGAGAAATCTGCAACAATGGATGCCGCCTGCCATGTGTGTGCAACACTGGATTTTTTGCCGTTTTTAGCAGAATTGGCATTTTCACAGCAGGCCTTTTTCCTAGCAAATGGGTTTGAAACAATGTGATAGTAGTCTTCACCAAGTCCGCGGTTAAATGGTAGCATGGGCGTAACATCAAAAACTGTAACAATGTTGGCCTTCTTCTTTTCTAGGCGTCGACTTCTTCTAGATCTCTTTAATAAAAATACACAAATTACAATCACAGCATTTAATTTTTAAAAACTTCCGCATGAAAAACGAAGCAGAATTAGGATTGAATGATGATAATGTAGCTACTCACCCCATCTTCATTTTCATGAGCAAGTTGACTTAAAAATGGTCCAAGAGCTGATAAGGATCTTGGAGTTCCTGAATCAGTGTTGGATTTTATTCTTCGCAGGTATGACGGTCTGCCAAAGCAAACAAGCATACCAACACTACAAAATCTAGCACCTGAAGTTCTTGGAAATGGGACGTTGGAAACTCCAATAGTAGGAAACTCTGAAGCACTCTCAGCATCAAGGGTCTGACAATTTGAAACATTGTAGAATTATTGTTGTTAGTTAACTGATATACAACATACACGTAAGTGGTTTGGATTTGTAGCACTTACCTTGATTGATTGCATTATCGAAACGAACATGTTTATGCAAGCTAGTAGGCAGGTCTCATTTTTCTTTGCATTTTGCTGCGCCACATTTCTCAAGGACTATGCAAGAATTATATAGTATTAAAATTAGTCAAATATAACTTAAAATATTACAACCTAAATATGACTTACTTTCAGAATCTGATTTTTATCCACTTCGTTGGAAGCATTAGTGACTAAAAACGTTGGAGCTGCTGCAGGATAGCCAAGTGGAAACGAGACTAGTACTCCAGCAATCACTCCAGATCTCCCTTTTGTTTCTAATTTTCCTACCCAGCTAAATCTCAGCAGTCCTCTCTCTAATTCGACCTACCGCATTATTGGAGTTTAGTAAATTAAATGTAATTTTAATCATATTATAAGCTAATAATACTTGTAACTTAAAGTTGTTAAAGTACCTGATCAAAAGTGATCGTTTCAGGGATGTCTGGAGAAATTAAATCATATTCGTTCATCAATACTTCATCACGCCTTGTTAACGGAGTAGGTGATGATGATTTTCTCGATCTGCGTTCTGAACTCGATCGCTCCTTCTTCCCAAACGCATGTCTTGACAATGAGGTTGGAGGTCTTTCCGGTTTTGGACTACCAGACGGGGACTCATCGTCATCGTCATCCAACATTTCAACACCTGTCTCTAATGCTGAATCATCTCCAGTTGCGTTTAAAAGACACTGAGGACGACTTCCATCTCCGCCACCACAAAGCTATACATGGGCATGTCGCTTGCAATTTAAACTGATCTGAAGCAGCAAATAATACACGAGGCATGGATGTGTTAAAGTGTGAATGAAATACAAACCTCAACAATTTCATAAGGCAAGGTCCACATTCTCAGCGTCTGATCTCTGCTCCATGTCAGCAATTCAAAGCTTTCATTCTTTTTCCATGCAAACTCAACAATGTCATGCGCCTGAAATGTGTATACTGGACTTGTAAATCTTCGCCAGTCCCATAAAGAGAGAAGACCAGAATCTCGTCTTAAAATTGGCACACATTGTGTTACTATTCCTCGTCCAAATGGCTGTAAAATCAGGCGTTCATTAGTTTGAGCACAATTACATTGTTACAATAGAGAGAGAAATAAGATAAATGTAGTATTACCGCAGGACGGGCTCTCCAAACCGGAGCAGTAAGTGATAAAACCGGACCCCTGGTTTTGTTTGGATTATTAGCAGCCAGTCTACTAAACTTTACAGTACAGTCTTGAGCTGCAGTAATAATAGTGTCTTTGCTCGCCCATTCCAAGCCTGAGAAAAAGGCATTCATCAAGTCATGCACAGTAATGGGCCAAGAAACTAAAAGTCTATTAAGTTGCACGTTTGTTATGTACCATTAATTTTTGAAGCATGAGCAGCAATGTATTCTGTCGGAGACGATGGCTTCCTTAAATCCCAAATCTTCACATGGCCTCCGTCACAGGACGCTAGAATATCTTGCTCAACTTTATTCCATTTTACTTGAGAAGCACCATCCAGAGCTGACAACGAGAATTGCGGTTTTTCCGTATTTATAATTCTAGGTGATCTCAAATCCCAAATATTAACATAACTGTCAAACGAACACGTGGCCAAAAGATTCGCTTGAAGGGGACACCAGTCTAGATCAGTGATAACTCGCGTGTGTCCCTTCAGTCTATGAAGACACCTCAGTTCAGAACTATCGGAAAGCTCAAAAATATCACATCGTTGGCTACTCTGTAATAATATAAGATAACAATATGACAATATACAATGTAAGTTTTTAAAACTGACACGTCATTACACGTTAGTTCAACTTACTGCGATTGCAACGCTGTTGGGCGAATTCTCAATTTTAGACCACTGCGATATAGAAATCTCATACTTTCCTCCATACGCCAACCTATAAAGGAGCTTATCAGCAGTTGGGAACTCCAGGCTTATCACAGCTAGGTATTTTCGCCTACAAAATTAAAAGTAAAAGTCCGGAAGCTATTACACTTTCAGTTTTTAATAAATGCTTTCTTCTTAAAGATAAGACTCACCCAGCTAAAAGTGCGTATTGGGCCGTACGGTCAACGGACATGGTAGTTGCCTGCAAATACATTTAAATATTCAATAAATAATGAATACTAATAAATGTGAATGTATAATTGTAAGTTACCTGCAGGTCCCTAAATTCTCTGGCAAAGTTTTCGCTGCCATACCGGCTGCTAGTGCCACTGGTGGTCATTGCTATTTTGAAGTTGTCACAATTAGCTAACTGCGTTCAGTGTGAAACTTATTTGCAATAGCCCGAGCTTTGGCAAGCTTCTACCCAAAATTCTTTACGGCAGCGATAAGCATTTGAAAATGTACTGTAATTTTATATATATAATTTTCCCAAATCCCAATATAATTTTGGCGTGCTTCTTTCAGCAGCAGGAGCAGCGGTTCAAAAGGTTATTAAACTTACACCAACTCATCGTAAATCGTTCACAGTTAAATTCACCTAATAGTTCCAGCCGTCAACCAATTAAAAATTCACTAACTCCACATCATAATCCCACCTGTAATTAACAGGTGCCCAATGTCTGGTTTAAAAGCAACAAATTATCGAGCCCGTTAAACGTTTTCCAAAGAACCTTCTTCAACATTTGATTTACCCATTTATTACACCTTTTAATTACAGAAGATTAATCAGAACCAAAAGAAATTTTGGAACAGCACCTTAAACTTTGAAAGTAGATGATTAAAATGCATTTACTACACAGATGCACATTATGCTCAGCTGTATAAGTTGACACAGAACGCATTGAAGCAAAACAAAAACAACCTTGTGTACAAAAATGTGCACATTGGTGCTTATACACAGTCCGGTATATCGGCACGATACACATGTCTCAATCATGAAGGTTGGAAAGTACAAGAATTTTGCCTTTGTTCTTTTGATGCAAAAAAAACTGCAACGGATATGGAGCAAGGTCGAAATGAAGTGTTTGACTGTTAATGAAACTTTATTTTTTAGTTAAATTATTATGAAGGTTAAATAGCTTATCAAAAAGGATTTCAAGATTTATTACATAACTTATGGATTATCAAACCAAATCTCGATTGACATTCGAAACTGGACAAAAAATTCATGTTGGTTTGATGAAGGGTTCTAAATTGGCGTTAATCTTAATTAAGGTAAATGCTATCAAAAAGTGAGATCTTTTCAACAATGGAGGATATTATGACAATTGTTTAATTCATAAATTGGGGCATTATGCGCAACATTTTTGTCAAGTGTTTTCTCTTATAAAAGCATACTTTTTGTTGAATACTGGTTGTAAACATTTTGTTTTGGATTGAGATTATGTAATTAACCCTATTTTACAAAGGGATTGTGAACATGGTTAGCCAAAGGTTCTTCAACAGGTCTGGCGCTGAGTGACGAATGAAGAGATGGGGAAACTCTTTCTTAGCCCCAAACACTTTTCCCTGTCAATGAACAAAGAGTTGGCCTTAATCTTGAGATCATGTTCCAAGCACGCCTTGGTCTTGAGAAGTTGTTGATGAGCTGCCTCTACTTCGACCAGCTTCCGTTGGAGTTGCTCAAGTGTTTCGTTGATGTCCTGGATCTCTGAAACAAGGCGGAACTGAGCTTCATCCCGACACAACTCAATATCCGGCCGGTGAGTTCGTCGTTCCAGTCGGGTTTGAGCAACTTTGAGGGAAGGTGCCTTATCCTCGATGGATTTTCGAATGATTTCCATGTGCTTCTCCATGTCATACAGTTCTTGTTGAACTTTTGATAAGTGGCAAGTGATTTTGTTCTTAGCATCCAAGAGCTCAGCCACACGGAGGGTGAGAGCATTGTTGGAGTTGTTCCAAGCGGACCAGCATTCATTAGCTGCTTGCACAAGGAGGTTATCAATCGCTGCATGAACTTTTTGCGCAGTTGCCCGTTCCAGCTTGGAGCGCTTGAGGAGTGCTTCCGTGAATCCCGACCAGGTTTCCGGGATGCTGACAGTGGGATCCACTTTCTCGATTCCAGAGTGGAATGAAATGTCCTTGGAGTTGTTGTTCAGCTGGGCTGCTCCAGTGTCAATTTGGTAGGCCTGCTCCTTTCGCTGAAGATCTCGTTCGAGTTCATGGCGAGATGCACGACCTTGAGCTAAATGTGTATTGATTCCATCGAGTTGCTGACATAACTTCTTTTGCCAGTTCCTTATAGTCTCGATTTCACAGAGAAGTGCTTGTTCAGCTGCATCATGTACGAGATCCACTCCTTGGCGAGATTCTCGAGCGTATAAATTCTCTTGAGCAATGTGTAGTGGCCCATCCAATTCCTTAATCATGCGCTCCAAAGTTTGACGAGTTTCCAAAAGCTTGTGGCTTTCATGAACCTTCAAATCCAACTCTTTCATTATTTCTTGTTTCCAGTAGTTAATGTCAGTGAGCCGCTCTCCTAGTTTCTTTCCAGAGTCCATTTGCCCCCGGGAGGACTTGTCGTCTGTTTCACGAACCAGACGAAGGGCTTCAGCACGGACGAGCTCTGCGGTGTTACGTGTGCAATCTGTTCCATTGTACAACATGGCGTTGTTCGCTTGCCAGTCTGAAGGCGAATACCTTAATAGAAAACATCATAAATTGTGCTTCTTCATTCATACACCGATTACTTTATATTTAAGAATGTCCCTCTGAGTCTGGTACCTAGTATACAAAGCAGTTCTCGAGGCATGAGCTGCATTCACATTGAACCCAGTAACCAAATTCGGGAACTTGAGAGGTTCCGTAGGACATCCGTCACCAGCATATCCGCTGTCATAAAGACAGTACTCTTTTGACATTCCAGAGTACACCGACGTTTCCGGAGGTCTTTGAACCAGAGCATGACGCCATGGAAGGGTACGCAAGAGTGAGTCTACACCCGGCCGAGAGCAGCGATCCGTCTTGGAAATCCAGCCCTCACCTCGACACTCCCCTGTCCAGCCGCACGCCTTTGTCCGTGGACCTTGGTCAATCTTCATAAAATTAAATTTTCATGAAATTATCACCCTTCTCAGCTTCCATGCATACATGCGAACATTTCGTAATTTCTGCTCTTTTAGACAAATTTACCTTGTTAACATCACTATAGGGCAGGTTACACGCGTTCATGCAATACATGATGGCAGTTAAATCAAAGTTCCAGGTTACTTGTATGAAAATTTACTATTCCAAAAGATTGCCTGTTCCTAACTTAGCACCAATCCTGACCAAAGAACGAGTACCTAAGATAATATAATTTCTACTTGTGATGTAGAAAGCAACCGTGAAATTCTCAATTCGCACCAGAAACCGTTTTGCACTCTCACATAATGCAAAAAGTCTTTTCAGATTTCACCAAAAACTATCCAGTGATGCAATAAAGTTTCCATGGGAAATCTCATCCTGCCGCAGCTACCACGACTTTCTCCACTTCCGCTCTGTTCTCCGGCTTCACCGCGTTGCTCTTTGCCCGAAGAACCGTAGTAGCCTCCATCATTGCAATGGCACTTATATTACTAGCTGCTTTCCTGAATCTTGGATCAATTAAATATGGACGAGGAGGAAGTTGTTGTGGTGGAGTAGAAGTAGAAGTTGTTGTAGCACCAAATGACGTTTTTGTATTTTCCTCATATCCATACCCCTCATAATCACTGTAATCTTCTAAGGATGATCTTTTGCTTCCACTGCTGCCCCCAATCTTTGTTACAGCTTGAAGAAATATGTAGATAAGATAGCGGACAAATGAGGAGATTCCCACGGACTCATCGGGAGGGGCAGTTATGTAATGGGTGAAGAAGAGGAACAAGAGGAAGAAGAAAATAATGCTCCAGCATACGCAACGCATTTAGAGAATGTCCTTGTTGTTAATCTGTTCTTAAAACATCAGCATGCAATATGTGTTTCACGCACAAAGTGTAAAACAGGAAGTTGGACACTTTTCTCTGCGATTGATTTGATCGACTTAACACGCTGCGGCAGTTCTAAGCCAACTGAAAACAAGATTGCAACCTCGACTGTGGAAAGTCCAGAAATAACCAAGGATCTTGGAAACTGATTGTTCAATACAAAAAATTGATCCGTCCGTGGTCGTAGCACGTTCCTCCAGTCTACTTCCTTTCGTATTTGTTTCCTTCGTAAAGTTTTTGCATGCAACTTTTGGGCAGCATGAAAAATCTGAGGTTTCGTTCAGACTGATGCAAGCAAAGTAGGCTTATGACTTGTTCTCGTGTTCTGTTCTAATGCAGACTGTGGTCACCCTTCTCAACTCAAAATTTTTGGAATGTAGATGTGTAAGGGAAGTCAGAATGCATAACGAGCGAGCAAGCTAATTCTTCAGTTGCTGGCTCGTGTTGGTGTTATGTTGGTCTGTCGACGTCGATGAAGGTTCTGAGTGTGAATTATGAGGTGAACTAGTAGCTAGAGCTATTTTAGGTTGACCATGTTACTTTTTTGGCAATGTTAGTGCTGTCTTGAACATAAACTTGTACTTGTACCAGTACCACCGGATATACACAATCACATTATATCAAGGCAAAAAATGAATCAAAAACAAAGGTTGGGAGTAGGTACGGATCGTTGTATCAAAGAACAAAATTTGTTATGGTCTTTGTTTTGGTCACATTCCCAGTGTTTGCATACCTTGCTGCTGAGTTACTGACTGATTTGCATTTTATATACTCCACAATAAGAAATGACTTGAAATAATAGTATAATAGATTCACTAATTATGCACCTGAAAAATTGCAGATATATATATTTAGAACATATAAAAATAGTATCAATAGAAAACTGTCTTTTTTGTTGATAGAACTTGAAAAGTATGAAACATTTTGAAAATTCGTTATTTATACAATATTTGGTATTATTCAATTATTAATGGTTACAACAGCACAAGAAATCATAAAAAAATGCAACACCAAAAATCTCTACCAAGAACTTTCGCGTTGTTGTAATAGATGGAAGTCTGAAAGGAGAGCGAATACAAAATACACAAGCTGCGCCGAGACTAAAATGGAAAGTGAAAGTTATTATGTGATGTCACTAAAGTGCATAAGACGTTCGTCATATATGTATGTATTTTCGGCTTGCTAGTAAGTCGAGCTCTTAAACCGTTTCCTTTTCTGGTTGAATGAGTGCTGACTAAAAGGTTAATGCATCAACTATATTAAGCTGTTATGATGTGTGTGGTTGCGTTTATATGTCATATCCATATATTCCTGCTTCTAGTATGACAACTAGAAATATAAAAATTGAAACATTCTACAAAGGAGCACATCACATCGTTAATCATAATATCACTTCCTTCATTTTCAGAAAGAATGCTAAAAGAAAAGTGTCACACGAAGCGTGACTGCCAAAGACCGTTCAATGAGAGAGAGCTTAGTAGTTCATCAACATGTGGGCTAAAAACTCTTGTTTTGTTCCCCCAAAGGCATATAATATGCATTGCATACACATTCATAACGGCAAGATATTTTTTGTTAATGCTCGAAGAAGACGCGTGTACGGTGTGGAGGAACAATGCGTATGTGTAATATCACAAATGAGTTTTCAAATGTCTACCCAAATGATATTTGATACTCCAGCCAGGCGTTCTCGTGCGTAGTTTACCTTTAATATTCTGAAGCAATTTGTAAATTAAAGAAGTTTCATGCGTTGTTAGCTTAAACACACATTCTTGGATTGGCAATATTGGCATATATCTCATTTTTCAGATTGCATATAATATTTATTCATACCAGGTATATTCTTCTGAATCCCTGCTTGATTGAGGGGGAGGTTATATGCAAACGCTTGTTTCAACAAACTAGAAAAATAATCTTCTATGTAGAATCCATCAACTGAACAAACAATCATCATTCCGCTTCCTTTCCCTTTCATTCTACTTTTTTCCCTATGAGAAATATTTTTTGGGTACCCGTAATTTTGGTGTATCGTGCATAGTTCGTTACTGTTACTGTTTTCCATTACTGGAAATGTGATATGCCAAATTCCCTTTTCCATTTAGGATTTGATGACGTTGTTTTCAATTTACATTTTTCTCATACGAATATGAATCTCGTTGATTGACAGACGGACAGGTTTAAGAATTTACCTTGTCATATATATTTCGTTCATGTCTACATGCCTGGCACATCCTGCCCCGAGTTTGTCTAGTCTGAGGTTATTGTATTGCTAATTGGAAAGCTCGTTTCCGTATCCTGGGATAATGATTTTCAGGACAGCAAACAGCTATGGCTTGTTTTTGTCAAATGCGCATTTTTTCTGCAGTCGACCGTTGTCAAACATTTTATGGATGGGGTTACGAAAAAATAGAACCAAAAATTTTACTGATAAAAAGTTTTGTAGAACCTGTTCAATTTATTACTGTTATTTCTTCGAATTTTTAGTCCTATACAATCGCGTTATTTTAACTTATAATTATTTATTATATTTCTTCTGTCCTGTCTAATCTTTACAAAATACTGTGAGCAGCATGCAGAGCGATATAACACATTACAATACACAAAAGATGATGCGACAAAAACTTAACTTTTATGATAAGGTAACTGGATTCATTTTAGGAATGAGTTATGCATATATCATACTTATCTGCCTGTAAACGTGCTTTAAAAGGCTGATTAGCTAGCTGGCTGTTGTAAATTGTTCAACAAGCTAATTTTTAAATAGTACTAAATCTTATACACTGACTACACTAATTATAGCTAAAGCTCTATCTAATTGCAACTAAGGTACACTTTGCTCAATGAGTCATTTTTTTAATAAATTACATGGTACAATGATATAATAATTACTATCAACTAGCAAATTATTAGAGAAAGTGTTATTTATATATAGTTCACGATTATGTTAAAATTCATTTTCAAATATTGACTTTGCGGAGCCGGATTACCTGCATGAAAGTTTGTAACTGTTAAATTGAATTCGACACAATTTTGTATTTTAGTTTCCGTTGGCGTTGAGTCAATTAGTTAGTGATTATTTGTCATTTGGCTGGGCGTTGACAATGAGAGATTAATCCACAAAGCGAACTTCTGGCTGACAACTTTAAGTTGAACCACACAAGCAAAATAGTAGTTTTGAAATGATAATGTTACATAACACTTTAAAATCAAGTCTTCTAGAATCTGACTTCAAAACCGAAACAAGCTCGAACCATTTTCATAAAATCACTCATTCACATTTCCGTTTCTAAAACTGCAAACCTCAAGCTTCATAAAATCTTAAAATATTATCATACGAGAATAAAATAAAAAATAGCATTTGATTTTTTCTGTTAAAATAAAATATTAACTTGATATATAGTACTAAACATTTCAGCTGCCAGAACATTTCTTTATGTACATTTTTACTAAATGCATGAATGCTAAAAAAATTCTATTCAAACATACAAAACTGAATTTCTCCAATCCTTTCGCACAACCACAATACATACTGATTAAATGATAATGTTGACACTGATATCCACAACTTTTGTTAAATAGAGCAATTTTGAAATACAAGTATAATAATATATATTATTTATATCCTTCTATAACTTTGATCAAACTGCACATGAATTCACCGAAAAACATGCAGAAAGCTTGTCATTTGTCCATACATTGACTGATGTGACGTGATCATGTTTAGCCCACATTCACATTCCCAAAAACTTAATAAAAAGCTCTTGAAATAGCCTTAATTCAGTAGTTCCACGTAATTGGCAGGAAACAAGCCATAAACTCCCCTGGGGCAAAGTCCTTCCCACCATCCTTCATCAATCCTTTCAATGTTTGTGATAATTTCGCCAGGGTCAAATGTGATTTCTGTATCATCCGCTAGAATCAAAAGAATTTTTTGAATTTATGGAATTTCAGAGTCCAGAACTAGTTTTTTACAGCTTACCATCAGTCTCCTTACCTGCTTGGTAATCATAAAGAGCTCTGGCACAGAGCCCCATTTCCGGTGTGATTTCAATTGTAATTGTTTCCGTTTGCTCGATGGACTCTGGTTGATCCTCAACACTGTCTTCGAATCCTGGTGGAACTGCAGTTATAACAGGTTGTGGAGAAGAAGCTGAAGGAGGAACTGGTGGTGATGCTCTTGCAGGCGAGTTTAGAACTACTGGAGGTACAGGTGACCGAGCAGGAGACTCTGAAGGTCGATTTATAGCTTTCATTGGGACAACAGTAGGAGCTGAAATTATTGGTACCGGTTGTGGCTCTACTGGTGGTACTGGGGACAGCGATGGCTGTGGAATTGGAGGGGGTGAAACTTGTGGCGACGCTGATCTCTGGATTCCACAACCTACCACCGCAACTTTCTCTTCTGACAGCGTTGGTGGTGCGCCACTGTTATTGCTATTACTAATAATTGGAGTCGTCGTTGGCACACTATTGCTCATTGGAGCAGGTGTCTCCTCTGATGTGACGGTTGCAGTTGCGGGAGAAACTTGTGATTTCTGAGCTTCCTTAATTTCTAGCGATGGGTTTCTCCGAACAACTGTTGAGGTTATGTTGGATGCACCACCAGACTCGAATAGTTGTCTGCGCTTGGACACACTCAAACTTTCGGCTTCAGACGCACCCCCATTCGCTTTATTGCCATTTGTGCCATTAACAGCGGATTGTGGAGGTGCACCATTATCAAAGCTTCGTATTCGCTGACGAACCAGATCACTTGATGTGTTGTTTCTCAGTGGTGTTGACGCTTTCACAGCGGCTGCTGAAGCGGCAGCCATCTCCTTTGGTGGAACTGGGGATGAATTGGAGGAGGAGCCGTTCGTAGATGTGCCATTGCTTCCATTAATCGACCCATTTAGTTTCCCATTTGTAGTTCCATTACTACCATTTATTGTTGGAGGGGTAGGACTAATTTTATTCATTGAGTTATTGATAGGAACTTCCTTGCCAGTATCATTAAAGTAGTCTTGGCTTTCTCGCCTAAGAAGCTTGACTTCGTTTTGTGAAAATTTACGATGTTTATTCTGCTCTTCCCGTTTTCTCCTCTCTTCTTCCTGCTCTTCCTTTTTCCAAAAGTCATCTTTGGCTGAGGTATTGATCTCTTCGCGTGGATTCGTTCGTTTGTAACAGGTTCCCTGTTATGAAAATCAAAGTCGTGTAGGCAAGTTCATCTCAAGGATATTATCATCATCAAATCAACATCGATTTTACTCAAATTTCATTTCCGTTGACTTACAACAGGGCCAACAGGTGCGTCATTTTCAATATTCGATGACATTTTGACCCCATCTCCTGATATAGCTTTGCTAACAGCTTGAATAATGAGATCTGGATCCACCTCCTCATCCGTGCGAGCATTCATCGTGACATGGATTCCTTTGAAAAATGATCTAACGATGGCAATGTGATTTGCACACATGCCTTTTCTAGAAAGTGGTGCACCTTCTCCTTGCTGTAAGTTGTGAATCGAACAACAATTAATTCAATTATCGACTTGACACATGAAGAAAGTATGGGAAATCCATAAGAATGGATATGCCTACAAAGGGAATTAGATTTACTGGGAGGAATTACACAAAAACCCATATAAAAGCACATAGACTCTTCCAATAGTACAAATAAATTGGATCAAGTGACCTCGATCTTGTTGTGGATATCATTGTGATATTGATAGGGAGAAAAAATGAGGTGACAGTTGATGTTTTATCATAATTTGATTAGTGATACAGAAGACGCTTAATAATATAGAATATTTCATACCCAATTGATCAGAACGATTTTCTCAACATTCTTCTCCTTAACTGACACTCGGGCAAGAGCATATTGAATTTTTCCACTGTTAAACTCGTCTGCGAGCTCGTCCAGACCGTCTGAAAGAATGTATGGGAATTATCAACACGTGGGTAACAAATATATCATTATGTGCGTTTGTATTGATTGATGATGGAATACCTCCTTTGGCCACAAGATTGAGGTCAAATGTTTGTCCATCATAGCCCAACAATGCCCTGTCGAATATAATAAATCACACATTTCTAACAACTGAACGGTACTTTTAAAGGAAACATGAGAAAGGTTCAAATATTCAGGTCTGGATTCTTACCAATTTGTGTCTGATTTCTCATCCAAAACCTCCTTCCATGCGGATATGAGGGATTCCCTGTTTTTATCCAAATTGAGCGTCATATTCACTCTTTTGCTTGGGAACGGGGCAGGACAAGGATGAGAACGTTACTTTGAAATTCTTGATACACTGTGCTAGAGAAAATAAGACATTTATTGCATTAGCAATATTTTTAATGAACTGCTTTTTGAAACAAAATCGTATATGACCAATATTTACTGCTCTGCCTTGCTAATAGACAAAAGACACACACACAGAAGAACACCGGGCAAGTTTACCTTTGATTATAATGTAAGCCCAATAATTTTATAAATCTTTCTCCTCCTCCCTTTGCTTATTAGTGACTCTAACCACTAATGACTTTTTGAGGTGAGCTCAAACTACTTTGAAACAGAATGAATGAAACTTGTAATTGAAAACTGTTAGGTATTCTGTACCCACGCACAACATCATAAAATTTGATGAGATGCGATGATGATGATGCACACTTACTTTCACTACTCTTCATTTCCTACAGTTGGTGCATAGACAGGGGCAGGGGAACGACATTTGACATCAGATATCATTCGTAATAATCAATCTCTGTGCTCACATGTACACTCTGCTTTGAAATTTATATGAAATTTTATATGCGACTAGCTAACTACTACGTACGTGCTAGGTGAAGTGAACCCAATGACGATGAGGAATGGAAAGGATAAATTCTAATTGTCCCTTTTCCACCTGTACGATTCTGATTAGCATATTCTTACAAAGAATAGGTAGAGACAAGAAAGCCTGCACTTTTGTTCGTTGACAAATGAGCATGTTATAAAAATAAAAATATGTGACGATTTGCACTTTGCATCCAATATTTCTTTCCTATCAACTCTGTCCTATCTGTATTTACTATCCTATCACATCATATATCTTCAACAATATATGTACATTCTCGTACGATATGATATGATACCAAACCAATACCAAGACATCAGCATCAACTCACAACTATCGCATCGTGGGAATGATAAACCCTTTTTTATCTAACACATTTGATATGATATTAAAAAAGTCAAAAGTAGGGAAACGCATGCTACATCATACCATTTCCGTCTACCTCGTTTCAAATAAAAGAAGCAATAGTTTTTTATCCTTTTCTTTTCATTTCTGATTGTGATTGCATTGTATTGTGTTGCAAAGTCATAGAGGCTTAATGTATGCATATCCATACATGCTGCTTGGCTATGACTGAGATTGTCTGTCAACTGCAGGCAGAGATTTATCTTTCATACAGGTTTGTTGGTGGTGTAGGTGTAAAGATATGCAAGAGCATATACATATGCACACAGAAATGTAAATTGTTTTCTGTTATCCTCAAGGAACGTGTATTTAAGGTAGCACGAATGAGCAGGAAAGCTGTGACTGTGAGTGAGCTTTCATACAAATATGTGTCTGCATAAAACTAACGTTTATTACATGCTGTCAGCTATATATATTACACGTTTGTCTTTTGCTTGCTGAGCCTGCTTGTTGCATTCACTGCCAAAAATGCAGTGAATTGGATTTGGATTCCTTTGGGTGCACTTTTAATGTCCCACAAGGAGAGTTGAGAGAACTTTACTTAAATTATGCATGTGCATACCTGTATATAATGCAAGTCAATGCACACAGTCGTACATTTCAGACTCCTTGAGCCCTTTTTCTACTTCACCTCAAAATCAAATAGAAGGAAGGAAGCAGAGGAATGGAAAATATGTTCCTAACCACAAAAACAGAAATTGTAAAAGGAAAAACTTGAAATCAAACTCACTCACAAAGTCAACGCAGTTTCACCATATCAGATGAGATGATGATTTCAATCATATACCACACGATAGAGACAGTATATAAAATGATGTTATTGTAATGTGATTTTCTGGCACCTGAATAAAATTACGAGCTCAAAATGGGATGCAATGTAATATGCATTGTTACATACATACCTGTTCTGCTTCCTATTTTTGTTATTATTATAGAACAGGCTAAACAATATAAGAATACCTTGTGAATGTATATAAGTATGTTATGTCGGTAATCGAATAATGATATGATATTTGAGTCTACTTCTATATTATATATCCAGGTAAAATTGTTCACTCATTGACAAGCATTCAGGTTTAGTGACTATAAATAGCTTTCATATTATTATGCATATTACATGCATGTAGTACCTTAAGAAAAAAATGACAGGTATAACCTAAGCATATGAGTACCTTAAATGCACATGAGGGTATGGCTATAGCTGTTATTACACCACATAAACTTCTATTGTTGATCGCTTACGATTATATTGCCATTGCTATTGTTGGAATTTGAACAAAAAGACCGCAGAGTGCAGTTAGGAAGTCGAAAAATTACCTTTTTATTATTTTTTCCCATGTTCAAATCAAAAAAATGCACATTTGGTGCCACAATGCAATTATGCTTGCTACACACACCTGTCAATAAAACTCGGTGCACATTGATTTTAAGATAAAACGTTATGCATAAAAATTGCGATGCGATGCATGCACTAACTAATGCTGAATTGAACGTTTTGTGCTGTTTTCAAAGGAAGAATTAGTTGTGGGAAAATGTGGCAATACAATAAAATTAAACTGATAAAGATGATGATGTGACGGGATGATGATCATGCAAATTAAATTCTTGCAACGCTTCAGGCTTACAAACAAAACGAAACCAGGAGAAAAAGAAAGAAATTTGAAATCTACAACAAAAATCAACAATGAAGCCAACTGACTGACTGACTGACACTATCTCTAATATCAAAATGAAGATGTAAGACTTCATTCATTAGGTTGAACTATAGAATTTACAACATCTCACTGAATCTACATGAGAGATAGATAGATGCTTTTCTTCTTTAATAAAATAACATCTTTTCACGTTGATTTACAGCAGTCTGTCAAGTCAAAGCGTTTAGTTAGGTGCTCATTTACAGGAAGATAAGTCATTAAGCCAGATTAGCAAAAAAACTCTTTTAATCATTATTTCAAACACTTCTTTCTTCACAGTTCTCTGACAGGTTCTCGATGTGCACTTATTTATAGACATTACTTTTGTATCTATCTTGACAAATAAATCTCATTTCGAACGAACGCAAGCCGGCTTTTCATCTGTGTCATGTTAAATGCATTTTTAATACTTTGCTCCACATTAAAGGTGTTTTAAAATAAGAATGAATGAATGAAAATCGGTACATCAGCTGCTAACTATAAACATTTTGTTCATTCAAAACTATTTTTAACAAAAGGAAGCATCTGCTTGGTTGAAGAAGCTTGTTAGCAAATCTGATGTTTCAATTTCATTGTCTTTGTTCTGATGAGAATTATCTAGGTATATATTTTTACCGTATATTGTATAGACATTGTTTTTCCATTTAAATAGTACTCTCTTTTAATCTCGCTCTCCTTCCTAGAGTATGTTTTTGTCATTCAGCACATTTATTTGAAACACTTGCCATTCGACATGCAATGTGCATTTTAATTATACTTTGAGTGTATTTTAATACTAAACAAGAGAAGCAAAGGCATAGTTCCGGTATTGCATTTAAAATTTAACCGTTTCATCATCGTACAACATAACAAGGATGTATGAGTTAACTAATGCCGAACGATATAACGCTTTAAATTTTCACCATTTGCTAACACTTGCTGCATGAAATATGAAGCACTAACTGAAAGGTTTTTTGTAACCAATCTTTTGGAATACAATTATTGTAATCAATGGGCTAAAAACGATTGACTCCTCCATTTGACAAGAAAGAAGATCAAACTTAATATAGTTTAAATGAATCTCTGATTATTTCATGCATCTTACCAACCACTTCTTCATTTATGTAATTTTAAGGGATTGCAGGAGAAAATTCCCTAATTCAGCATATTATACTTATTTATGTGACTGTGTAGGAATTACTAGGAATAATCAAACTGACAAATAATTATTGTAAACTGTTTTAGGTAGATAATGTCTGTGTTAGCATACCTGTTCCAATAAGTGTTTCTGAAGTTCGAACTAATTAAATCGCATATTTATTCATTAATGATCCATTTGCGCAGCATTTCGAGGGAATAAGAACCAATAACAAAAACACTTTTATAAGCTGGTTAAATCACAAGCATACACTTTTCTCAAATGTGTATCCAGTTCAGTCAAATTTTGACAGAAACAGTTTAGAGAAATAACTCAAACACACTGATTTTTTAATTTATTCAACCACAATCATTTCAAGTTTATTTAATATTCGGTTAGTACAGTTTCGTTTTAATATCCTTTCTGACATCCAAAACTGAATGAAACTTTTGTATTTTTTGCAACAGCAACACACGCTTGTATCAGTCCCTTTTCTCCTCCTGTCATGAGACAGTTGTAAATGCAACTGAACGGATATACCTAATATTCAAATATTTATTATCCTTTCCGTACGTCTCCTCTTCTCTGCTGCTCTCTTCGTTTCATATTCCTTCCTATGATCCTATCCTCTCCATCCACATTTAATATGCTTGTGGTGTGGTGGTCGGTCGTGTGTTTTGTTATGTTATGTTGTTCTTTGGTGGTGAAGTAGTTGACTCTGAACTAAAGAGTGTGTTTAGGTTTTCTGTGAATGTGATGTGATATACATTACGTACATACAAGCGAATGTGATACGATGATGTTTGAGCTCTCCGTTTGTGATGTGACTCTTTTTTTCTCTCAGCCGAAGAGCACGTCTTCGTCCCTATGAAATATTCATGACATTTACGTGCATATGCATGTACCGAGAACTCAACTTTTGAAGGAACACCTCTCCACAAAAAAAAGTTTGTCGGCTCAAGCTCATAGTCTCACTCTATCCTATATCTTCCATCTGTTTTCCTTAGATAAATACACAAAAAGAGTTTAAAACTCTAAGAAAACACTTCTCGACGATTCCTCCAAAAAATTTACCCAAATAAGCTCTTAATCTCTGTAATAGATTTTTCCCTTAAGAGGAGAGCTCTACTTTTCTACTTTAAACTTTTCTTTCCCTAAATTACCCTTCTCTCTCGGCTTGTCTTGCTCAATCCTCAGCTCCTTTCGCCTTGCACTTGAACAAGTCCATTTTTTATATAACAATTTTCATTTCGGTTCACTGCATAACATAAGCACAAACTTATTTCGGATGGTTCATGTTCATATTATATTCAATGCGGACTTTGCTCGCCTCGCTCTTCTTCTGCTGCATCATTTTTATCTTGGTCTTCTTCTAAGACTTTTTCCTAAAAGTTGAGAGAAGGAGAACAGAACTTGTTTCCAGAAATTATTATTTCACCCTGCTTCTATCAATATACTACTTTATACTTGAGCTTGCTTGTACGCAGTAAGTAGCCTTTTTTGCATCATAAACACATAGATAACATGTACATATATACATCAGATCGCACCACCCTGAACTGAATACGGAGTGAGATGAGGATATCCATACGGATGCTTTGAAGAAACAGCAGATGGATAAATAATACACACAATATACCTATGAACATATCTGTACATTATTTTCAACATATTCCATAGCATCTCGTTTTGAAGTGAGAATCGAGAAGAAAGATCTTGCTCGCTTGCTGCTGCTGCTGTTTTACTACATGAGCGTGAGCAAGTTACGGAACCATGCAAAGTATATTGGATTGAATTCTCATTTTCACTTCTTCCTTGGTTTCGGATAGATAGAACTAGACGAGAGATGGAGACGGACAGGACCGTAGTCAACAAAAAATCAACACGGGTATATGATGAATATGATATTGATATGATGATGATGTGCATATCCTATTCCTAGAAAAAGATGCGTGCCGTGCCGGTAAGTTGGTCTTGGTTTTCCTTGGTCAATATAACTCTAATCTAATGGCTCTTGCTACGTGTTGTATGTTGTGTGAGTTCTGAAACTACAAGGTAAAAGAGCGTATCATATAATTTGTAACTTTTCCCTTTTGGGATATGGACGGATGATATGATGATAGTACAACCAGGTATGATTCTACATTTCATTATTATTATTATTATTTTCATTACACTGAAAGCAACTGCGAGTTGATATGAGATGAAATGTAAACTTCAAGTCAAGAGCATCATGATTATATAATGATGATCGGAGAGACGGGGCCACGAGACGGGTTGTACGTGTAAAAACCATATGCACACCATTGCATACATTTTGATTCGGACACTAAAGCGAAAACACACACCATCAATATAAAATTTAATGATAATGATAATATATGCTATATCGTCGAATCTCGGTACGCTTTTTGCTCATTCATTCCAATCATTTAGGATTTTTACATTGGTTTGTTTTATACATAAGAAATTTGTTAGATTCGTTCATACACGCATGATGTATATCTTCGATTAAATTAAAAATTTAATGATATGAGAAAGAAAAGTGTCTTGAATAAAAGTGTTTTTCAGAAGCTACTTTAGCAGCTACTCAGCACTTCCTTTATCTCCTGCAAAAGTTCCGTTTGATGTTGCTAAACCTATCACTGCAATTTTTCGCCTTGTTTACTCTCTCTGGGTGCTTTATCTTTTTTTACGGAGTAAATACATACACAGGTGTAATAAAAGATTTATCCTTTATGCCATCCCACTTGTTTAAAAATCCAGGGGTCGGTTAGCATTTTTATTGCTATTATATGAAGTGTTTAGGATTACGTTTTTAGCGGAGAGTAGTCAAAAAACCGTGAAGCGTGACATAACGTTTCACATCTTTCTCTATAGCCTCCTACGATATAGGATTGGGGATTGCAATTGCAAGGATTACACAATTGAAGGCATTTTAGAGATTCCTGTTTGCAAATTGAACAAAGAAAAAATCAGTTCCCGTTTCTAAACCCATTCATAATCATTCACTCTGACAATAATATAAATATAGCAGATGCAGAGAGCAGTTTTAGAATTTATTTGAATATGCATGTGATTTGTGATATAGCATGGTTCTTATTATGCATCTGCCTACATATACCCATGCAGTTAGTTAGCGAAGGATGATGATGAGTTTGTTTGTAGGAAGGAATGCTTTCTATTGACATTTTTTATACATTTTCCAAATATACTGCCATGTTCGCAATGGGATGTGGGATGTAAGCGGATTTTCTTCTCTTGTTACATTTTTTCATCACCAGGAATAATAAAAGTGTCAGGAGGAAGCATAAAATAAAGAATAAAGTCAAAGATGATGAAAGAATGGATTGAAGAAATAACAAAAATGTATGTATCTGCAATTTTTTCTGTAAAGTCAACAGAAAAAGGTGACTGTTTGAATTTGTACTTTGCACATTTGCAAACTTTTTGAAAAAGCAAACCAAGCAAAATTTTATGACATACGACGAGCCAGAGCAGAGCAAAGGTTCGGATGGATTGACAAAGATGAGTAATGGTTTTTATGTGCTTTCATACACCCACACACGTCGTTTGGGACTTGAGGATGATGTGATGGGATTAAGATTAAAAAGTTTTTGTTCAACGTCTTTTTGTTTCCTTATTCCCAGAACACAAATAAACGTTGGATATCGCCTCTCCCATTGCAAGTTTGCGAGCAAATAAGGTTTAGGGGATAAAAGTATAAAGGTTCTTTCTTAGAACTGCATAATATAAGACTACATTGCATGCATACAGATTACCTCTCCCTACGAAATTGTGTTTAGGCAGAAAATAAGCAATATTATAATTTGTTTTGCCTTCTGCCAACATTTTGACATTGCAATTGCACGAAAATGCAATCTTATCCTAATCCAACTGGCGACTGCCGATTCATGTTATTATTATTATTACGTAATGAATGTGCGAGTGCGAGTAGTACCTTACCTAATATTTTTGTACGTGGGCATGTGTTTTGGAAAAAACGTGAAAGAAAGGAGATTACGTTGTGCAATGGATAATGGATACTATAATAGTCAATACTAGTAGGTTAATGTGGAAGGAACACTTTTCAAAAAAGTTTCTGTTGACTCAGGAGAAAACATTTTGATGGGCTTGGTTCCTTCATCATCAATAGTATCCCATCTCATGCAGCTTTCCAATTCGACATCCAACATGCCACCATGATTCATCCATTTTTTTGCAAAGCTATATTTGTTTTTTGTATTGATCTCCCACGTGAGGATTATGTATTCTGTATACACACGTACTCGTGTGTGGTAATGGTATTACAATGGAGAAAAAGAACCCCCTGCGGTATTAGATAATTTAATATGCTTTGTTTTATGGTACAAATAATGGTAGTAATATATAGCGCATCGCTCATCATTTTTGTTTGTTTCTAGCACAATTTGATTGATAGCAAGATAATAGATAATGAGTTGTCAAAGCCTGAGGGAGGGATGATTCCACTGCATAACATACTACATTGCATGCTGCTTTCTAATGAGCACACAATAAACATTAGCTTTCATCTTAATTAGTTTACAATACATGAGGATTCACTGCAAAAAAATTGAGGGGAAAACGCATGCCTTAAGTAAACTAGTTAGTTGTATGTAGCACCTATTCGTGCAATAATATACTGTTATCAATTATGAAGACCGAGGGTGATTCATGCATTGGATACATGTGCTCTAGTAAACTACCGAATCAATTCGCTGTGTATTCAACTTACAGAAAAATTAGCACCAAATCGCGAGAGAAAATTATTATCAATGAATTTTTGAATGCTCAATGAGGTTTTTAATTACTGGTTGTCTCTCAAGTTTGCTACTCGTTAATCTAGTTTGCTCTTTAGAAAATTAAATGTCAAGAAATAAAAATAAAGTTTTTAATAGTCATTATGGTATGATTAAAATGTTTATTATTTTGTTCAAATCATGTTTATCTTTGTTTTTTAATGTTTTATATACTTTGGAGTATTTATGACCTTTAACTAATTAGTCCAGCAATACCCCAAAACATTCACACGATACTTATTACTATAATCCACTGGACAGTATTTCCATCCGTATTCATAGATCAAATCACAAATTAGAACTTACAATTATTTTGAAAATTCCCAATACCGTACCCAAAAATTGCAATAAAATTATAATTAGTTAGTTTTGGGGCAACGAGAAATCTCCTAACGCGGTTAACTGTTCATTCAGCTTCTCAGCCATTTGCTTTTCCTAGTAAAACGACAATATATTACTTCATCACATCAGTCATTCATTAAAACTTATAGATAAACTTTATAGTCATAGGGCAATGAAAGCGTTACTTACAAGGTTCATTTTCGCGATTGGTATATTCACCTTGCGTATACGAATGTACTTTGTTATTTTTAATTTTTCTGCTGCAATTAAGCTCTTAATTTCTTCCACCTCGCCTTTAACGGTCTGGATATTGTTCCTTTCTTGCTTAATTTTGTGACGTGCTTCAGCAGATTTTCTGAAAAAAATAAAATGAGATCTGATATTTTATGACTACTTTAATTAATTTAAAAGCACAAGTATCAACCAAGACGCTAGCTAACCTTTGTAATGTAGTGAACATTTTGTTCAATTCCCGAATTTTATTTCCATGATGCTCCTCCTTAAGATTCTTTTGTTTCACTGTTGCTTCAAATTTCTGACGGAGCTGCTTCAATTCCATCTTCAATCTCATTTGTGTATTGTTACTCGAAGCGTCTGAGCAACTTGCAAGCTGTTCTTGGTGTGATCTACAAACAAGCAAAAAATAAGGATAAAGACTATCTAGCTATGTCACATCCACTTTTAAATAAATTATGGGAATGTGGAATTATTCACTTACTTGACCTCTTCCAATAGCGGTATTGCCGTTTGAAACTCATTCACTACGAGATTACCTTCGTCGATTAGTTTTTCATGTACGCGCATATTCTCCTTACATGATCTGATTTGGGAACCATACACATCCCTCTGAGAACTCTCATCTTCCATCTAATCGTAAGTATTCCATAAAATGAGAAGACCAACAGTTGTAAAAATACTGAATTAATTAATTAAAAATTATCTAAAGCAAACCTTCTTCTTCCAGGTAGCATTTTCATTTTGAAGCTCAACAGGATTTTTCACCAGTAGTGTTTCAGTGTGAGACTGCTTAGCTTCTAGTTGCCTTAATTCCTCTTTTAAAGTATTGAGTTCGGATTCTTTCTCTTTGTAACCACCTTCCAGCTTTGCAGATTCATTGTCTAACTTGGCCAGTACTAATTGTTCCTGCCTAATTTTATCTTGCATGATTGCGACTTCTTTCTCTATCTAGAATGAATAAACAAGTACGCATCCATTATTTAAAAACATGCTTAAACTTATCATTGAACTGACTTGTTGAATTGGAAATATATGTGTGCTAAAATACCAAAGGCAGACGATTCTTTTCCGTTTCCCGTAACTGGATTGTTTCAGCAATTTTCTCCCGAAGATCTTCAATTTCCGCATAAAGCTTGGATTTCTCCTCCGATGCCTGAATGATCTCTTCGAATTCGGAGTTGAAATGCTCAAACAGGTTGTCTGACATCATGTAGAATAACACGAGGGCTACTAGGACTATCTTCGTTGCATTTGGATCTACGATAAAGAAAGTACACGAGGAATAAAGTCTGCAGAATTATTGCAACCACGTAATGAAACTACATGATTCACAAGTCACCACACCTTTTGCCGGAAAGAAGAAGGGTGGAATAATGCAGTTGTACAGGAAAGTCTCGCGGAAATAAATCCTTAATTCCATTGTAAACTTTATCAATGCTACAGTCGTAGGTTGATTCACCCACACCGAACTCGTTGAAGTCGGTTAACTTTCGGATTCTTGACCGGAGTTCTAGATTGGGGGTAAATGAGATTAACTCCAATTAGGTCAAGCCACTTTCTAACCAATATCAATGAAGTGATAGTTTCTAACCTCAATGCCAGGAATTATGTCCTTTGTTAGTCTCACGATAATTCTTAACATTTCACCAGATGTCAAATGATTGAAATCGTCAACCACATATTTTTTACCCAAAACGTAGTTTCCTTCATCATCCTGCTCATCTAGTATCAATACGAGGATACCGAGTACTCTATCTACGGCTTCCATTAGGTAGGGACCACGTTTGGTTGCCATTTTAATGAATGACCTAACTAATTCTTGATATAGTAGGGATTATATTGGGTTGCAAGAAAATTACAATTAGGAGTTGAAGAAAAGTAACTGTAAATTAGTATTTATTAAATCAGATAAAGCTACTGGACAAATAATCTTGAGACGAAGGAGACGAGTGACTTTAACAGTGGCAAGTACTACCGGTCATGAATGATGTCCTAAATGGAATGGATGGTAAAAATCTACCATTACTTCAAGAGATCGATCATTTACATAATCCAGTTGCATGAAAGTTTCCCTCGTATGCCTTTTTGTTAAAGTCGAAGCAGACCCAAATTCATGTCATGTGTAGTCAAATGAATCAATACAATGCTTTGAACATTATGAATACTAAAACTATGAATGAATGCAAATGTTTTAGTCAACTGCAGATGAAACTGCTTTTATTCAGCTGAATACAAAACAAAATAAAATTTGTTTACGAGTCTGCAACAGTGACCTCGGCTTCTACACCGGGCTCCAAGCTGACGGATGTCTGCAAAATATAAAAGAATCACGGAGTTAATACAACATACTTTACATAAAGATGACTATTGGTTTTGCATTTTTAAAAATTTATAGTAGTAAGTTAAAGATTATACGTACGATATCCTTCACAACTTCAGATGGACTGTGCAAGTCGATGACCCGTTTGTGGATACGCACTTAAAAACATTAAAACAGATATAGTTCAATTAAAATCTTGGCATTCGAACTTTGAATTATAAATATAATTACTTTGAAAACGGTCCATGTTTTGAACCTTCACCGCAAGGTGTTTTCCTGGTGGTAATTCGGAGGGTCTTGGTTGGCATTCGCACGGGCCCCTTGACTTTCAAACTCTTCTCCTTGGCTCCCTTCACAAGGTCGAAGCACACTGCAAATCAATAACCGATAATAACCGTGATATTAAAAAAACCTAAAAGAAATATTTGATGATTTGAAAGAATTTTTTACCTTTCTCAAGAGACTTGACATTTCTAGATGTCAAAGTGATCCTGATGCGGTGAATAGTTTGAGCCTCGGGGGCCGGCTTTCCTGTATCCTTGTATCCAGACTGCAAATTTGAAAATACAAATATTAAATCATAAAATAGAGATGCATGTATTTTAAACTAGTAAAGTAATCACCAATCTAGTACGTTTAAATGCCTCAAAGCACAAAGTGACCTTATAAACAAATTTACTCGTACATTTATATAACATGATATGATGTGCCAATGAATTTAATTTAAATTATCCAAACTACGAATGCTCTATTTGTTAAAGTGCTTACCATGATTATGACCTGGTCGAGTTAGTTGATAAACAACCAGCGCTGAACCAGTTAATTAGTTGACTTCAAAAAATTTCGGAGCTTTAACTTCCAAACGTCCTCACTTCAGCACACGATAGGCTATACAAAGTTTCCTCCATGCAAATGCATATAGGCAAAGCATTGCAGCTCAACTAAAACTCCCGCGTCAAAAAATTTCTGGTTTTCATTCTCCGCTTGTGTCAATCTATTGCATTTGCTTGACCCTTGATTTGATCCCTTTCTTTGCATTTTGAATACACAGTAAAATATGTTATATGAAGCACGCGTTTTGGCTTTTCGCACACGGAACGATTTTTGAGACTGTTTTAGTTTTTATAAATGCAAATAATATTATGGATTATGTAAAAATATTTATGCGAAAATTACAAACGTTACAAATAAATTATGTGTACAATACTCAGAGTTTATTTGATCCAAAATGTTTAAACCTGACCGATTATCAGCATAGTCATTTTGCGATTTTCCTTTGTGCTTTCTCCTGCAACATAGTCCGTTTCATACGATATACATATCAGCAAATTTTATTACTACATAGTTGGCCCATATCCGTTTGCTAACCACAAAAACATGTATATCAAATCCAAAAAACCATTTGTACTCCTTGCAAACACGCAATATGCCGTGATAAAGAGCTGGACTTGAGAACGGGACGCCCTAATCGTTGGTGTTTTAAGTATCAAGATAACTAAAAAATGGTAATGAACTCTTGATTGAGCATACTTACATTATTACATGTATGCAAATATTTTCATACATAAAACACACTACACTTCATGGAAATGTTTCAGCTAGAAAATTCTCCATTATATAGTATCATAGTAAGTACGTTAATCAAACAAAATAAGTTTGCACGTAGATTGTATACAATTTTTTTATGCAGACGAATGCGTTTACTCATAATATTCACAAAAGCATATTCTTATCCCTTTAGATGTGGTTTTGGTTTAATATTGTGCAGAAGCATCAAAACAAGCTTTCTTTTTTTCTGACTTTCTATTCCATCCAGTCATTGAAACGTGTGTTGGTGTATGAGCAGGTGGGAAAAACTTACATAACATTAGACCAAAACATAGTCTTCTATAGGATCACTTCGTAGTTACAGCATATGCTGAAAAAACTGCGTTTTCAAAACAATCCTGAATAGCACAACAAGATTTTACAAGAAGTGCATCCAACACCTAGTGAAATGCTTTGAGTGCTTTGTGCTTTTCAACAATAGTGTTTGCGAAGGATACGATTCCGCAATTTCTCTGAGGACAATAATTAATTTTATGGAATTTGAGCTGTATTTCGAGACTTGCTAAGTGCTTACAGTATTTCCAACAAACACAGGCCTGAATCATCCGATTGGCTGACTTTCACCGATTTTCCAGCATGTAGAAACATGGATTTTGGACCTGATTGAAGCCAAGTCTCAAATCGTGCAAACTCCGTTCCGTTCCGACCTCAGTCCGCAATTTCTTGTGCTTTGGAAAGACAACGACAATTGACAATCATCATTACAACAACCTGACCGAATTTAAATAAAAGTGTCAAACTAAGCACAGGGTTAAACTGGAAAGTTATCTCCAGTTCAGACTATAATATGCGACACAGTACAACCATTGTACAACACACTATAATTTAGCAAAGAGAACGCCTATGACTACTGACGACACAGCTTATGAACGTTGTAAACGGGTCGCTTGCGAAAACGTAATTTAACCGTTGTTTTGCATGAGACATTGAATTTTCTTAATTTTACTTCAGGTGCTAATCAACGTATACCAAAAACGCCGGAGAGAGGATAGTCAGCAGCTTATATAACATAGTAGGAAATGAAAGTTTTTCTTAGGACCCAGTCAAAGGAAAGTGTTTCTTTGGAGGAAACTTTTGCAAGGTTCAGTTTGACAAGTGTTTGGTGAAGCTTCAAATGACCAAGTTGTGCTACTCCGACCATTGTAATTTGTAAGCTTTGAGCGAGAACATAAAAATGGGTGCTGTAATATCGTTGTGTAAAAACTGTTTTGGGGCTGAGGAAACAAGGGAGAGTTACAATACCATCCCAGGCGAAGGAGGAGGAGGAACAACCGGAAACACTCCAGACCCGGTAAAAGCTTCATTTTCATTGTTGCTTCGTATTTGCCTCGAACATGTTATCAAGTATTTTTTTAATTTGTATATATTGTTGTCAGGATGAGAGACGAAGGCAGTTAGCTGAAGCAGCGGAAAAGCGTCTAAAAAATCAGGAACACAGGGGCATTCAGAATCCGGAATCCGTACGTCGTCAGCAACAACGCAAAGAAGAAATGGAGAAGAGAGAGGAGGAACTTGCTAGACTAGGAAATACCGGAGAACCACTTCGGGTGAGTGTCAATGTTCTTATAATCATCGTTTCAATTCAATCGGATGTGCTAATAAAAATTTATCCTTATTTCAGTGGCAAGTATCCTAAAATACCTCACTGCACGAGCACTCGATCAGTAACTTTCACTAAGTCGTTCAATCAACACCCACCAAACCCGGCCACACAACAAATGACTCAACTAATGAAATGGTTTTTTTGATGATTTAGGTTGGTTACATTCTCAATTACATATTACAATAATACGCATGTCTAGTCGAATAAAATAATCTGCAAATCATTGTACATTTTATGTATCGTTCATAAAACGTCCTCAGCAATGTCAGGTAATCGGAAATTATGAATAAGATTTTTGTCATTTCTGTACAGTTTAATTAAACTTTGTATACTGCGTTAACTTGTATACATTTGGTGCAAGCCTAATTAAGTCATTTAAATTACAAAATATTATAACAAGAGCTAATTGTAAGGAAAATATTATATGAATAAACCGTTAAACTTCAAACAATATACAATGTGAATGTTGAATACATATGAAATGATTTAAATATATAACTAGAACGATTATAAAATTCTGTGATTTGGTAATGAATGACATCAGAGAACTCATCATTTCAGAACAAACCAAAACTTTTTTCGTGCTGAATGCATGGCATTTAGAGAAGCTACCCACTTTCTGAATACGATTAGAGAAACGCTCAAAATGATTAGAGCTGCTCCAAATATACTGCAATTTTGAACCAAATTTCAAATTAAATTAGGTTTTTTGAATTGCTGCGTAAAAAAATTGGAAATCATAACTACTTACCTAAATATATCTGGAGATTCTCCTAAAAGAAAATATTGTAGAATAAATGCAAAAATAGTGTCGCACGTTCCCACAATGACAACTGCCCCTGCGTGCTCATACTTCATTGCCAATGTAATCGCAGTCTGGGAAAAGAATGCAGCAACTGCTAAGCAAACAATTAAAATCCAGTCTTCATTCGTTTGGGGAACATCAAAGCGCTCAATTGCCACGGAGCAAGCGAAACTTAATAGCGTTCCCCAAAATCCAAAGGCCAGTGTTACAACTGCCACGTGGACTCCTCGCAAATAGCGCAAAACAACCTTTTATAATAATATTAAACCATCAGATTAAACAGAAGCACCAAAAAATTAATAAGCTCTAATTTACACTGAAAATCTTACCAAACTAAGCGTTGCTGCAAGCATGGACAGTGTTGCAAATCCAGTTCCCATCTTGAATGAAATTTAAATGGAAATTTGTATTATTTTACACATTTTGAATGAACGTTTTTTAGTATTATCTTTTACCAAAGTATCGTAGTCGAAATGGCTCTGACCAGTTAAAATTGGTGGTTTGGAAAGAACGCCCATTCCTATTACCGCTACCATCGATGCTACAACTGGAAATATCTGAAAATGGTTATATTTCTGTGAAAAATGGTTTGAATAGGTTTAATGAAAAATTGCAATGCTTACTCCACATGGCTCCCCAAGCCATAGATATGCAACAAAGGTTACAAAAACTGGTCTGCAAGAGCCAATAATCTTTGCATCTGCTAATGGCATAAGTTTTATTGCATAGAAGTATAGGTATAGTCCTAAGCATCCTATTACGGCACGGACCTTAAGTGAAATTAGATTGATTAGTCAGGTAATGTGTCCTTTCAAAAGCGAAAATTACAAATGCTTTAGAATTCGGCAATTCATTACAATTGTAAAACCAAACTTTCTCAGCTTTTCCTTATCAGTCACAGGCCAAACGGTTTTGAAAACATCTTCCTTTCGTACAAATTTATAATACAAAACGATGACAAGTGCTGGGAACACTACCCCTTGGAACCTATATGTAGCCAAGCTGAAGGGATGGAAACCCTTCATGTGCTTTACAATGATTCCACCAAACGTTGATGCCAGACCGGAAACGACGCTGAGTAAAATGCCCCAATAGTCTTTGCACACACTGCATTGTTGCTGCTTTTTGGTTTGAATGTTTGACTCTATTTGTATGCAACGCTCACAGTTGGCTTTAGCAGATGAAGAATTTGATTTAATTGAGCTTGACGTTCCTTTGAAAGTAACTGTATCATTCTTTATTCTCACTGCTTTCTCCGAAGAACCACGGTTCAGCGGAACTGTTACTTCACCACTCTCCGAGCACTTGAAACATAGTGATTTTGAACGGTACTTTTTAAATATCAGTTGGCCAGAATCTATTTCTGTCCCATCACCAGATAATTTTTGATCTTGGTCTGAACCAGTAGCATCCACAGTTGAACAAGCGGATTCCATTGAAAACTGCTGACAATAAGATATTTTGCAATAGGGAACACTCTTCCGTATTACCTATTCATACATACTGGAATGCAATGCATGGTCTTAAAATCTACACGTGTATAGATTTACAGCTGCACAACTGCGTAACTGCATGCAGATACACACTGATACGAATACGAAGCTTTTCTGGACTTTTTCAAAGAAGAAAAATACTTTAAGAATTTTGTACTACATCAAGATATACTACAAACTAAAACTTAAGGTGGCTTATAATTCGTAGTAGGGTGACCGCATTTAAACCAATCTACTATGTACGAGCTCAACTTCTCAGACCGTTGCCTGCAGAATAATTATTTGCCTAAAGAATTTCCCTTAGAGCAGCTTGTTGCATGAAAGTTCTGCCAACATATACAACACGAGCTAGTTGGTGTCTACTGATTGTGTAAGAGTTTATACTGAGAGTGAGTTATTTTTCTCCTTTATCTGAATATTTGCATTTTATTTCTTGCTGGAGATTCAGTGGCATTCAAACTTCAGCCTTCCAATGGGTATTGTATGCTATTTGAGTACGGTTGCAAAAGAAAAAGAATAATTGTTATCATATTGATAAAAAATCATGTGCTGATTAGGAATGAACTCGGCTTCAGCATAATCCTGAAATAGTTTAAGCTGTCAGATATTTCTGAACTGAAAACATGTCAAAGATGCAGTAGTAGTATGCACTAGTTAGGTAAAGTGGTGTTATCGAATTCGCTTTTATCTACTTTTCAGGATATTGGACTCTGAATCAGTTTTTTTATCGATGCGAGTCAACAACAAATGACGGCTTTCATTCAATGGCACAATGCAAGCAGATGCAATAAACCTTTAGTTTAAAGGTCTATTATGAATGAGGGAATGAACATGCAAAAGCTAAAAGTTATTTTACTCAAGATAGACGGTTTTTAAAATCTCATGTTTTCATCTTTTGTGTAGTTTAAAATATTTTTCATTGCTTGCGTTTTATCAGTGGCAAGTAAAACAAGTGTTATATTAAATGCCCTGACATTCCGTCATGAGAATTTCACAAATTAATATCAAACATGTTAAATTTTCCACATCAAGTCAGCAGTAAAGATGCATAATAATATTGCATTGCATATAAAGATTTATTACTCGTCAAGTGGAGGTAGTTAAAAAGCTTATTGATACCGTGCCACATATCTTATGAGAATCATAATGATTGCTGAGCTCGGAGTTTTAATAAATTACGAACTAAGACTGGGTAATATAGTGCGTCTATTTATATTTAAAAAATATAACATAATCAAGCATACAAATATGTTTTACAGTGAATATCTAGCAGTAGTTGAGATCATGAAATGTAATCACTTAAGCACAAACCAGTACCTCTTTCTGGCACTGTGCTTTTCCGGTAGAGTTGATACCCATTTACGAAAGGCAATCATAAGGACGCATGAAATTATCAAGACAGCACCTATTAAACTGGCACAAAGAAAAATTCGTGGTAAAGTTAAACTGAATAACATTACCAGTCAATCAAAAGTAATATTTTTCATCCTTACCTAAATAAATCTGGTACCGTTCCCAATATCAAAAATTGAAGCACGAATGCAAAAATCGTATCACACGATCTTACAATCGCTACAGCTCCAGCTTGTTCATATTTCATGGCAATGGTTATTCCAACTTGTGCAAAAAATGTAGCTGCTGCTAAGCACAAGGCAAGAACAATGTGCTCTGCCGTTGTGGGAACATCAAATCGTTCGATGATGGTGGAACCTATTCCGCTAATTAAAGTTCCCCACATGCCAAATGTCAGTGTCACCATTGACACATGAACGCCTCGAAGATATCTTAAAACAACCATACTAACGGCTGCAGTCAACATACCCACAAAGGCATAACCAGCTCCCATCTGAAATATTTGACCAGTATTTCAAATACACACGTATATATTAATATTTTTATCCATTATGTCAAACGTAAAAGAACTCCTCACCAGCGTTTCAGTATCAAAACTGTCATCACCAGTCAAAATAGGCGGACGGGCAATTACACCGACACCGACAACTGTCAATAATGCTGCAAAAACTGGAAAAACTCCACATGGTTCTCCCAAAAAGACATGAGCAACGAATGTCACAAAGACCGGCCTACACGAGCTGATTACCTGAAACGTTCCAATTTAATCATGTTTAAATATTTTTTAGTGGTAGCGCTTATACGAATGTTTAATTGGTACATTACCAAAGCATCTGCCAAAGTCAACGTTTGAATGGCGTAAAAGAGCAAAATTAATGCAGTGGCTCCAAGAACGCCACGTACCTATTGAATAATGTTTTTCATTATATCTATTTTCAGTGTCAAATTATAGAATTCTATTTTATATTTAACTTACGCAGGTAAACGCGAATCTTTTCAATTTCTCCTTGTCTGTTAAAGGCCAAATTGTACCAAAAACCACTTCTTTCCTCACATAATGAGAATACAGTGCAAGAACCAGCGCTGGAAGTAACACTCCCTGAAATCTGAATGTAGCTAAAGTGATGGGGTGATAATCCTTCATATACTTGACGATGACTCCACCAACTGTGAAAATGAAGCCGGATCCCAAAGTCCAAAATATTCCGAGGTAATTTGTACAAGCACATTTAGCACTGGCTTTGTCAACGTTATCAACTGCTTCTGGCACCACCTCCACCAACTTGTAGCTTTTGTACGGGTGTTCTGAGGGGGTTGGAGGTGAAAAGGAGCACTCTTTTACTTCATTACCGTTGTCATCCTCAGAAACAACAGGGAGGAAAACGGTTGCCTCTGTTGTCCCCATGTTAATTGATTCCGTGTTCTTTTCCATTGTGAAAATTCAATTCGATATTGCTGACCTACGACTATAGATTACTTTTTAAGGTCTAGCCGAAGCCTGTGTATTACGGGGTTTATTGGCAACGTTTTAGTGCACTATATACAGTTGAAGAACTGCGAATAGGGGAATCAAATTAAAATCATACGATGCTGAGAGAACATGAAACACGTAAAGATGATGCGCAAATGAGTTATTCTTTGCTGTGGTATGAGCTTTGAGCTTGCTGAACAAGCCTTGTTCTGCTGCATGAAATAATTAAGTTACGCTTCTTCACATCACGCACGCTAAGTGGCATGTGAACGTTTCAATAGATCAGATCATCATGATCATGCCCATAAATTCCAACGTTGTGCTTCTCTGGCGATGAATTGCCGTGATCCGATTAATGAAAAAGTTCAACTAACAGAAATGCCTTACGCAATGTCTGTGAAGAGTGTTTTGGCTGATAGCAAACAAATACATATTTCATCTTTGGGTGACCAGCAGCTAAAAGCCGTCCATGACATGAATCTGACTTATGAATGAACACTTCTTCTCAAGTGCTTTTGACAAGCATGGAATGAAATCAATCGCTGTTTAATTGGAGTTTGAAGTACATGCACACGACATGTATTTTATTTATATTGAAGGAAGTTAACATACGAATATTACTGTGGTACAAATGCATCAATCATTTATCATTTCAAAACAAACCAATATCGTTTTCTTGCAGCATGAGTCTTTGGTTGCATGTTCAACCATTTACGAAATGCAGTAAGGAGAACGCATGCGATAATTATCGCTGCTCCAGAAATACTGTCAAAAATATTTACACCACCTCATTAGCACTATTTCGTGCGTGTGTATATAATTTGGAAGGAATCAAGAGAGAGATCTTACCTAAAGAGATCCGGCACAAGTCCCATCCAAACAAACTGTAATATAAACGCAAAAATGAAATCCATCGTCCTTGTCACAGAAACAGGTCCAGCTTGCTCAAACTGGAGAGCAAGATTCATTGCAACTTGGTTGATTAGTGCTATCGCAGCTAGAGCTATTGCCAAACCCCAGTCTGTTGCTTTTTCCGGAATTTTCAATTCTCCAATGGAGTAGGCACAAATTACACTTTGGATTGTGCCCCAAAACCCGAGAAACAACATCATCACCGACACATGGACCACTTTAAGGTAGCGAATAATGCAAACGACGAAGGTGTCCAGGAAGACGCTGGACAAAGCAAATCCTGCTCCAATCTAAAAGTCACATTGTATTAAGCAAATTTAAATAAAAAATTGACCATTTCGAACATATTGGGTACCAAGGTCTCATTGTCAAATGAATCCTGTCCTGTAAAAATTGGTGGTCGAGTTATCACTCCAACTCCAACCATTGTGAACAAAGCCATCAACACCGGAAATGCTCCACAAGACTCTCCTAGAAGTAGAAACGCAGCAATTGTAACAAAAACTGGTTTACAGGAGCTGAGCACAGCTACATCAGCCACGGTGATGTGTTGAAGTGCATGAAAATGGAGGAATAAGCAAGTACATCCCAGTGAAGCACGAAGCTACAATTTAAAACAAATTATTCAAATCCAGCCTACTACTTCAATTTTGCAACCACATTCATTTACTTACAACAACTCCAAAAAACTTTTTCCCTTTTCCTTTTTCTGTAACTGGCCAAACTGGTTGAAACACTGGAATCTTCTTTACGCGACTGTAATAGAGCACCATGAATATGGATGGAACAAAGACTCCTTGAAGCCGGAACATAGCAAGTGTAAATGGATGATAGTGCTTCATGTACTTTACAACAATGACAGTTCCAACAGTGAACACAAATCCTGCCAACAAAGCCAGTAGGATTCCAAAATAGTTTCGGAAACCTTTCTTCGAGTCTTGGTGCCCATGCCCATTTTGATTAGCTTCGCATTCAAACTGTTCCACTTGCTTGGTGCACTCTTTTACAGCTAAGTTTACAGGATAATGATCTGCAAGTTTGTATTTAGTTACTGTGGGTTGGGGTATCGATGATGATGGGGAAATAAAAGGCAATTTTTCAGGCCCATTTTTCGGGTCACCCTTCAACGAAATAGCGTTTCTCGAACTCATTTTAAACAACAGACAGAAGATGAGAAAAACTGTCTATATCCAGTCTATGTCCTATAAAGTGAACAGGTAAATTCACCAAACCAAGTAATAAAATTATGCCATATCCTCCATTTAACATCGCTTATGACTTACGCAATATATTCATGATGATGATTACATGCAGTTTTTACGGTGATCATCATCACGACATGATTTGAGTTTGACTATGGATAGCTAGCATTCTAAATAAAAGGTGCGGAATGGATTCAGCAGAGCATAAGATTCTCTCCGGTTCTGTCATTTAGTAATTGGTAAATCTTAGAATACGGACGGTTACATAACTAAAAAGAATCTTCGATCCTTGACTAATAGTCAGAGAATTAGCATTGCATGACCTTGGAATAAATTTCACCTTTATAGTTTTGCGACAGCTGGAGTGTCTGCTAGTTCTTTGAATAATGCATGTATGCGAATACTGTGAAAACTTACACACACCCAACTTATGTAGTACTAAAAATTTATTACTTAGGTACAAAACAATTATAATGATTAAATAACTTCCTTAAATTATTATAATTATTGCAAGTACGTGACAATATATTGTGACAAATGCTGACTAGCAGCCGTGTCCACTTAAGCATCTAGAGATATCGTGATTACATGAGATTAATACACTTTTCCTAGTTTGGAATAAACCTACTCTGTTTATGCCAGTACAAATGAAAACTTTTTTCTTGCTGGATGCTCCTTTGGAAGGGTACTGATCCATTTACGAAATGCGGTGAGAATCACACAAAAGATAATGATGGAAGCTCCTGTCAAGCTGAAATAGTAAAATAAGAAGAAATCGAAATAATTTGTTAATTTCAATAAGCACCAAAGGTAATATATACCAAATCACAATTATTTGTTAGTCTTACCTGAAAAGATCCGGAAGTGTATTGAGCAAAACAAACTGGAGCACAAACGCAAACAGACAGTCCGCAGTCCGAATTAAAGAGACAGGACCAGCTTGTTCGCATTGAAGGGCAAGCGTAAGCAAAACTTGACCCAACAGAGTAATCACAGCAAGAGCTACAGCTAGAGCCCAATGTTCCAAACTCTGGGGTAAACGGAATTCTCCAACAATCACTGACCCAATTATGCTCACAACTGTACCCCAACAGCCAAGAACCAGGGTTAGCATGGAAAAATGAACATCCTTTAGGTAGCGGATGATAACAAAAACCATTGTTGCGGTAAGCACGCTAGCAAAGGAAAATCCAGCTCCAATCTAAGTAGGTAACCATCATAATGTTGTTATACTTTTCATTGGGGTAACGTGACACGTGATGACGCAACTACATTTCTTGTCAACTTACCAATGCATTGTTATCAAAAGCTTCTTCTCCAGTTAAAATAGGAGGCCTAGAAATTACTCCTACACCAAGGATAGTCAACAATGCCGTAAATACTGGAAATACCTATAAGAAAAATATTTTTATTAAAATTAGGACTTTTTTTTTATATAACTCATTTAGCTGACACTTAAATTTGATGATATCTTGAGAAAGCAATTATTAGCATACTCCACAACTCTCTCCAAGAAAAAAATAGGCAGCCAGAGTCACAAAAACGGGTTGACAAGATCCTATCACAAGTACATCCGCCACGTCAATACGCTTCAAAGCGTAGAAATGAAGAAATAGTGCTGTTGAGCCAAATGCACTTCGCAACTTAAAAAATAAAAGTTTGATACGTTAGATATTTTACACATATCTAATAAAAGTGTCCTATTTCGTTAATTAAATTTTGTTACCAGCATTCCAAAACATCGTTTCGCTTTCTCCTTGTCTGTCAGAGGCCACACGGGGTCAAAAATAGGCAGTTTTTGCACATAGCAAGCATACAACACCATAAACAACGAGGGTAGTAGAATCCCTTGAAATCTGAAGATTCCTAGTGTGAATGGGTGATAATCTTTCATATACTTGACTATCACGCCACCAATTGTAAACAGAATTCCAGATGCTAGTGTCAAAAGTATTCCCGTGTAATTACTGCAACCTTTCTTTGACCTTGCAAGCTCGGCTTCGTTAAGAACTCCATTTTCTACGCTTTTCACACTAACGCGTCGTTTCTCCTTGTCTCCATTATTAGATGTTATATCAAATGCAACCTTTTCAGGGTCAATCGGAATACCTTCTGTTAATACTAGAACACTTAAAGTCCTACTGGTCCTTCGAATTGCTTCCGCTTCTGAAGGAGTGTGCTCTTCTATAGGCAGAAACACGGTTGTTTCTGAAGGATACTGAATATTTGAACTCTCCTCTGATTGACAAACCATTTTTGCAATGAATTCATGCAACAACCTCTAAACTGGGAGATTAGTAGCAGGACGTCGGTCTTGTTAATTTGATTGTTGAGCTATGAATACCAAAGTTGCAGCTAAAACAGTTCGTGTCTTTTTCCTTTTTCTGCTGGAGTAACTTAACTCCTTAGGATTTCTTTTAGCCTGGCAAGATATGTATTGCAATCAGAAAAGTAAAACGTAGGAGTTTTGTAATCGAAACAACAGCAATCTAGAAAGACGTATGACAACGACATATCATGTTATGTACGAAAGAAAACTGCAGTCAAGGAAAGGGGAGAAGGTGCCAGTATGCAAAATATAATATTACACTACAAATTTGAATGGGCTTGTTAGTGCTTGAAGAACCTTTTCCCGTCCATATCTATTGGACCTTTTGGTATCAGGAGAACAACGTTTTTACGATAATACACGAACCAACCAAGTACGATGATGATGTAACCAATTCGATGTGATGAATCAGTTCATATGTGCATGCACGCATGTAGTTATCGGGTAATATGTATTTTTCTCGCAATTCTTGGCTGAAACTCAGTAAACCTGACATTGAAAGGAGAAATGTGTTCAGCATAGACCCTGATCTTGGCACATGCGACTAAAAAACATATGATGTAAAAGCATCATACTTTTTGAGAACTACATGAATGTGATATCAGAGCTTTTACACTCTGTCAAAAGCCATGTTTAACTTTAATGTATTCCGAAATTGCATAGTAAGCATGTGAAACAATAACTTTAGCACATGATTTTTATTTCAAGCCAGTAGCTACTTCTTAAAGAGTTCTAAGCCCATCCTAAATGGATGGAAGAAACGATAAATGAAAGAACAATACATGCTTACTTAAAGTCGTTTCGTATTAATGAATGAAATTCCAATTATAAATTGACTTAAACTATATTCATTCCCAGTTGGGTTAGAGTTCGAGGTTTGTGTCTCCATTAGTGCACATCTCATAGCCTCATATCTCATCATATATGATGATGGTCAATGTCATGGATGTAGGAAATGTCAAATATGATGCAAATAGAGTTAAAGGCAGGTCATAAAAGTTGAATGAACAAGAAAATCCTTGAACTTTGGTTAAACGTGCATCAATTTTTACAATTATAGGAGCGTCGATTTTTTACTTTATTATGACTTCAGTTTTCAAAGACGGATGCGTGAGGGGAGAGCAATTATTAGGATTACACGAGACAGTAAACCTTTTAATCTTCTAATTTCTTAAAGTCAGGTCAGTGATGTTAAAGGAATAACGCCAATCGAAGCACGTGCTAAATGGAATGATAAATATTAATGATCTAACTTCTAACTGTGATTTCATGAATGGTATGATTTTTTTGTCTGTAAGCTGCGTGGAAAAATACCAGTAGCCAGCCACTTTGACATTTTCGACAAATAATATGCTGAATGTGCAAGCTGGTGGTAGGATGCTGAAAGGATTGGGGAATGAAGAATGGCAGTCAACATTTGTGTACTTTTTGCCACTTCAGCAATATATTATAATGGCTGTTTTGCATTATTGCAAATTCTAATTCACAATAAAAGAAATGTGAATTTTTGCGTCTGTTATGACCATGACTAAATAATTACCTACTTTTCATTTCGAAATGATGGACTAAATTAATGACCATTAAGTCCAGTAATGTAATTTTTAGAATATAGACAACCTTTATGAAAACATCTACCCTGTTCTCGTCGGCTCGTGCTCGTGTGTAAACTTTGATGAATGAGAAAACATTTTCTTTGATTTTGTAGCATCAATTTATTGGATCAATCATCATTATATCTTTGGTTAAATGCGTAATTTCAAGTATACTTTTTGATCAGTCTCTTTTCGGCCTTATCTTATGATGATAATTCAATAAATTTTAAAATTTGATATATCACATCTTTGTCTGATTAAGTTTTGCCTTCGCAATTCTTACATATATTATTTAACATGACAATCTTCCAAATTGGTTATCAAATCAACGAACAATTTTTGAATTTTCTAATACGTCTGGTTATATACAAAAATAAATGGGCTCTGTTTAAAAGAATATTAAAATTTAACCGATGACTCCGACTCCACCAATTCCATGACCGAGATGACCAAGATGATGACCACCGAGATGTCCATGACCAAGACCTATGTGACCAACTCCAATAACTGGGGCAACAACTCCAACATGTCCAACTCCAAGAATGGGTCCATATCCGTTCAATCTTTGGGTGTAGCTAAGTCCACCAAGCCCAACATGGAGTGGGGCAATGATTCCAGCGGAAGCCACGGCAAAGATGGCAAAGAGGGCGAACTATGGAGATATAGTAATAATTTACAAATACTTACACTTATCCAACCGAAGTTAATTATTTGTTTAGGAAACTTACAAAGCTTTTGTACATCTTGACTAGGGAGACGGAGTATTTTTTGGATCTTCAAAATAGTTTTTGGTAACAGCTAGTGTTTCTTGGTGAGTTTTAGTTTGCTTCTCAAATTGGTACTGATGACTTGAAGTTTTTGGACTGTCTATTTATATTGAATAAGATTCATGAGGTGGCGGTCTGTGTGAGAAACTAAAGAGCATGAAATCAGGACAAAAATTATACAGATTTGCTGTACTACTCCGTAGAATCTACATTAATTAATCAAACTATTGTCTTATTGCCTCCCCATTGCACATTATGTCATATATCTACCTTTCCGTGTTGCATATATTGCTCAAAGGATGTAATATGACCAAGTCACTCTTGCGACCCTTTATAATATATGCAGTAGTGTGCCTTTGTAATCAATGCAAAACTAATAGTATCCATTGACTCGCGTCCCACGGCATCCTGTTTTGATGATTGCACTTTTTCAAGTTTTACGAACGCCAAAATATAGTGCAGGTCGCAAGTGTAGATAGGATTGCATATTATTACCATGAATGATTTGATATGACACCATAATGCCTCATGCCGGTCGGACGACCGGTGGTGCCATGCGATGCAAATTGCAAATTGATCGTATTGCATTACAGTTTAGCTGAGCCTGATTTTTTTTATTTACTTTTGATATAATTATTTATTGCAAACATATTAGTATATCAGCCAATAATCAAGAGTGTTACGATGAACTAACTGGTAATGTTGCACAATATGCATGTATATCAATTAAATATACCTCATCATGTTTAATAACCAGTGTTGTTAAAGGAAGACGAAATGCTAGAAGCTTATTAATAGAGCTCGTGTAAATTGCATCATATCACATAAATTTCAGAAGAACAGAAAAACAAGTGTAATAAGGTCATTTTGTATTACATATCAGATCAGTGATCAGCAGAGAAGAGTTTTTGATGCGTACGTTGTACATATAAAACAGTAATAAGTACAACTGTACTAATGTGTTTACAAGGTTTAACGTGTTAGACAAAAACACATTAAAAACGGAAGTCTGCTGTAAAACGAGCAAATATATTACAAATGAGTGATTGATAGACGTGAACATAGAAGGTGCAAGTATATAGATAGGGGCTACAAATATGCTTTTCTGTTCCTCGCATGAGACTTGACTTGTATGAAATATGTATGACTCATCGACTCGACACAACAGTCAGTCTAGGTAATATGAGCTGAGCACAATAAATTTTACACAAACAGTTTTCTGAAACGCAAAATCTAAGAGTAATGCAGCATTCCATGTCTATTAACAGAATTTCGACAAAAAGATTTACCAAAACAGTGAAGGATTTGATATTTATGATGAATAAGTAAATTACGTGCTTGTTGCTTCGCTTTCAGCAGCTATTTTTGCAATATGAAATGTTTAGTGTTCAATTATGGACATTACTATGAAAATATGGGGCAGCTTGCAATGAGGTTGTAACAATTTCCTAAAGCTGTAAAGCTTGTTAGCTTCTTGGTCGGTTTGTGTGAAAAGCAACCTGATCCACATGTCACTCAAATGTTTTTCTACCGGTTATAATGAGCTGTGAGCTTTTATTACTCGATTTGATTGATGCATAAGATGTAGATTTGGGTGAGTATATTGATGTTTTACATGTTTATTGAACATCTTACTTATGTAGACTACTTCTAGATTAGAGTACCTCTGCAGTTTAGTATATAGATTACAACTTGCAATATCACAAAAACAAAATGCATCTTTTTGTTCGTAATTAACAGGTTATCTTTATTTTTGCAATAGAGGCTGGTTGAAAGGTAGTTGCATATGAGTAGGTATGCAGTATACCTACTCATAACATGTAGTTTGGAGTAGTTCCAAAGATACAAAAACTAATTGAGATATTAATCAATGTTGATTTAAGACGTGAAAGCATTTAGTCAACACTTCATTTACCCATTTTTATGCTTCATGTGCCATGATAGTTCGTGATGATTATTTTATGCAAGTTATCCTTGAATTAGAGTTTTAACAGAAAAATTACAAATGCACTTATCTTGTAGTTCAGTAGCAGAAAAGGGTGGCTAAAGATATTATAGATAAGATTATTACTTAATCAGTGTAGAATGTGTGCGTAGACAACCCTACTGATAGTAATTTACCATGAAACACGTGTTTTATCAACCTCCATCAGGTTTACGCTAAATGCAAAAGTCAAATTTTTATCCAAATGCCTCATAGTTGAGCAAATGTAAATTACAATTATTGTGTTATTAAATTACCTCGTAGAGAACTATTTAGGCAATTTGTGAAATGCAATATGTCGATTAGTTGGTCCTACATTAATCAGTAAAATGTTGACCACCGTTGACACTAACTGAAAAACACATAGGCTTAGACACGTGCCGTTGTATGATGGTCTGTGTCAGTGATCAGATCAACATGAGATTTTTAGCGTGCATGCAATAATGACAACTAGAAACGGTGTTGGTGGTATTCGTGGCGTGGCTAAAAACGCTCACTTTTGTTTGTGTTGCAAAATGCATCAGCTTTCATTTGATTATCGGGTCACAACATAACGAAAACCATAATTATTATGTAAAAGCAAAGAAGTGTTGACACAATTTTAAAGTTGTCTCGGGGTTTGGAATATCGTGCAATTCAAATGTACTATCCTCCATGCCAGCATAGGCACGATTTACGAGTTAACATGGCTATGGTAGGAATGAATTCTTATGGAAACCCTTGTCTTATGCATGCATGTTTAATCAATACCTGAAGGAAAATAAATAAAACTATTATATGCGCTATTCAATCTTTGACAAGTAGACAAAATGTAATGTATCATACTGGATCCTGATGTCTAAGCATAGAATTTTGAATACGTCTTTGGTGCCCATGTAATAAAATTACGTCAATTCAAACAGGAAAGTAATGTCACATAACATTAATTCCTGGTGGCGTGACCCATCGCTAATCCTCTACAACAAGTATTACGAGCCAGACGAGGAAATTTCTCAGTACATGAGAGAGAATTGTGAGTTTGTTGGGATTTTCTTTGGTTCATTCAGAAACAAATCTACCAAGCATTTCATTACGTACCTCAACAAATTCTATCGGGTGAAATGATATTTAAACTATGCATAGGACATAAAATGATGGCATTTCATTACGCTTCAGTGATTGAAAAGTATAAAACACTTTGCTCTTAAAATAATATTATAGTACGTGCAACAAAGAGATGACCCATTCGATGTAATTTACGTGCCATTAGATGAGGACGAAGCGGAATGTGATTTCTTTGTGAATTCTTGCATGGAAGAATGGCTTGTTGTTCCTTGGAGCAATCAGACTCTACGCAGGTGGGCACTACAGCTAATTCTGAGGTATCTAAATTTAGCTAATAAGCTAGCTCTCAATTTCTAATGTCATTTTCAGAAATGTACGAAACTTGTACAACGTGCTGACTCAGCCCTGGTTGGTGATAGTCAAGAATGATGAGAACGGAACTGTGGTGAGCTACGATGGAAAGTTGGATTTGATGGAGTGTGGCTACTTCTCCTTAATTGAGTGGAAGTCAATGTACAAGAAAGTTTTAGAGGACATCAAGGCAGGGAAAGACAAGAAAAAGCCAGCGGCTGCTCCAGCTCCACAGTCTCCAGACGAAGAGCACTGATTATCAAATCAACTATATTATGACTTCTCATAAGCTCATTAATTTATTCATATTACGTACAAATGGCAACTTAGCTCTATTAAGTGATTAAATTAAAACTGTAATTAGGTATAAAACATTTTTCAATCAACATAAACTAATTCATTTTGGATGCTTCGCAAATGAAACGGTGCTTGAAGTGGCATTTTTCAAAGTCCCACTTGTATTTGTTGGATTTTTTCATTAACATACACCCACACCCTGGACACGGTTTTTTAGTGGATGATATTGCTTCAGTAGTTGTTGTTGCTTCGGTGGTTGTCGTTGTTTCCTCTGGACAAGGTTCTGGCGTTGATCCAAATTTACAATCAGTGTCCGGTTTCTCACACACGACTTCCGGTGGAGGACAATCCAATTCCGGAGGTGGACATGTGACGTCTGGTGGCAAGCATGTGGTGATAACTGCCGGACAGTTGACAATCTAATATGGAAGGGAAATGTCGTTATTAGAAAACCAGAATGTTTAGCATGACAGAATACATTGGTATTCCAAGTAGTTTATTCAATTCACCGGAGATGAGCAAATCACTTGAGCTTCAGTACAGACAACAGTTGGCTTTGGGCAAACGACTTCTGGGGGATCACATTTTACTACTGGTTTCACATTACACTTTATTTCTGGATCTGGACACGTTACTACAGGAGGTGGACAATGAGCCTCTGGTTGAGGACAAAATGTAGCGTTGACTTGACAGATCTGGAAGATACTCATCCTAGTTAGTGAAAGCGCACATGTAATAAGAAAAGAAACACTTCATTTGGTTACCTGAATAGGACATTTACAATCATCCCCCTCACAGCTACTGTTTCTAATACAGGGTGTTGTAGTACATGGTTGGGGGTGGAACATGTACAAACGGAGGCATGCATAAATGATAACAATTATAAATGACATGACATAATAATTATAAATTACGCTAGTTTTCTTAACATATTAGACTTTTTATGCCAATGACTTACGACATGGTTCTCGCTCCACAGTACATGGTGGAGTTACAATCTCACACTCAGTTGTCTCCACCACCTCGCATTGTGGTGTCTTCACGGTGCAGTTTTGAGGTTGGGCATAGCACTGAGGAGGGACTGCAACCGTACAGTTCTCGCACCTGGCTGAGCAGTCTGGTCGAGTTGCACTGCACTCTGGTTTAGAAGTCGCAGTGCAATTTGGAGTTTTAATGCTGTTGACATGTAAAAATGGTAATTAAGTTGGCTCCGTTTGTTTCACGTATCTCTACATTTGAATTATAAAGTATAATGTATGTACCTGCATTCCGGCAATGTGACCTTGCACGTTGGAGGCTTACATTCTTCGATTAGATTTCGTCGGCATTTTGGGACTGGGTCAACAGTTTTGTTTGCAACTGCTCGTTCTGAAGGAGGGCCATTGTCGGGTTTTGAAATGGGCTTCTGAACAAAGGATCGTCTTTTTCTAGAGTTGCTTATATCTATACGCATATCCATTGGGACAGGATCATTGTCCAAGCGAGTCCACGAAATTGAGTCGTCTTCTGCTTTTCTACCGGCAGTCCACACACTAGAGATATCTGTATCAGAAGAGTTGTCGTTGAAAATTGAAAAGTAACACAGTGAGCGAAACAAGTCAAAGTTCAAAATCCATAATATGCATGCAAAATAAAATTAGACCTTACCCAATTTCCGCAATTGCGACTTGATGTTAGAGTTCTCAGCTTCACTCTCTATTATCAATAATTGGAATCGGTTATTTCCTGCAGTTAGGTTTTTGCAGTCATCCCATGCGTCAAAAACCGTTGCCTAATCAGAGAGAAATTACGTAGATATTCATGTCATGTCACCTTCAAAAAGGTAGTTACTTATACATACCTCATATGAACTAATCCTGTAGATAGATGTGTTTGTAGCAAGAAAAGGTTTTATGACTGCAAACAAATTAGAGAAAAGTTATATAGATAAGTCAGTCAGATCTCATTTAGTAAGCTTTTATGTATTATGTAATTGAAGAAACTGGACTGACCTTTGGACCCTTTGGGATCAATTGAAGCATCGGCAGCGACTCCATAATTGAGTAAGAAACTGTGTAATAGTACTATGCCCAGCAGAGACCTTTTCTGCGTCCGTAATTTCATTTTACTAAATGGTACGATGACTGAAAGTTGATAGGTATCGCCGGTTTAATTATTTTGAAAGTGTTCTGAGTACAAAATGATTTTCGAAGAAGTACAGCCCTATATATAGGTTTGGCGAAACTCGTCTGGTGTGCTTCCGGTGTAACATGATTTTTATCGGTGTAAGTTTAAGAGTTAAATTGGGGCCAATCCAGAAAGCTTATTATTATCGCTAGATTCTCGGAATTTTTACTAAAAATAAGATCAAATCTACGCCAGAGTTGTGTCATTTGCTTGTGTAACCTCCTTCATTTTTTGAGCCAGAACAAAGAAACCGACAGTGGACACTGTTGGATAAAAAATAAACAATATTATGATACGAAATCAAAAATGCTTTTAAAAAGACAATCGCGACAATGATAAGTATGCAAATATGTATCTGAACTGACCGAATGATATATATGGCATGACCCATTTCGCTGCATGTAGCTTATCTGACATTTTTGCAGATTATTAGCAACTATGTATTTGCAAAGTCTGGATGCGTTTGCAGAGCTTTAGTGAAATGCAGCATGTGAAGAGCATAAGTTCCACAATTTTACAATAAATGAAGATTGCAAAATGAATATTATACAGGTATACAACCAATGTTCTTCAAGACCGACAATTTTTTATTGCAGAGTAACGTAGATAATGTGCGTGCAGGTACAAAACATGATAAGGCAACTGCATATATGTACATTTTTGGCACCGGGTGCCTTTCTGTCAATAACCGACCTTCCACTAGCACGTAGACCTTAAATCCGAGTAACTTTTTGTTGGTCTTAATGTCACAGGTGTCCCAATCACAGTTATCCTTATAAAATAAAATCTCATCTAGTTTGAAAATGTTGCTTACTATAATCACAAAACTATGCTAAATTAAATTAAACTCTTAGATTCCATATGAGAAAAACTTTACAAATGTTTTATTTTAAAACCACCTTAATCTAATAACCCCTTTACGAGATAATATTATCTAAAATAGCTTCCTCCAGAGGACTAATTGTTGTATGGTTAGTATTACTATGTTTTCCTCCATCATCATCTATTTCATTATGACCATGATGATGATAATCAAAGTCATGTTCTGAAGAATCATACCATGCTTCATCCGAAAAGTTAAAATCAGAACCGTTCCAAAGAAAAGGATTTACTGACGCAGGAGTGGTAACAGTGGCGTGTTGACTCATTGCACCATTTCTCAACACGTTTCGACTAGCACTGCTGCTGAAACTATTACCTTCACCACTGAAATCGCTCTCTGTAGAACGGTTCTCCTCTAGTCAATCCGACATCGTTTCGTTGAGTGCGTACAAACGGATAAAGTCAATTTGGAGAGATGAACCATCATTTGCCCAACTTGGTTCCCAAAGGTTCCTTGCGTCCCAGAATTTCTTGGCTGCCTGTTTCGAAAAATTATGATAAGGTTGAGATCGAGTGCATATAGACGATATAGATAGTTGTTACATAAGTATATTTCTTAATACATCTTCATCCGTGTTATTCCATGGTTTGGGATATGCTGTGTTATTAAACTCATCATTAAAGAATCCATTGGTACCCCCAACACTGACTCCCATCACGAGACTAAACTGTAAAAAAAATAATTAACAAACAAATTATAAAGAATTAATAGTTTGTTAGAATACTTTTAGGCATTTTACAATCGTACCTCTTTATCAAAAGGAGCAAGTTTGGGGTTTTCAGCAAGGCCCCAAGGATTCGAAATGCTCTTTCCTTTGGACCACAACTTGTACATGCTGGGCCTTGGGAATGGTCCACCAACAATACCTTCGCCATCAATTTTAATTGTGATTGACTCTACATCGATGAAGAAAACATTTTCTCAAAATGGGAACGGTAAGCGTCAGCAAGCTCATCTCGATGTAAATCTTTGAAGTACAAACCTGGTGTCCATTCCAGCTCATAAATATGAAAGTCCCTGTCAAACCCCTCGTCTTCATCGGTATTCAAGCAGTAGTACAAAACTTTCTTATTGGCATTTGTCCCATATCTAATATCCGGACAGGTCTGTTCGGATCCAACATTTACTCCATCCAAATTGAATAGCTTACGATTGCCTCTTACGTCTACAAAATGAATTTGGCCGGATTTGAGGTCATCTCCATAAAATGGGTCGTCCGGTTGTAAGGAAATTACTGATACACGATTGTAAAAATATAAGTAAGTACTTTTTGACTACACTGCACTTTAGGATTGTATGATTAGGATGATTTAATTTGGCACTAACTAGGTTCTATCCAATCGCCTTTTGGCATACGGGCCTTGATAAGCAACTTTCCATATTTAAACTTGAAGTAGTTTTTTGACATCAACATTGGAGCCATAATTGGGTGTACAATAGATCCAGGGTTTTTCCAGCATACACTGGAGCCGTTCATACATCTGAAAAGTTTTCAAAGAATTACAATTCTGTTACTAATATAATCGAACTACATACTGCGTAGTGTGAGCAAAAGTGCTGCACTCATGGAGGAGGAATCGGACCCCATGCCCCTCGCATATCGGGCGAGTGCTCTGTCACTGAGCTACATAGCCACTCTCACACGGTTTTGCACAATTTATGGTGTTGTGACACACATACCACATATACCATTCCATTCTATTTAAAATCAAGAGTTTTAATGAACAGCAAGATAACTTATTTAGTAGCTACCTTTCAGAAGGATGAATCCCTAAAAGTAGTGTTCCATTCTCCATGTACGCCTTTCCAAACCGATCTTCTGAGTATACTGGTTTTAAGTGCAAAATTCCATCTTTGACGAAACTGGTTGAGTTATTATTTACATGGAAGTAAAAATTGCTATCCTAGAAAGAAAAAAAGTTACCAAACCGATGTATGATACATGCGATACGATAAGATGTAAGTCTAGAGTTTAGAGGAATGTGATAGATACCATGCTTCCTGTGAAGTGGAACCAGCTCTCATTAAAAGTTGTAAATTCCTCTGACAGAATTAGCTCACCAGGTTTTACACGTTTTCCATTAAATGTGGTAACTGACCACTTTTCTGTCTCAAACTTTGTCTCTGTCGTACAAAATGAGTGTTAAATTTTAGCAAAACAAAACATTTATAGATTTAAATGTAGATACGATAAAGTATGATAAATGTTGGACCTGGTGGCTCTGCTGATTTTGAAGGATCTATGAACCCTTCTCCATTTCTGTTCGGAGGAGATTCGGTGGTAGTGGAATGTCCATCTTTTCCCGTATATCCAGGAGCTGAATTAGATGAGGCATCACCAGTGTTTGCTTGCAAAGCTGTTTGAAATTCAGAATTTTAAAATTGCGTTCATACAAATAGGAAAATTAATGCAAACCCTTTAATTTACCATCATTGGTAGGTCGATTGTAATAAGCCACAATTGTTCCAATAAAGAGTAGCAGAGTCAGAATGAAGAATATGATTGAAATCACACTACACAACATGCGCCAGTTTATTCCCAAAAATTGGGGTCTTTCAGCACGGTATTTCTTTCCCTACAAAATTTTTAACATCACCAATAATTTTACTGATTTTGATCATTTCGATTTCGAGTTTAGAACTGAATTTACATTGTCTTCTGGAATGTTAAGCGACGCTTGACTCTCCGTCGCATCCACGTCCATCAAATGGTAATTTTGCATGGCTGCAGCGAAAGGTCTTCGGTCTTCAATCATAGAACTCATTTCAGAAAAAATTTCAAACGATTTGAAATTCCTATTAAAATTCCGTTAATTTAAAGTTCCATCCACCAACGTCAGTGACGACAAGATGAATGAGCGTCAATACCACATTTACTCTACGTAAATGGAAATTTCTTGGAATGGCCAAGGATAGAGATAACGAATGCAGTGGAGATTTTAATGCTTTAACTATATAAAACTTCACCAAGTATTAAAGGAATCAAAGGGCATATTTTTCGTGTTGGTTTTACATATATTCTTTAATTCATGCTTTAAACGTGCAGTCCGAGTCCAAAATACATTACGAAGATGAAACATGTAGGATGAACTCAGCTCACTCAGCATTTTTTTCTTTGTCAAAGATAAGAAAGTTACATAAACAACTCCAGAACGGGGGAGTATTACATTACATATATTATAGCATCTTGAAGTTTGTAAAGTTTGTAAGGTTTCTTGTTTGTTACAGAAAGAAAGCTGTGGATAGCTGTAAAGTGAGCACGTACACCTGCTGTTATAGATAGAGTAAATATGAAAGACTTAGCTTCATAAGTAAACTGGCTCATCAAACTGCGACCTCCTCGTAAACAACATGATGGTTAAACCTGCATTTGATGGATGCTGACATTGTAGAATGATTTTTGTAATATTTGGGATTACACTAATTTTAAGTTCATATGAAAGACACTCATTGACAAGTGGTTATATGCTCCTACGTAAAAGCGTACGTTAATAAAGTTCATCTATGATCCATTACATATAAACATGATCATTATACGATTATAACCTTTTGAGATGTATATATTTGAATATGCGTATCCCCTTCTGTAGACATTTAGTTGATTTAGTCCTTATCATTAGCCAGCTCTGTCAATTTTGTGTGATTCACATATTTATTTGCGCATATCTGCAGAAGTAAAGTGAAATTTTCTTGCTTTCTGACTTTATGATTTATTATGAGTCTACGTAGATTAATATAAACTAATAGTCAATGTTTATTTGTATAAAGATGCAAACAAACGGTCTTCACCGCAAGGAATCACAAGTAAATGAGTAATGCTGCAATATTCGGGTAATTTTATATACTTTATTTTAGTAACTTTAAACAACTTATACAAATCTATAACGAACATGTTCATAATGTATACATGTGGATGTAGACATTGTGAACGTTTTATTGATTTGATTGATACTAGCATGGGGTTTCGCCATATTTTCCTGATAATTCATACAAGCATAATATTTAGCTAAGATTAGATTCATTTTCATTGGATTTTCTCCCTAAAAAACTTTAAGCTTTAGTCCACTTCATATATTATGTTATGTATAAGTAAGTAGATACCAAGTTGTGAAGTTGGAATAATACAATGCACAATGCAAATATTGTGTTGGTCAGTGTTTGAACTTGAATTGTTAAATGTATGATTATGCAGTAGAGCTATATTTTGATCAGTATTGTTTTGTAATTTGTTGTTGTTATATATGTATACTTGATATACACTACATTTTTGCGTTTACTGAATATCTGCGATGGAGTCAGTATAGTATGTAGGTTAGTAATTTCCTTGGAGCAGTCTCTAATCTTCCTTGAGCGAGAGGAACGTCTTCTGAACGACTTCAGTAGTGGATGTAGTAAGTCGACTGAGGAAATGGGGGTGCCACCAAATGAATATAACGTAGAATGGAATTCCAGTTATGGTGATGAGGATTCCTACTCCAAGTTCGATGGGGCGAACAAAACAAGGAACGACGACGAGAAATCCACAGATCAGGAGAAATATAATCGGCAAAATGATGTGCACCTATATAAAACGAAATTCAAGAGGAAAAGTTTATTAAATGGTTAAATGTGCATATGAATATAGTTGAGATTGTGGATACATAGAGGTATAGTGTCTACCTTAATAGGTCTTTCAAGGTAAGGTTTCTTCCATCGAAGATACAACATACCGAGAACAGTAATGAAAATGAAACTGGATTCCACAAATGAAGAATACACAATCAAGCCAATTATGTCCGTTGTTTCAAGGTAAAACAAGCTGAGGAAACACTAAAATGCAAGAACAAGATTCCAAGAATTCAAAAATATTGAAACACAATCTAAATAATTTATTAGTAATGTTACATTTTGTTGGGCTAGAAAATGTAGTTACATACCAAGAATGCTAGTGCAGGAGCCGGGGTAAGCCTCTTTGAGTTGATTGTTGACAGCATTTGGGGGAAATGACCTTGACGTGCTCCAACGAAGAGGAGTCTAAAAAAAAGTATAGCATTTCGTTAGCTTCACAAATTGTATTCACGATTCCATTCCATTTGAACCGGAATCTAAATGTGAGTGTAAAGTACCTAGAGGAAGTCATTATGTGCACACTTAAACCTCCAAAGGTCGAGAGTGCAACAAAGCAAGGCATGATCCAAGATAATGCTCCCAGCACCTTATCTCCAAAAGTCTGTAAAGTAAAGAAAAGCAAAATGCTGCCTAACCAAAAATTCTCGCATACATTACTTACAAATAATGGTACGAGTGACTATTGAAGTTATACCACTGCGATGGCATCAGTTGCAAGAATTTCAGCTGGAGTCAATACTGCCATATAACCAATATTAGCCAAAACATAAATCCCAGTGGCTAACGGTAAGGAAATGTAAATTGCTCGTGGAAGATTCCTATTACAAAGATATATGTACATGTAAAATCCGTGAATTTAAATTGGTGAATAGCTTTCTACAATAGGCATTTAAAATTCATACTTATAAGGGTCCTTGAGTTCCTCTGTCATAAAATTTAGCTGCAAGAAAGCGTTTTGAATATTATTACACGACTTATTGATAACTTATAGTAATTGTTTTGAATAAGATGACGGAAATACTTACGTAGTTCCATCCAGCATATGAAAAAATTCCAGAGTAGAAGCTTAGGGCAATATTCTTATAGTCCGTTTGCGAATTTGCAAATGGCTCACGGAAATTTTCCGTATTTCCTATATAACAAGTGAATGTCAATTATAAAGAGATTATACAGTTTTAAATTGTTAATTGAATTCCATGTGATGGGATAATTTTTTAAACGTACCGTTCAGCAGGTGTACCATCCCTGCAATGATAACAGTTGCAAGACCTCCGATTTTAGCAATAAGGAATAGATTTTGCATGCGTGTTGTAATACGAACCTAAGAGCAAAACATGGTTTGTACATTTGGTTTGTACAGTTTGAAACAAAGTCATAATTAATTTTACTTGGACAAGAAAAACTTACATCATAACAGTTCAAGAATGTAAGAAAACAAATAGCAGAGGCTGCAATCATACGGATAGCGTACTCGGGAAGGCAACCTGCTGGAAAAAAGGGTTGCACAACGTAGTTGGCAAAAGTCAAACCCATTATAGCATTTGTGGTTGGCCTATAATCAATCAACAAAGATTTTACATTTTTTATTTACATACATACATTTACAGCTTACATTATACACATTTTAAATTTAACATTATTAAATTATTTTGTAGACTTACACAAAAACAACGTTAGCATCCCAAAGAAAAAGGAAAGCCGGAAGTGGCCCGAACGCTTCATAGATATAAGCATAATCTATTCGATAAAGATTTTTTTATTCACATTAGAAATTAAATGGAATTAAAGATCAAATAAAAACAAAATTGGCATTGTATATTTTCTTACCTCCACCGGACTTGGGAATAGTTGTTCCTAAAATAAATTATACATGAAAATTACGTAACGGTAACTTTCAGACTAAAATTTCTGCTTGAAAACGAATTTGTACCTAATTCTGCATAACAAACGGCACCAATCATACTTAGCACACCGGTCATGCTCCATATCACAAGCGTGAGACCCACAGAGTGAGCTTCTTCCACAACGCCCTTTGGAGAAATGAAAATTCCAGAACCGATGATAATACCCAAAATGATGGCAACACCTGAAATTGAAAATTGACAACGTATAACCTGAACCTAACGAATAAAATGATGCGCACTAAAAGGTAATGAATGATATTGTGATCTTAATGGAAAATTATTTCTAGTCTACCAAAAGCCAATCCATGTTACAAACCTTCAAGCAGTCCCAACTCCTTTTTCATGCGAATGTCATGATGGGAGCTGCCTCCGTCAGGCGAAAGGTTGCTGAAAGACTTGACTGAAGGAGCCTTCCCATTTAAGTGTAATTTTTCCATTATTGTCATTTTGACAAAAGCACAATCACAGACACTAATCACTAAAAATGTTTATACCGTGTAATTTCCAAAATTGATTTTCGGGGTATTTGGAGACTATTAGTTACCACCGCTTATTTATTTATTGCTGAGATCTCTGACAAGTAAAGAATGAAAATCTCTCAGAAATATCCAACATCACATGAAAAATTCGGACTGGTGTACAATATTATTAGAACGCTCCGTCCGTTGGCTGAACTAGCAAGTGTGACGTCTGAGACGAATCGAAGACAATCGCAAACTACCTATGAAGTCAGAGAGCGAGCTTGAAAAGGCTTACAGAAGAGCAGATTCAATAGACACTTAAAAAGCAAGGATAGTCTTGCATAAGCTGATGAAACACCCAAATCCGTCTTCGTTTTTTCAACCATATCCTTAGCTTGGATAAATTAGTTCATTTTTCTCCTGTGGAGAAGTTTTAATGTACGAGCTTTATTCACCCCAAATGCATTAAGTTTTATGGTATCTTACACATCAAATAGGGGAACTCGTCGTCTTTTGTAATAATTTAATATGTTGTCAGCAAAAAGAAGAAGCACATAATCCTTTCTGGAGACACATTACAGAGCATTAATCGTGTCTGATGATAGTTGGGCTCGTATTCGCATAAGATTTCATGGCTTGTAAATGCACAAACTCAAATAGAATGCACTCACAATAGCTAATACTTTGCAGCATAGGAAGCACAGAGACACACGTGGGAAACCCGGCTTTTGTGTAATACCTACCTCCGATATCCTCCTCAAAACTTATACATACATATAACAATACATACCAACACAAAACTTTCAAGTACAACTCTGCAATTACCGGCTGTCATAATTTAGTTCAGGATTTCATTTGCTGCAACATTATAACAGAAAAGTCTGAATTCCTTATCCCGACAAGATTCACAATCACATTCAGTCATTATAATTGATGGTGAAGATGCACATGCACAGTGTTGTAATAGATAACAAGAATCAACTGCAGATTTCACCAACATGTCCAAACAAAATTCCTTGTAACTTTCCGGTATAGCTGCAGTGGATGAGTAACTTTGGGAGATTTTCATATTTTTATAAGCTCTCATAAAGAAAAAAGCACACTTGTAGAGTTGTCAGTTTTCTGGTCACATAAAAAAGAGATTATACCGAAACTGTGGCTCCTTTTACTTATCGCATATTTTTATTCTCACTTTTCTTATTTGCATTGAGATGCACTTTGACGTAAATTAGATTTGTGTATCACAGCTTCTGTTATAGCTTGTAATTTGTAATTTAAATCCTTGTTCACATAAAGATAAGGCGAGAGGAGACGGCTTCTATTTGCATTTTTGTCTGTATGAACAGTGTCCCTGTTTCTGCCTGCGAGTTGAATTTATATGCTTAGCACGCAGTAAAGTAATGTCCTACTACGTACAAAAAAGTCCTGCAACTTCTGCAGTCTGCATATTACATTTCGTTTTGGAAGAATGGTGATTTGATAAAATTTGCAGCGCTTTTTTAATCACTGGAATCTGTCACAGTGCTGGAAACGTCAGGATAAAAGCATAATTTTCTTTTAAATTCTGGCTAATACTTTTGCCTATAGTCACGAAATCTCTTGCAAGTCAACTTGTGTTTTTTCAAGACCTGCATTTATTTATGTGAGGCTATGTTATCGGTGAGTACTCAAATGTCAGAATGACCAATGACCAGGAAAAATCCCTAGTAGTAGTCCGTAGTGAGACAGATATAGGCTAATGCCCTGGGATTATTGCACCATCCAAAAATCTTTTTGGAAAGGAACCATGTGTTCACTTTTCCAAAGAGTGTGAGTGAGTAATACAACTTGTAGGTGCACAGGAAGGCGAAAAAGACGGTATGGTCTAGCTACTTGAAACTGAGGTGCCAATTCATACAGGCATAAGAAAGAGATGCGTGTATGCAGTATATATGCGCTTGAATATTCGCCATCATAGTAGAATTTATGATAGGAAAGGACCATGTGGCCGATTTCGGAGTTGGTTGGTGAAACAACACTGACTCAATTCCTGAATGCCTCTTTCGTTTCGATTGGATGTAGAAAAAGGTACATATATTATATGTCGTACTCCGAGATCTTCCGAAGGTTATGTTCATTCGGTACTTTTCCAGCCAGCCATTATACGTTGTATGAACAAATACTATGTAGCATGTGGGTAATATGACGGATGTGGGTAGAAAGTAGGACCACACTACACACAGGATGAAGTAAATTATAGTGTATCATTTGTATAGAATTGAGAAGAGAGTAACAAGTAAAGTCATAGCTCTAGCTCATCAAAAGGCAGACAGCCGCAGCAGCCGGTGTTTCAGACATGAAAACTGGATAATTGCCAAGAAATCATTTTCGTAATAATTTACTATGCTTATGCGTGTATGAGGCTCAAGTTGGACTGAACATTGCATTCACTGCAGCATTCATTTAACCCAAGAGTTTTCCTAATTTAATGAACACCCTGATTTAACCAATGTAAACCTTCCCTTAGACATTTTTATGTTATATGTTTTTATTTAAACAAAATTAACATCCATTATTAATGCCATATGCAACAAAAACATTATTCAAAAGATCTAACCTATATGACGTTATCCGAAACCACTTTAAAAACGACGCAAGCAACGATATAATTTATGACTATAAGCGATATAATAAAAAGTACCTTTCACCAGGTTTACTTATATAAATACATGCAATACTGAAAACTAAATCATTTTAATAGTATCCAAAACCTTTGTCGATAACGATGATCTGGTGGAAGCTCGCTTAGGAACTTTCTGAATGCAATCACCAGCACTCCTAAGATCACGATTACACCCCCTACCAAACTGAAATAATAGAACGAAAAGAATTTTTGATTTATGTGTTAGTCATTTAAATAATTATATTTATAGCAAAAATTTTCGCACCTGTAGGCATCAGGCACAACTCCGAGAAAGACAAACTGCCACAAGTAGGCGAATAGCACATCACAAGTCCGACACAATGACACGGTCCCTGCTTGCTCAAATTTGAACGCTAGTGTAATACACGTTTGACCTATAAAGGTTACAGAGGCTAGTCCAATAGCCATCATCCAATGTTCAACTCCTTCGGGAGGTTGAAATTTCGAAATGCTCGCTGATAACGCAAGAGATTGGAAAGACCCCCAAAATCCGAAAATGACTGTGATGAGAGAGAAATGCAACTGCCTCAGGTAGCGTAGTAAAAGGAATGTTGCAGTTGCCAAAACCATGCACCCCAACGCTAAACCAGCTCCAATCTTTAAAAAAATTATTATAATGTGAAATTAACATGAATGATAACAAACATTTAAATATATATGCCACTTTAGGATTATCTTTTAATTTAATTACCAAAGTCTCCCTGTCAAACTCGCTTTCTCCTGTGAAAAGCGGTGGGCGTGTTATTACCCCGACGCCTAATAGAGTTATGACACCACTTATCACAGGTACGAAGCCAGACTTTTCACCCAGAAAAACATGGGATGCCAGTGAGACAAAGACGGGCTGTCAAATTTCAGAAATAAAATAGTTATGCAACAACAATTACTCTTTATATAAAGTGAAGGCTATCATGATGAATTTACAGTGCTAAACGCTATCACGGACGAGTCAGCCATACTGATAAATTGCAAGGAATAGAACTGTAACGTAACTGCACTAGCCCCAGTTACTCCACGGAACTGCAGATAAGTATAAAATGGCAGTTAGTTAGATACAATACCTTTGGAATTTCTCCTTTGATTATACTATTATCGATTTTACTTACAAATAGCAATATGATGGTTTTCAGATGTCCTGGTGCCGTTGCAGGACAAATGGAATCAAAAATGGGTTCTTTCTTGACGAACCTGTAGTAAAATACCATTGGCAGTGTAGGAAGTAGTACCCCTTGAAATCTCCAGAAACTCACGCTGTAAGGATGATACTGCGGTAGAGACTTGACAATAAGTACGCCCAAAGCGAATACCATGCTTGACATTATTGCCAGAATAATTCCAATATATCGCTTCCATCCTGTGCGAATTGTTTTCTCCTTCCCATTTTTCTTAAATTGTTTCAACTCTTTTAATTCTTCTTTTGCATCTGCAACAAAAATCTGGAGCTGTACGTGTGCACTTTCCAGTATACTGTGGGTACTGCTTTTCCGACGCACATGATTGTGATTATACACAGGCGAGGATGACGACTCATTCAAGAGGTTATTATTATTCTTGGGCGACTGATTGTCATCGGAGCCATCGGGATTTGGCAATACAGAATTATTATTAGCATTTGATGGACTAATAAATTTTTCAGTTTCTTCGACTTCGCTTCTTGGAATGTCCTCTTTCCCCATTCTTGTTTCTGTGGGCTATATATAGTTAAACTTTCAGTTACTAATGCAATGTACTTTTTTATCCATATGAAATGCATATATAAAATCTCGGATTATGAAGAGTCTAATCTTGTCAATCAGTCTTTAAGTTGGATTGGTAAAGTAGCTCTGCATATACTCTTACGTATGTGCTCAACTCAACTCCCGGGTTTCGGTCTTTCTGCTGTATCCACACAAGACAATGTGACTTTCAAGGACACTCTGAAAATTAGCTTTGCTTCTGTGCGTGAGAATAGGCAAAATCAATCTCTTGGAATTGCATGACCATAACCTACACAACTCGGTAGCAACTTTGTGTCTAACCAAAAAGTGATGGAAGCACATAAGATAACTGACAAGACTAGTTTAAAATCTAATAGCTAGTAGTCTATAGAAAATGGCTTGAATACTGAATGGCATGGATTCAGGTATAACTAACTAGGCACGAGCATGCTTCTTTTCATATATCTTCTCCTTCTCCCATAAACTCATATGAATGAACCGTGACGAACTGTTGTAACAACCAGACGGAATTGCTCAAAGACAACGATATTCATATGCCTATAGAATCGGCAGTGCAGGAGATTGACAGGATAAATGTTATAATAATTATAGCTTTATGAGTAAGTATATTCAATCATCTCATTCCAGTTCTCGTTGGCAGCTTGCCTAATACCAACATTAGAGTTTTTTCAAGTTCATGAAATAAAACCTAAAACTAGAATCTCTGCCTATGCCTATACATATTCATGCGACAAAGGTTTTAATGACTACGGTACACAAAATTAACAATTTTATCAATGACCATAACCTGTAACCTTCTTTACTGTACTTTATAATACATTCATCTTAATTCATGCTTCTGTAGAGTTAGAATCAAGAATAGGACATTTGACATTATACATTCACTAAATTATAACCGAAATCTGCAGTCCCACGTAATTGGCACCCTAATCAAAGGTGGTCCAATTTCTTGGTGCTTTGTTCGCTTTTTATATTTGCAACAGTACTCAACTTTCAATCATCCACATTGAATCTCAGAATGCCCCTGCCGCCACATTCAAGCTATACCTTCCACTCCAGAGTCACATTGCCAAGTAGCATCCTTTTCCCCTTTCACAATAGTTGATAGTGCTGCTATAAGCGTATATGCATTTTCCCTATTCAGTGTCCGATCCGTATTGTACTTCTCACTGGATTTTTGGATCGATGCCTGAACCCGATGCTCTGTATTTTTGTGGCAATGGCAGCATACAAACAGCCAGCTCTATTGAACAATACTTTTATGGATGTGGCTAGATAGACTAGACTACACTATATTCATATTCCTATCCAGTCTCATTTTAATTTCACACAATAAGCTCAAGTAGTAATATATCTAGTAACTTTTAGTATCAAAAATGTTTTAGGGAACCGGTGTGACAATAAATTGGAGTTTCAGGTATTATTTTTACTACTACATTTGTCTGGTTAAGTGTGTTTTGTTTTTGTTGTTATAATTGGGATTGGATGCAAAACAAAATGGTTTGTAGATTGTAAATATTTTGATTTTAAATTGGGTTTGTTTTGCTATGTATAAAAATGATCAAGTAAGTCTTGTGATTTTGTTGGGTGTTTGGTGTTAATTTTTTGGAATGTTTTGTTTGTTTTTTAGGCTCAGATGTTGGGACACAAACAGTCAAAAACAACCCGAGTCCAGAAGCCTTTTGTTAATTATTGTAGTGGATTTTTATTTGGTATGTCTGAGGCTTACTACTTGAAGTTCTATTTTGGATCAACCAGCGAGTGAAAGTCTGCCTCTTAGGATTTACCGTAGTCATCTTCGAAAACTGCATTTAGCTTTTTAATAAGCCTTTCTGTTGACAGTGTTGACGATTGAGATTGGTGAGTATTTGAAATATATGTTAAAATCATGTGGATTTCATGGATTTGGGTTGTATTTCAATAATGGTGTTTTATGTTTTTGGCAGTAGTCGACAACTGCAACGAACGACAATGACTCCAAACCCGGTTACCGTGAAATCACTTCCGCCAAAGGAAAACGCTCTATTCAAGAGAATTTTGAAATGCTACGAGCAGAAGCTGTACAAAAATGGACTGAAGTTTGCAAAACAAATCCTCAGCAATCCTCAATTCGCGGATCATGCAGAGACACTGGCAATGAAGGGTCTCATTCTCAACGCCCTCGGTAGAAGAGAAGAAGCTTATGAGTATGTTCGTCGAGGTTTGAGAAACGATTTAAAGTCCCACACTTGTTGGCACGTTTTTGGATTGCTCCAGCGTTCGGAAAGAAAATACGATGAAGCTATTAAATGCTACAGGAATGCTCTCAAATGGGACTCACAAAACATTCAGATCCTTAGAGAATTGTCCATTGTTCAGATTCACACTAGGGACTTGGTTGGATACAGAGATACTCGTCATCAGTTGTTCAAATTGAAACCTGGCCAGAGGGCATCCTGGATTGGGTTTGCTATTGCGTACCACCTCATGAAGGATTACGAAATGGCATTTAAAATTTTGGATGCTCTTCGAAACACCATGAATCAAGACAATCAACAAATGCAGCAGGGTCGGAAGGACGCAACCTTTGAGTATGAGCGAAGTGAACTTCTCTTGTATCAGAATATGATTCTTGAAGAAAGTGGTGATATCTTAGGAGCGAAAAAACATCTTTTAGATCACAACAAGGAGATAATCGATCGTGTAGCTTTCAACGAAACGATAGCAAGATATCATATACATTTGGAAGAGTATGTTCAAGCGGAAACAATATACCGTAAATTGATACAGAGTAATCAGGAAAATAAGGTCTATTATGAAGGACTCATGAGATCCTTGCGAATTGAAGAGGAGCCCGAAGAGAAATCAAAACTATTCAATGAACTCAAAGCTCAGTATCCAAGGGCCGCCTTGGTCAAAAGGCTTCCATTGGACTTTACTGAAGAGGCACAGTTCACAGACTTGCTCCGACCATATGTGATATCTGCTTTGGAGAAAGGTGCCCCTACACTCTTCACGGATTTACGACCACTCTACAAGAACCCGTCAAAAGTTGTCATAATCCAAAATCTAGTCGAAGGTTTTGTTACTCAGTTAGAGAAAAATTCCAAGTTTTCCGAGGTTGATACAGAAAGAGCTCCAGCTAGTGGCCTGTTATGGGCATACTATTATTTGGCGAAGCATTATGATCACATAGGTAATACAAAGACTGCGCTCCACTGCGTTAACAAAGCGATAGACCACACACCAACACTGATAGAGCTGTTAACTTGTAAAGCAAAAATATACAAGCATTCTGGTGACATTACTGCAGCAGTGGAGAATATGAACGACGCCAGGGAAATGGATACGGCTGATAGATATCTGAACTCTAAATGTGCCAAATATATGTTGCGTGCTGATAAGGTCAGCGAAGCGACAGAAATTTTAGGGAAATTTACGAGGGAAGGTACAAGTCCAATGGATAATTTGAACGAGATGCAGTGCATGTGGTTTCAGACTGAATGTGCAAGAACTTATCAACGCGTGGGGATGTGGGGAGAAGCCTTGAAGAAGTGCCTGGAAGTTGATCGGGTAAAACATTCATTTGAATTTAATTTATAATAAACTTTTAATTCCTTTTGAATGATGCTGATTACATACGCGAATCCAATAGATCCTTCTGAACTCAGTTTAGCTGAATGAGAAATTCTTACTGACTACATAATAAAGCTAATTCATTAGTATAGTATTTGTAAGTCATGTGAGTACATGTTTAAAAGAATGTTTTTATTTGTTTCAGCACTTTCACGAAATTATTGAGGATCAGTACGACTTTCATTCATATTGTCTACGGAAAATGACACTTAGGTCGTATATCAAACTTCTTAGACTTGAAGATATTCTACACTCTCATCCGTTCTACTTCAAAGCAGCCAAGGTTGCAATAGATGTGTACATTTACCTCCACGATAATCCACTCAAGAACCAGTCATCCGATGAGCAGAATAATCAGGAAAATTTGTCACCATCCGAACTGAAAAAGCTGAAAAATAAGGAAAGGAAAGCAAAAAAGAGAGCAGAACTCGAACAACAAGCAGCGGCAGCTGCAGCAGAAAAGAAAAATTTACATCAAAAGCAAAAGCAGACTAACGAGGATGGTGAATCGCATCACCCAGACAGCGCTGAGGAGTTGGTTCCTGACAAGTTGGCTGCAACGGTAGAGCCTCTCCAGCAGGCCATGAAATTTCTGGAACCACTTCTCTCTCTTGCTGCGCATAATATCGAGACTCACATCTTAGCTTATGAAATTTATAGTAGAAAAGATAAACCGTTGTTGATGTTGAGGAGTATTAGGAGAGCGTTAAAGGTTGATCCAGATAACGATACCGTTCAAAGACTGCTAGTAAAATTTCAAGAAACAATGTCCACAAGAGTTAAAACTTTACCTGAGCCGTTGCCCGAGTTCATGAAAAAGGAATTGGAAAAAGTTTATGCATTTAAAAAAATTAATTGATTATTATAATAATAATAATTGATAATGTTATTGAATCTTTGTTAAGTTTTCAGTTATGTAATATCTTTTACGTGTTTAATTTCATGTCAGCATAAGTACACTCATAATATTACTTATTATTACAAACCCATTATGAAACAATGAAATGAGCCCTCCTTCCTTAGTCTAAATTTTTGCTGACTGATGCTTTACTTACTGGAAATAATAATAATAATGCTTAATTTGAAATTCAAAATTCATTCAGTTTAGTATTCTCTTTTTATCCATCATATCATGTTCTTGTTGTTGGTGCTCTTTGGGTCACATAACCGAACCGTGTTGTAAGAAAGCTATGATTGTATAAGCTTATAAACAACGAGCAACGTAAATTATTGTTCTACTACAGAATGGAAATTAGCGTGGTTATCAAAAGATTATAAATATTTGAAGAAAATGTGATGGATATTTTTCAAAAGAGTTTAAAATGTAATAATTATTGTCTTAACTTCTGAATCGAATTTTATACGTACCATGATGCTAATGAGAGAAAAATTACACTCCAATATTAAACTCGAATGCTTAACTGTGAAAAAATTAGGCTTTTTTCTGATGGGTTGTTAAAACATAGATAGATACTCATGCCGTGCTGTGCTATACAAGTCAATTGGAATATATAGTAAACCACCAACGTTTATTTGAAAATTTTCTTTATTAAAACAATAGTGTGTAATAATATTCTCTTTTTACAAACAATTTACTATTCATTTTTAACTATGAAAATTGATAAAATATTGCTTCCATTTTCTTTTCTTGTGTTAGTCAAATAGGATGTTACAATTCCTATGCTTATACAATATAATATTAGCCAATAACTCATTGTTACATTTTTTTTGAATGACTGAAACTTTTATAGTCAAAAGAAGGTGAAAGATCAGCAAGGGAAAAAGCAGCACCCTAACTACAATTAACTATAATGGTGAATTGCCTTACCGGTGTTGTTATTTCAAATGTTTTCTAATGTTGTTGCTACAAATGAAAACTTAGTTTAGTACCATTACATTATAAGTAATTTATACACATTATTATTCACTAACAAAAACGGTACGGTATAGTAGTAGTGGTAAGTAGGTAAATTATGCTTATCATTATTATCCCACAAATTTTTTGGTAACTTACCCTGAACAATAAAAATTCACAACAAGTGTAACATTATTGCATTTATTTATGATTTCTCTGATAACCAAACTTAGCTGTACAATTTGTGTAATATGAATGTAATGTATTATACTACTGAGAGATAATAATAATTTAGTCTACGATATACATGCATGAAAAATTTAAAACCGATAATTATTATTATGATGATAAATACATGTTAAGTATATTAGTTGTACATTAGTAACTCTAATTATTTAGTCATAAAAATTACCTTTGTAAGTGATTTTGTAACAAATGTACATATTGATTGCACCCGCGAAATCAAAGAAGCCAAATAAATGGGACTTAATTGAGAACCTTAGCCTGCTAACATATCCATTAAATATTTTTATGTAATACATAATTATTATTATTAATTACCTGTACAATTAGCATCACACCTTTTCGGCGTGTCAGTATTTAAGAAGATTTTCCGTAAAAAATGAAACTTTTTTATGTACACACAATTATTCATAAACAAAATATTCTTAACTTTTACAACATTGCAATCATCAAATATAATATGCATTCAAATGTATTTATGCGTACCTCTTGTACTCAAGACTTATTAGAATGAACCATGGTTAGACTACTACTTATTAAAAAAACTGACGAGACATGTGAATTAACAACTACTACTGAAGTACCATTTTGACAAGTTACCAACCCAGGTTGGTTGGTTGACACTTGTCTAGGTCTTGTTGTCTACTAATAATGACTATGCAGGTAAAGTTGACATCTTTTGCAGCTTTGGTAAAGATAACAATTATTTTTGGCACTTTTGTATAACTTGACTATGAAACACTCGTAGTGGAAGTTAACAATATTACATAATCTAAACACCTATACATATAGTATAAGCTTTCCACAACTAAATTATTCATAATACTGCAGTACTACTACATCGAAATTCTACCCTGCTCATTCCTACACATTTGGGAAATGAAGATTTTTTTACAAGACAAAACTATAAATGTGATATGGACATTAGTAAAATAATTAGCGTAAATTACACTGCAAACCTAAAACCTAAGTTTCAGACTATATGAATGAATACTACTTTTGGAAGAGATGACTACAGTCGATGATAAGGCACTACATTTGCATGATAGGATCATCTACATTTCATACTATACTAAGTTTTATTATATATATATCATTTATCATCTCAGTTTTAAAATGCTCCGTCAAATAAAAATTGAATCATAAAGAAAGCACCGGTTTTCCTTGGTCATCGTTTGTGAATAAACCAGTCTATTTTAATATTTGTGGACATTTCATGTCTTCATTCAGCCTTCTTTCTTTTGACTATGCGGACGGTTAAAGTAGCTCAGTGACTTTCCTAACTTTTTGACTATGGCAGGATGAGCCTTTGTTGGTTGTTGTTGTTGCCTGTTTATTGCTACAAATGCTGGTTGCCGTTGCAGCCAAAAAGATATTGGGGGATGATGATGACGACGGTGACACGCTCCTGCCAGAAGAGGCAGGGGATGTGGATGTGTTATTGTTTTTGGATGAGGAACCACTATTGCCTTTAAGTGACGGTCTATTAAAATTGCTATTATTATGACTGGAAAGTGGGGAAACGGAAGGAGCAGCAGTTGTTTTTGTGACGACGCTCTTGCTTGTTATGATGCCAGAAGCAATGACAGTTGTTGTCGCAGTGGCATTTCGAATGTCACGATTTGTCGGAGAAGGCGAGCAAGATGCTGAAGTAGTAGAGGTAGACATAGGAGGGGACATCCCTCCTGCGAAAGTAATGGGAGAAGATGAGGATGATGAGTTATTTATAGCCCCATTGCTGCTGCCACTACTACTGCTACTCGCTGAAGAGGATGGACCAGATGGCCTATTGCTTTTCATACAGGATGATTCGATATGCTTGCAAAGATAAGACTTTAAAGCGAATGGCTTCCCACAACGGGAGCACACGAATGGCTTCTCTGTGGAGTGTGTTTGTGTATGAGCACGCAGGTTGGATTTGTCAGCAAAGGCCTTCATACATATTCCACATTTAAACGGTTTCTCTCCTTAAAATATTCCAAGAGATGCATATTTAGGCTTGTCATCTACACCACTCACTCTCTTGAACACGATTTTTGAATTTAAATATTTCAAGTCAATATAAAAATGCATGAATTAGTAGGCATACCTGTGTGAGTTCGGATGTGACCTTGTAACAGCCAAGGACGAGAAAAACCTTTGCCACAGTACGGACATTTGCATCCCTAAAAAATATACACGAGTTATAAAATTAGTAGCTTATAATATTATGCTGATTCTGAGAATTGAGTTGGCCGTCACCACTTTTTACTAGGTATGTATCTTCAAAATGTATATACCTGATTATGAGTTCTAAGATGCATGGAGAAAGCAGGCATTGACACATAGACTTTGTCACAGTGTGGACATTTCTTGACAGCCGAGGCATCCGATAAGGATCGATGTGTCTGCCGATGACGAGCAAGATTACTCAACGTTGAAAAACCCTTACCACATTCCACACACCGGTGTCTGGCAGAGGATGAAGAGCAAGAGGTGGAGGATGAATTTGACAAACTTTTAATTCCTCCTTCCTTCCCTTTTTTGTGTACTTTCTCATTCATCTCAGGAACAATGGGATAGTGATGATGATGGTTATGCCCATTTAATTTCTCAGTCTTCTTGATACCCTTCTCGGCCTTCTCCCCTTTCTCAGTACTCCCCAACTTCTTAGTTTTAGCTGCTTTCACCACCGCAATGTTTTCGCTATTGCTATTTGACCTTACAGGTGACGGACCATGTTTCGGGGCATTCTGAATCGGTTTGAAGGAACTATTGACGGAAATGCTATTTTTTGCGTTCCCGTTTGTTACCGATTGTGATTGGGATGACGATGGAGATGATGATGGAGATGTGGATGGAGTGCTAGTAGTTGTATTTGTATTGGTGCTGACGTTCCTCGGGCCAAGACTCAGCAGTTCCCTTTTCGCAGCTGCGATTTCTGCAACCTACAAAAAAAAACAAGTTGCATGCAATATTTCTATGAGATAAATAGGTGTGAGCGGTATTGACTGAGCAAAAATAAGAAATACTGACTTGATACTAATATAATAATAATATTATATGTATTTTCAAAACGAGAAACTACAACAAGGATGGCATATTATAGCATGTTGAAAGATAGATGACAAAATGCCAAAAAGTTTAGAAATTGGAGTTTAGCTCTCTGTGAATTTAAATGAAACCAGAAATAAAACACTTGCTTTCCCATTCCATCCACATGCCTCCATGCCTATTAACGATCTTATGAAAGATTACACAGATTCAATTACAAATGTTACATATGGCTCCACTCATGAAAATATTCAACCTTTCATCACGACTCGCTAAAAGATTGAAGGACGGAAATATTCGTGGAGGAAAAAGACAGAAAATAAAAAAAAGCTACACGGGGAAAGCTTCAATTTCGGCTAACAAATGTAATAATTCTATTTTCATATCGCATCACATCACCTTCACAAAACAAACGTCAGCCAAACCCAGCGGGTCAAACTATATGCTTGAGTATGTAAGTTTTAAAAAGCAAAATGATAAAAACATGTACTACTTTTGAAAACAACAACGAGAAATATTATTCATCATCATGACCAAGTGGCCAAAACGTTTCTTTGAAAGAAGAAGGACCGCACAAACTAATACAAGACGGAAAGGCATAAAAAACGATAAAGGAACAAAGACTTGGTTTGGCTCGTGGTGAATAAATGTTAATACATTCAAAGTATAAATGTATGGATGTATGCATATGTATTTACATACAGATTTCAATATTTCGTGTAACTACTTTTTACAGCTTCTTAAGAAATGGATAGGAACCAGTGAGTCCAATTCCTATTAGGAACCTCATACATGTTGGGATGAAACACAACGTAATAGAGTGTTTATTAGATTGGCAATATCTCAAAACTTATATCATCTACCACTTGTCATTTTGTCACAGTCGTGATCATGAGCATGATGATGATGATGGTGACGATGACAAGGAAATAAAGGGAAACTGGTTGAGTTTAGTTTAGGTAGCCGAAAATCAAAACCAAAAAGTTAGTTTCTTTCTCCTCTAGACAAGAAACACTTTTGTTGTCTCAAGTTTGAGTTGTTGAGGAAGTAATATAATAATCTGTTCAATCTCTTTCATATCTCATTTTTCGTATCTCCACTCCATGAAGGAAAGTTAAAAGAGCATGAAGAAGAAATATAAAAAAATTGGGGAATACAAACACATAAAAAAGCAGAAGGGAGACAGCAAGTTAGTAGTAGTACTTAAAAAACGTATTCATTTCTCGTTTCCCCTTACCTCAGCCAACTGTGTCAGATTGAAAAGGTCAACTTTTTTGACGGACAGATTCACTGGTTGCTCTTGATGATGAATATGCTGATTAGTTGGCTCCCGTTGTTGTTGGCTCTCCTCACTTCGACTTCCCTCAATAAACATCTTCTCTTCCTCCGCCTGCTCTTGTTGTTCTGCTGCAGCAATGATGAATTGGAGAGGGGAGGCTGCCATCGTTTCCATCTTAATTTGTTGACGCTGCTCCTTAGTCCTCGAGAAGGAGGAAGTGTAATTGGAATTGGGATGAGTATGATGATGATGGCACAGGGTTCCACCCGGAGGTGGACTGATAAGCTTAATTTGGTACGAAGATTGATGCTGATGAGGTGCATGAATGATCTGCTCCGGTGGAGTTGTAGTTGATGATGGTAAAGGATGGTAAAAGTGTATGACATTACCCCGATTATTCGGAAACATGGTCACAATCGGCTTCATCCTGTCCACAAAACCCGGTTCTGACCCACTAACTGAAGAAATCACTGGTGGTGGAGGGGACGAGGTGGTTGTTGAAACAATCAGACTTTTGAAACTCGAGTTGAGACCAGTGGTGGGCTCCTCCTTGATATGAATTTGTGGTGGAGTATCATAGTAGTCATTGTTGTTATTTAGTTCCTTCCAATGCACCGGTTTTGTCAATGGTGGAGGGGGAGCCAAGCGACGCTTCTTTGGCGTTGCTGCTAGAAAAACGCTCGGCTTACTACAAGCGGTGGTTGTTGGTGTGATGCTGAGTCCATCACGGGTGGTGGTGGTGGTGGAACTACATTTCACAGCCAACTCTTTTGCTTTCACAAAACCGCTCCCGTGCTTGGTGGACAACGGGAAAATGCCATCCGCTCTGGATAACGAGACTCCTCTACTACCACCACGTGCTTGTTGACTAAGATCTTGGAGACCTTCCTCGTCCTCCTGGTCGTCTTTACTATCAGCGTCATAATGGTACCTCTTGTGTGTTAACAGGAATGACTTGGGCATGATGGATGTTGATTTAGATGCAGGTAGTAGTTAATACCGTATATATTGTCGATTTTTTATTCACCACACAAAAAAAATTCAGCAACAGCCTGTTGATTTGATTATACACTTCCCAAGTAAGCAGCCTCACACGCCCCACACTGTGTGTGTCTAGTGTCACTTAAAACTTGTGTTCTCAGCACTCAGCGTATTGTCTCCTTTCTCAGAAACTACAAACATTTACTATGATACTGTAAAGAAGCCGCTTGTCGTCGTTACACTTTCCTCATGAAAATTTCCCATGAAAAACTGATGACGATGGATGAGGTGGAAAAAATGCTTCAACTGGCAACTCGCTCAGTTTCTACATAGGTAATTCAACTACTGAATTTAAATAGCTAATAGCTCTCTATTTTGTTCAAGAACACTTGCTACATTTTTTTATCCTCTCTTTACATCATCGGGATGATGATGATCATCTCACTTCAAATAATAATGAGTGTTACAGATGGTCGTTTTTATCTACTGACACTGTGCCACTGTGTTCAGTTTACTTTATGAACAACTACATGTATCCACTCTCTTTGGCTCGTCGATAATACTGATGAAATGGTATAACTGTGTAATAAGTATATATTTCAAACTTTTTTTCAGACTTGCAGTTCTTGCGTTTTGGCAACAAATTCTGTACATACGTTTCCACAGACGTCAACCAATATATAGGAAACGGTGGAGCTATATATATTGGGGTGGCGTGTGCTATATGGTTCTTCTGCTATGACTTCTTGACATCATGAGAGCAAACCTCTCGCCAAAAAGCCAACTGTTGTCTCATCACCGTCATCCTCCTGGTGATATTCCCTTCGTCTTCTGCTTATCCTAATCATCATTCCCAACGTTTCCCAGAGGTTAAACATGAAGCATGCGTTTCGGAAATGCACATGTTCTCAATAAGTAGTAGTATACCACCACTGTGCCACCATACTACCACCACCACCGTGCTCTCCAACTTTTCCTTCTGCTTCCATTCTTACCTACGATAATAATGGGATGTTGAGTCGTTGATGAAAATATAATGATTTCTAATTCAAATTGTTGGCGTGCTTTCCACTGTAATTAGAGTTTTATTTAGCGAGTCAAAAATCCCTTGCAATTATTCCACTATGAGTAACTATGTATATGTATATATTATAAACTGATGATGAGAGAGAAGAAAAAATGTTGACAAGATAAATTCGTGCGCAGCCACCGACTGACTTGGACGCGAGATGACTACCAATCTGATGCAATGTTCGGAAAGGAATGAATAAGACAAGACGCTATTTCGACTAGTGACTAGTTTGTATATATTGCCAACGAAGCTGGTTTCTAGTAGATAAGGTTGCTCTTTAGTGAGTGTACCCAGTTGCCTGGCTCATCGTCAACGACCGACTACCGAGTGGGTTCGAGAAGCAGATACAATTTAAGACGCAAGAAGAGGTAGGTGAAATGAGTGAGATGGAGATAAAAAGTGCAGCTCATTATTATCAACGTAGGAGAAAATGCATCCACTTGAAGAGCGATGTGCCATGCCACGCCATATCCCCCCATCTGAAAATCGGTGAGCATCCTGGTGGTTATTTCTCTCATGTGTAATTGTAAGAAAGAAGGCTCTCTGGAGATGTATTTTAAAAACTTGTTTGAAAGGAAGTACCAAAGTGACATTACGGGAACATGTGTGCATGTGTGGAGGGTTCGGAACATGGATAGAAATGTATATACAAACTATAGTATGAATGAGAAATGAATTATACGGATATATAAGAAAGCATGCATGTGCGATACAGATATGCACCATTGTTACATGTAAAGAAATGGATGCTGCAGATGTACCCCTGGAACAATAATTTTGAAGAAAACTCAACTTGTGATGGTATGTAAAAGGGATAATAATTATAAAGTACGTAAATACTCTTCATATTATTCCGTGTCATACAAATGAAGAAAGGGGGACTTTCCCAATATTCATGCAGGTATTCAACTAAACCCGGTACAGCACCAGCACGCAAACTTCAAACTTGAGAGCAGCTTGTTGCATGGCATGGCATTGCATGGCATCTCTCTCTCCGAAAATAGCTTTTTTCTTTGCTTTGCTTGAAAATGCAAGACAAACTCCAACTTGTTAAATGCCTGTTGACTGAGGAAAGGAAGGAAGCTGAAAAGACAGGAGTGCATCTGTGCTTCAAAAAAATCCAATGGGGGAATGTCGTTATCATTGCTTATCATTGCCATCATCACGTAATATGGGATATATAGTATCTCTGTAGCTTAACATTTTGCATGAATATTATTATATTGACTTATATATATTAACCGTGGTCGTAAATGGAAGCTTCAAAGCATCCATCCATAACCCAAACCCCACCACCACGGCTACAGCAACACCGAGAAAGATTAGGTACTGGTACAACTATATAAATCATGTAGAATATATGCATGCATACTTTCATTGGATATCTTAAAGTTCTACATGTGGTCTCATCGTGGTGTTCTATCGACCCTTCATATCGGCATGCTCTCTTATGTGCATCGTATGTATGTATGTACATCCTTTTCCAAAAGACAGTGGCTCTTGTGTGCCCTTTCCTATTATTGACAGATGCAGAAATCTCACAGATTTTTGTCAAAGAAAAAGGGATGCGTTTTAAGGGAAAGATCGAAAGATGAGCCAGAAAGAGCCTACAGACAGAACGTCTTTTTGAGTCATTCTCCGTGGAAAATCCCCTATTTTAAGAAAAATATACAAGAGATGAACTCCTAGTGAGCTACCGTATGTACGTGTGCCTTCCTCTTGTTTTACACTCTATTGAATGGTATTGATTGAAAGAAAACGTTTTTGTCTCTCTTTGGAGGAAATAAGAATCGAGTTGAAACCGGAAACTGGTGCGGTGGAATGAATAACGTTGTTCTTTGAACGCATCTCTCTATATCCCTTTTGCTTGCATTACTAGCTGTAAGATTGACTGACATAAACACACTTTTTTCTCCTTACGTTATAAAACAAAACCAACGATGCATTTTGAGTTGAAAATTTAAAGGTTCGAAAGAGTGAGCACCGCAATGAATTTACACGACCTTTTTCATTCATCTGGAACGAGCAGAAAAAAGATGTTTAGAAAGCACACGATGTGTATATCTTATGCGATAGGCTGCCGTGTGTTAGTTACATCATTTCATCATCAGTTTAAAAAAACATACAGACCAGCTTACACACACACACACGCATCGACTAGGACAAAAAAGTGAATGTTTAGATTGGAGATCAACAAGCTTCTCTCTCTCTCTCGGTTCAAGCTATTTTCGGTGTAGAAACCGATGGAATGAAACCTGTAGGATTTTTGATCTTGACTTCGTATAGAATTTGAATTGGAATGGGATGGAACACCAACGCGCAGTTTTTGAATCAATGTAGGAGGTGGTTCCATTTCCCGTTCAATATCTAACTAACCCGTTTTGATCAACCATTTTGGCCTTGAATCAGTCCAATACTTTCCTTGTTGCTCATCGTAAACCCCATCGTATTTTAGCATGCCGCTGCGCTTTCATGTTATGTTGGCTAAGACCTATAAGACTAGCATTTTATTTTTACGAGTTTTTCGAAAAATAACGACAGAAAAGAAAACTTTACTTTTTCAAAGTTGTGCCCTGTTCGTGATAAGATGATGCGTTGATGATATAGCATGATGATCTTGGAAGGTGATGTCACGAGACAACTGTCTTTTTCTTGTTCCTATACAATCTCCATTTTCAATATTTTTGGGTGTTCATGTTCATGCATGCGTGAATAGAAAAACACATGTACACACAACATACCTTCACCACATGTCTCAAAGGGTCATTTAAAAGGGCAGATGATGCGACTATTGATGAGCTTAATGTTCGAAAAAGAAAGGGGAGAGAGTCTAATACAAATACTCTAAATTTTCTAGCTCCACTCCACCTACAACATAATAATGAGCAACTTTGCGACACTTTTAATGGCACAAAGAGTCTCTTAAGGAGAAATTTCACTTCCGTGGTGAAACAGACGCAAAGGATCAGGGGAAGAAGGCGAGACACTTGGTCTTCTATTTAAAGCTTTAAAGAATGAATGTACCAACAACACCAAATCTCAGTTAAAAGCCTTTGAGACCACTTTTATACCCAACTAATATAGAAATATTTTGGTTGACTCATGTTTTCCGGAGCAAACTGTTCAGATCATTGCTCCCGATATGTCATAAAAGGAGTAAACCCACATACGGTATACTTATCATAATGAAACGCATAATGAAAATTGATACCCGCATATCTTTACGGCAGTTTCCAATATTGGCTTGACTTGAGAAATGAATGGGAAATCAAAATGAATGGCCATTATATTTCTTTCATACGACAATGAATGGAAACCAATGAAAAAAAAGATGCGTATATGTATAGCCTTACAGCTTTCTTTAAAGTCCCCTCCGACCTCCGTCGTGCTTTTCGAACGCGAAACACCCATCTGCAGCAGCTGCCGTTTTTCTGACTTTGAACAAACTCCCTGAATAATTTTGTTTATGGTTGGAGCTTCATTTGTCTATACACATTTGCACCCAAGCTAATGCACTGACAAAGAGCATCTTTTCGAAATTCTTCACAACCCTTCATACTCCTGCTACTTCCACCGGTAGCACTAAACCAACCATCATCATCCTCATATCATGACGATGATGATGAACAACAGCATATTAGACACAACCACTACGTCTCGTGGTTGTGGCACACTCCACTGAGTCAACACAAAAGCCTTGTGTTCCGTTCGTGCAGAGGATGACAGGGGAAGGGGAAGAAAAGATCCAAAAATGGAACATTTTACTAAAGCTGTTGACTGATAAAAGCCTTAAACTTGAGGAATGCATTTCAAAATGGGATGCTGCTAAGCTTCGTCTGGCTGAAGCATATTTCATTCATGATGAAGATTCAGGTTCGAAAAAACAAAAATAGATTTCCTTGCTTTCTTGCTACTAATTAACAATGTACCTTGTTATCCGAAAGAAAGCTAGTTAATAATTGTCAACTCGGAAGATATGATTACATGTACGTGATTATGAGACTTGTAGCTAAATGAATGCAATGTGGAGTGCTAAACTCAATCTTTGAAATTCTTCATAAAGTCAAATTACCTCTAGCTCCACAGGATGATTCACTTCACCGGAAAATGAATTATTGGAGCAAAAAGTATAGTCTAAAAGATAATGGCTCCTTACTTGAGAAACTTGAGATTGCTTATCAATCATTGGAATTGGTTGGAAATGTGCATCCTGTTTAAACAAGACGAGCATAGTTGTAAACATGTACTAGAATTATTGTAAGGCAATTCTAAATCCGAATCAACCGAATGCTGTTCTTTAGTGAAGTAGACAACGAATCGAGGAAAGCTTTAGGTAGTGCAGTCTAATGCAGCATCATGCATAACATGTGGTGTTATAAAAATCTGACAGGAGAGGAAGTGAGGTTTATTTAGAATGGCTTTTTGTTAGTTTACCGTGAAGATGAGATCAAACTTAAGACGAATACATTTCCGGAGCGTAAAAATCTCATCACGACATGGTATCGGCTTAGTTAAACCACTATTCATGCGTAGTGTTATTTATGCAGACCATGCACTTGCATAAGAACGTCAACTCGAACAAAGTCAATGGCAGTACAACATTTGGAGTAATCCAGCGGCTGGATTCAAGCCTAAATTAATTGCATATTGTAGTATTTTATGTAAGTTTCAGCAATCAAAACATTTGAATTTTAGCATCACAGCCACTTTCTAACTTTGGGTTGTCTGACTTTATTTACAATCCTTTCCCAAAACGACATTCGGAGTTTATAGTGTCTTTCAAAATTTCAGTAAAAAAGAGTTCCGGTTCGGAAATAACATGTTTACAAAACTTGAAACCACTGAGCTGAGTTGGCTGGCATTTCTACTTCAGTGATTGTTAGCATTTTAAACTGGAACTGAAGACTGCAAAAAGAATGTATTTTGCTTCATTCTATCTTTCTTGAACATTCTAATTGTTGAAAAAGGGTGATGTGATGTGATGATGTTCATCAGTGAACAACAACAAATGAAAGAGGGAGTATGTAAAAACACTTCCTTCATTCTTGAATTACAAATGGTAAACTACCTAGTTATAAGTGCAACTACATCAACATTTTTGAATGGGTATACATAATAACATAAGCATTTTAAACCCGAAAAGAGCTTAGCAGACCTCACCACGGCGAGAAAGGCATCTGCTCTATTTTATTTTCGTCCAGATTTAGAAAATAGCGATGATGGGGCAAGGCACGGCCCAAATATATGAATATACTTAAATACGTGGTACTAATATATGCATACGTGTATGTACTTATGTCGTGATGAAGAAAAAAGAAAGCAAAAAAACGTAAGAAAAGGGGAAGATAAGAAAAAGGGATGCCTTTTGCTTTGAAGCGAGACACGTGACATGACATGACACATGGCTCGTGCCACTGACTGACTCACTGAATGCATTAGAGATACCAGGCATAAATAATGTTTTAAAAGGATATAAGCATACATATTGGTTTCGGTTTACTTTTACATGTGCACGCACGTTTCATTTAAATAAAACCCTTGTTACTTATAACAAGGTAATATATAAGTAACTTATATATTAGGTTTTTTGAGCTTGGTCACATCTTATGGTGTATAGCGTAAGCGTGGTCACTTTTTCAAAATGTCAAAGCCGACATGGCTACTTCATCACTTATTTTCGAAAACTTTTGCCACGGACAATTACTTTAATTGGGAACGGTTCTGTTTTCAGTCATGCCAAACAGTTGGCCATAATGATGATGTGTCATATTCAAATTTGCTCTACAGCCGTAGTAAATATAAATTCCTGCAAGTGAAGAAAAGAAAATACACTTGATGGAAGTGGTTGCGTCTGTGACCGGAGCATGACGTCGACAAAGTCAAAAACTCATCGAAGAGTAAAAAGATACAGATGTGCGCTATTACGAGTTCCAAGTTTATTAATTCTTGCATCCATCTGCTTGAAAAAAGCAGGGGTGGAATGATGATGAGCCGTGCAAAATATAATGATAATCTGTTTGGAGCTTGGGCAAAATAAGAATTCATGATGATGACACAAGATGAAATGCAAAATAAAAGGGGAATGTACCATATATTCCGATTATATTTTTTCAAATGGCTGCACACATGCATTCGTTACGTATCTTTCATGTTTCTTTAACACTTTTATAACTACTCTTAAAACTTTGGAATTTTGTTGCTTTCAAATAGCGCATTTGGTTGATGTACACAAGTTGTTAGCTGTTATTTGTGATTCCATACATAATGATAGGAAAAACTCGACTATTGAGTGAGCCCTTCAACCCTATATATTCTCAAAATGTTGAGTTATACTTTTAGTACAACATGAGACACATGAGTAATGCTTCATTACAGAATTGTATGTAAAAAGGATGTGCATTTTAAAAGACACTAAACAAGCTGCTCATTACTACTTCATATACATGATGCTATGTAAGCAAAACTCTGAAAAATATACTGCCGTTTCAAAGCAATAAAAACAAAGAGCATGGTTATCTTTGAACATATCGGGATGCGATGAGTTTTGAATTTTGAAATGGGATGCCATACCTATTTTCATTTGTGAAAACAACTCTTTATAGAACGAGCGCTGCATCTAAAATTGACGCATTATATTAGTATGGATATTCATCATGGGTCTCTTCCAAGTTATTCTTAGTGTCTGCATTTTCGGAGCGTTGAGCAGAATGAAACACCTGTGGGAGAGAAATGTATCAAATGTCTTTATTTCAAGGTGGAGAATCAAAATTTCATATGATTAATCTCAATTTCCCTGCAAATATTAAGCTCGACATTGTCTCCCAACTTGAAATTATTTCAATATATTACTAGTATCGATTGTGTATCATTCAATATATGCAATTGGCAATGAGGTAGTAAACTGCTTTCTTTGTTGGTAGTGAACTCGTTTCTGTTAGTTTTATGATTATACTCATTTATGAATTCGAGTTTACTTTTTCAATCTCCAATTATTGATACACGGCCAAAAAGCCACTTGTGGGAAGCGTTATTGTAGTGATAGCCGGTTGAAAATTCCATGAATCATTCCCATTAGGCATACTACCATAATACTATGATGGTTTAAAATCTCTGTTTGGACTTTTGACTAGTTTGTATCTTTTATATCTACACTTTTGCTTTGCGAAAAACAAGTTCTTTCATGCTGAATATATGCAGGCCTTGTCTTGTTGTTGTGTTTGCTGACGTTAGCACATGTGGAAAGTACGGACCGATAATATACTAATTTCTCCGTATGATGCATGTTTTTCGAGCAACTAATACTCTTTGGAATCCAAAGACTCCACTATTGAGACAGTTAGACAGATGAGTTTAGGCATGAACAGGGAAAACAAGTAGTGAAATTGAAAATGGGATATAAAAGTCTGAGCTCATTTAACTATGAATGTATTTTTTGGTGTTCTGTTTGAGAGCACGAGATAGAAGTAATAGATTATCTGAATTTAGCAGAAGAGGAAAACATGCACTCAATTATAATTTTCTTGGAAGAGCAACCACACAACTCAAAACATAAGTCAGAGAGCAAGGTGGGTTCGTCAAATGCATGCCTGCTTCCTAAAAGCACATGCTCGTACCTAATCAAGAAGGCTGCTTATCACTGGCTCTGCAGAGTAAGTAGGTAATGGGTTCTTTACGTTTTCAATTTACTTTCATGGTGGTTATTACAGTGGTGTGATGTGTAACGAAAATGTGGTATGTCTCTTATCATCATGAGCCATATAGAAATTCTAAATGAATACACAAAGGTTAGGCAAACACGGTGGTTGAGATTTTTCATTTGAATTGAAGCGTTCTGATTTGATGGTAAATACGTAAGAGCAATCCTTCACAAAGTGGCATTTGGAATTTCTCATTCTTCACTCTTAGATTTTAAAGTACTACCGTGTGGATGATGATACATCTGGCTTCTTGGGAAGAAGAAGTGAAAAGCAAACGCTAGAGTTGTATGGAGAGCAATGTATTGGAATGGGTGCCAACTAATTTTTCCCGTTCATGTAGTGCACACACCCGTATAGTATTGTACGTTCTCCTTGTCAGCTCTTATCCATTCACGAATCCATTTTAAAACAAGAATCCAACTTTTCAATCCATACGCATAACTCACAAAGGAACAAATTGGAAAAATGGTAAAAACACATTTCTCGGATTTTATATCGGAAATAGAAAGCGAGCCACATGTGGATGCTATAATCGAGTTGTAATGTAATGCTGAGGATGTGCTCGCCTGTCTTGCGCTTGACGCTAATGAAATGACGATGAGGAAAGGATGATGTGATGACTGTGATGAGTTCACCTCGAAAAAACTGACTGAATGACTGACAGCGGTATATGGTAGATGTCTGTTTGTAATGTATGTAATGCCGTGTTGGTTTTCGAATTTGGATTCGCATTCTCCCTATTTTTCTTCTTTGCTACTGTTGTTTTTTATTACTCTTTTCTTGTTTTATCATCATCTCTCTTCTGTTTCCATTTCATTTTGGTGGGATGGATGGCATGAGGTCACATTGCATGAGATGATAATTAAATCTTGAACCATTAAATTTGATGGTGATGCGTTACATGAGCACTTTAATTTTATGGCCGACTTGAGCCTAGTTTCGATTTCACATCTGTGCCTTCTTCTCCCACAAACTATTTATTAGACATATATACCACGTACCACATCACCAGGATTTTGACAGTCATTAAACTAGCTTCAGAAGAATGAAAAAATATGTGTTATGCTCCAAAATGCTACTTCCTCTCAACGTTTTGTACATTGCAAGCTATTATATTGGTAATCAAATTCCCACTTGAGCTATTTGACTGGCGTGTGTATTGCTGAAGGTGAAGTCAAGGAAATTTCTGAAAAATGTATTTAAAAAAAGTCAACTTCCCCGAAAATTCATACCAGGATTCATTCATAAGGAAGTTGAACTATGAAAGCCACAGGTAGATTGTTAGTTTTATGCTAAAGCACATGTGTTTTCTGATATTTTAGTTGTTCAAGATGAGAATATTTGTTTTCCTTGTTGGGCTCACTTTTTTCCTTATGAAAATTTATGGTAATGCTCTTAATGATATTTACACGAAAAGGTCCAGATATTACATTTCGTTATATATTGTTGGATGAATGGATGTAAATTTGAGAAGGAAAATAAGGCCTAAGTTTGAGCTTGAGGTGCGTTTTCACTCAATTCTCCATCTCAAATTTCAAAAGAAGAGATTTTATTTTGAGTTATCGGTATTTATTTTGAGATAAACAAGTAAATAACGACTAATGCTTAATGCAGCTCAGAGAATACCGAATAATAAATACTCTTTGCATATGTCGAGCAGATCAGTAGTCGAAGATGTTTTGAGTTTTCTCCCTTTTTCCCTATTTATGCCCGTCTCCATTTCAGCAGATGCGGTTCGTGAAAAAGGGCTCTGGGAGGTATGAGGGCATTTAATTGAAGGGAATATCCTGAAAACATGAGTACATGAGCAAAAGTAAACCTTGTAATATGATGCCACTGCCGTGATGTTGATGATGATGTTGATGCAAGTAAGTAAAAGCAATGAGTAACCGACTGGAAAAGTGGGTGAGGCTCTGACAATATGAAAAATGGAGAACAGAAGTTTGTCCTTTACTTCTAAAAGAGGTATTCTTGGCACGAGCCAAATTGTTGTTTCGTCTCATGCATGTCATAAATACGATTTTAGAGTATTTAAATCGCTTGAACCAGTTGAACTATACTACGAATACACTTTGAATATAAATATATAGATGAATAAATTATAATGAAGTTATAAATTATTTACGTAATAAGTACGTTAATAAGTACGATGAGTATAGGTCTTGTATTGTATATGAATAGGGAGATGCTAACATTTAGAACAACACATATATAGTAAGGTAATTTAGAACAGCAAGTATAGTATAGTAACAATTTGTTTCTTCTTAATTCTTGTCGACTAGATTTTAATAATATGTCTTAACAATCAAAATAGAAATTACTAGAATTCAATCAAGCTCACAAGACTAGTTTTATACGTGCATCTGTGGTAATTTTTTAAATTGCCAGTAAAATTAATTTGAAGTATTAATAGTTGTTTACGAATAAATAATGACAATACTGCAGTAATCTTGTAATATGTAATTGTAATGTAGCATGGAAAAATCTCTTGCATATGACATGCAACCATTCATAAACCTAAAGGAACCAAAGATGACATGGTAGTTAAACAGCAGCATGGACCGCCGGAGGTGGAACTGATTAGCTCGGAGGGATGCATTTTCTCATGATGATGATCCGGCGGAATGATGAGAATTATGAATGAAACTGGGGTACTGCAACCACTTCAATTAAAGCATATTTATGTGTACACTCAGTAGCAACATGGCATGGGAAAGATTTCGAACTTCACCCTCCCTACAACTTCATTCATAAAGCATGAACAGAAAGTTGTTTTTTATTATTAAAGGAACCGGAAGCACAAGGTTAAAGGATGCAGGGAATATGCACATGTTCAGCTAATCATGTAGCTATGAATGAATTTTTAAAACGTACACTGTTTCTATGAAATGCAATGAATGAAAATACAATCGTATACACAAATGCTATGTTCTTACATCCGCACTCTTTAAGTAATAGACCTATACACTTGCACCCTAGGTTGATATCATGTTACATCTCCGGCCAATTGTGTCCTTTCCCAGGAATCCAACCACCACATTTTTTAAAAGTCTCTGAGAACTTTATTTCTAGTGATTAATTATGTTTTTTATGCTACATGTCTCGAAAGTATCGTAGCTTCATTAGCGGATTCAAATTGACTACACCAACTGTCCTAGTGAAATGTGAATGTCAAGAATTTTCAAATAGCACAGGAAATCTGCAAGTAAACAGTAATCCCTTTGTTGTAATAAAAACAGTTTTTATATGAGCGTTTTGACGTGTAACATAAAATTGTACGCCATAATTATTATAACCTCAACGCAAAAAATGCATGCTATGGAAAGAATCGAACGTTCAGCCATTTTGCTTAATAGATAGTTAGATCTTTTTATAGGTCGATTTATTTTTTAAAGGAACAACTATATATTTATAGTTATTTTGTTTACTTGAAATTGAAACTCAACTTAAGTAATATTACTCTGTATCTACTTTAGAATTCTTTGTAAAAGTAACATGAACCACATTTAAGTAACAGTCTGACTTGGAGCAATATTATCATCACAAATAACAACTAGGAATATAATAGAAAACAATATTCAAGTTTCAATGGATCTAGCCTCCATTAACGCAGTTTAAGCTGAAAATTTACTATAAGCTTGTCGTTTGTGAATCTCAATGCAGTTTTAACAATAATTCATATTAACTATACTTTCAATTTCAATGAAATGCAAATTTAAAAATTCAACGACTTCTTCTTCAAAGCTTAGGAATGCACTTCAATTCCTTGATTCAGTCGTCTTCAGCAACAGTTTGATAACAATAATAACAGTAAGATTCACCTCCAACTTTTTGCGGTAGTACCGCATCATCAGTACAAATACAGCATTTGAGCACAGTTCTATTTTCTCGAATGTCATCGTCGGATACTTGTCTAATCACACTTTCAGGGACGACAGGTTTGTCACAACTTATCCATTTTAAAACAGAGCGTTTCGCTTTCTGGAAATTCACCATTGGCAAGACCATTATCAGGAAATCCTGCAAACATGAAATGGAAAACATGAAAACTGAGACAATAGTTACGCTTTAAATGAATGTATGAACGGTTGATAATCAACCTGTCGTTAGCAATAATATAAATACGCCGAATTTGTAATTTATTTACAGCAAACTGGTGCCAAAGGAGTTCTCGAATTTGATATGAATATCCAGCATCAGCACTGAACCGATGATGAACAGGTAAAATAGGTAATTTGAGTACTCGGGTCGCCAGCGTTGGATAGCGATTTTGAATTAGGAATGCACAAAAATTAAAAATTCGGAGTAGCTTCAACACACTCTCAGCTCGCTTTAATGGTTGTCGTATCTATAAAAGATTAGGAATTTAAAATTTAGTTAATTCATCAGTACCAGAAAGAAAGATTAAACACCACAAGATTAATCTGTCTCACCCGTTCCAACGGTAAATAAGGAATGGTTTGCAGTCTTTCAATAACATACGGAATGACTCCTTCCAATAAAAAGAGAAGCTTTAGTTTTCCACGAAAAGGGGCATATTTAACTCCTAACAACCTTTGACCAATCGTACTTCCGTTTGCCAATGTCGTAAACTAAAATGTCACAATTTAGGAAGCAAGAATTAAACCTTATCAACAACAAAAAATATGAAAATTATATTCAACTAAACTTGAAACATACCTTCCAAACCAAAAACTTAATTAATAGCGTCACTTCCGGTCCGAATTTCTGCAAGAGTTCTTCCCTCTGAAATCAACAAAAACAAAAGAAACCAGCATCCAAAGTTCCATTCTGATTAGTTTAATGATGACGATAACTACTTATTGTTAACCGCAAACTGAAATGGGAATAGATAAGAGCTTACCGTAAATGCACCTAACAATCCGGTGGCTTCACGTTTGAAAAACGATAAAAATTCATTATCCAAACTAACCGCATCCAACTTGGCAATTCGGGATGCAAAGTCTATCATTTTCACTATTTTAAATGCTAAAGGACTTCATAAAACACTTATCATCAATGCAACAACACGAATATCTTATCTGACAATGTGACAATGCACTTTAAAACTTTCAATGAAACCTTATGATTATTTACGGGTTTACATTGTTCATGAATGTTTTCATTGCACCAGCAAACCATCTGCTGCTCCCGCTATACACATCTACCAAACATCCTGTTTGAGATATGTCTATTTTATGCATTTTCTGTGCATAAGCTATCGACGTCCAAACATGAGAATTGAATGCATTTAATTGAATGCAATAATTTTATGAAGTTATGTAAAATTTATAATACTGAAAATTGCTTATCATGCTTATACATATCGTGTTTTATTTTTATGCGTCAAATAACTCAAGGTTCCAAACGCCAAGATAAGAACAGTAATGCTAAAATATGAAATAAAACTTAAAACAATGGGATTTTGCTCGATGAAAGTTCCAACAACCAACGGATAAATTGCTGCCACCCCAGATCCACATACGAGGAGCATTGAGCCGATGAAATTTGTGATGTTGAGGTGTCTTTCAATGTATGCTGTAAATGATGCATAGACACTGGAAAATCCTAATCCGTAAAGTATACTGGAAGCCCACAGCATGGTTAGGGAGCTTTTAGCCCACCCAAATAGCAAAGTGTTTGCGATAATTAATAAACCCAAATTTCCACAAATGATGCGCTGGACGGATATTTTGAAAACGGCAATGATTGATATCGCCCTTCCGATTGCGAAGGATGCTGTGAGACCGGTTAAAACGTAGGTTGAATCTGATTCGGAAAGGTGGAGATCACTGTTTTGGCCGAATTTGGGGAAAAACTGGAGCACGCAGAGCTCCATTGCTTGATAAGCGCCACAGAAACAGCAGCTTAAGATGACTATGCGAAGTTTGGGCCAGGACCACTTTCCCATTGGAGGGACTTCAGAGGATGAAGTGGGGTTTCCATTTTCTAATATGAAATTTGGGGAAATATGTGACTCGGTTATTTCTGGAGGTGGAGGATAATAGCGGAGGAAGAAAAAGACAAAGGCATTGAATGTCACTGCTCCGACAAGGATGCAACCTACAATGGTGTATGGGACGAGTAACTTTTCAGTTTCTGAAATGCTAGTTACAATTTCTCCTTTTCCTTCATCCAGAAATGGAGCCATGATGACTGACCCCAAGTTGGCACCTGTGATGTATTAATTCACTATTAGAAATCTGACACAATTTTGGAAAGTTTTCAATCAATTTTGAAACTAACCCAGAGCGTAGCAAAAGTGCTGACATTGAAGATACACAGGGCAATCTGTAAATTTTAAAAATCGCTTAATACACTTTTTATGTACATTTTCAGTGTTTTTGCAACCATCCATATCCTAATCAACCTTTTTGCATCATTTCCATCATCCAGACGATCTGACTGCAGTCGTACGTTCCAGCAGCGATACCTAGGACAGCTGCCGTTACAAAGAAAAGTGTCATCGTTGGGCAGTGGGGAGTCAAAAATATCATCGTGGCCATCGTTGCCAGCACGAATAAAATGGCAAACTGTCGATTGACATATTTAAAGATGACACCAGCTGCAAGTTATATATATTACAGTATAATTTCGTCCATACGTCTCAAAATACGAGTTTAACCAATAAATTCTTCAAAATCTGACCTAGGAGAGCTCCACACATGTAGAATATTGTTAAAATTGTAAATACTCTCGAAATGGTGGCATCATCGGTCTCATATTTATTCTGCAGGCTTGTAATAGCAGGGCCATAAGTATTGAACGCACATCCCTATCCGAAAGTAAATAAGTATGGTAAACCTTTTTTTGTAGGTAATATTGCATATACGCATGTTATAGCTTAATCGTTAACAATCCTTCGGGCAACTTACGTATGCAATATTTCCATAAAATATTCCCAGAGCTGTTATATGCTTTTGAGTTTTTGATAAAGGTTTCCTTTTGTCATCGCTGGAAGAACACGAAACTGTATCTTTTTCTTGACCCATTTTCTCAGATAAAGTCATATAATGTGAATGCACCTCATTGCCAACTTGAACTAACTGAGAAAGCGCTACTTGTTGCACTGGTATTGATAGATAGAAAGCATTAGCATGCATTTAGGAAAGGGCAATTGCTCTTGGTCAAGGTTATCCCAATTTATTTTTTGACCAGAACTTCAATGGAGCAGTCATAATACGGACAACAGTGTATTAACGTAGTATTATCCGATAAATGAAGATTTCATTACGAAGTAGCATTGCATTTACATATGAATCATTTTTATAGGTCTAGATTCAGATTTTCAGATCACTAAAATAAAGTTGTGCAATCGCGTAACTCTGCTGTTGTACTAAAGATCTTTTACAACATTAAAATGATACACGTGCTACATATATGTGTTAACTAATTAATCGTATAAATTAGTACGGCTTATTGCTACCACTGGTCATTTATAATTTATGCTCTTTTGATGGAACTTGCATAATCTGTTTGGAAGAATAACCTGCAGTTCAAAAATTGACTTTTCTTATAAATATCTCGTTTTATTTTTGTACGTCAAACAACTAAGAGTTCCAAAGGAAACAATTAAAATTATTATGCTAAAAAATGATGTATAGCTTAAAACAATAGGATTCTCTTCAATGAAACTTCCAACGACAAGTGGATATATTACTGCCACTCCAGAGCCACATACAAGCATCATGGATCCAATAAAATTAGTAAAGTAAATGTATCTTTCGACATACGAAGTAAATGAGGCATAGACACTCGAAAATCCAAACCCAAAGAGTATAGCCGCTGTCCACAACATGGTTATTGAACTTTTTGCCCACCCAGCCAGTATTACATTTGCTAAAATTATAATGACTAAATTTCCACATAGTATATGCTGACCCGAAATTTTGAATATAGCAATGATGGATATGGCTCTTCCCATTGCAAATGCAGTAGTCATGCCGGTTAGAACGTAGGTTGATTCCGATTCAGAAAGATGAAGATCACTATTTTGTCCAAACTTTGGGAAAAATTGGAACGTGCACAGCTCCATTGATTGGTAAGCTCCACAAAAACAGCATATTAATGCAACCATTCGAAGTTTCGGCCATGACCATGTTCCAAGGTTGTTTCCAGGTTTCTCTGCCACTTTTCCATTAGAATTTGATGATGGCTTACACAGTTCAGTCTCAGTTTGTTCTGGGGGTGGGGGATGATACCGTAGAAAAGTGTACACCATTGCATTGTATATTACTGCTACAACAAGCATTAACCCTACGATTGTGTACGGTATAAACAACTTTTCATGATCATCATTAGTTATTGCGTCTGTAGTTGGAGTGCCTTGACTTTTGTCTGTTTGCTTCCCGGCAAGGAATGGAGCCATAATTAAAGATCCCAAATTGGCACCTACAATCTCAATACAAAATTCAAAATGTATATATCAAGTCATAAAAATGATGTACTTAAAGTTTGATAAGGTGTAATCATTCCAAGTGGGGCTTGGTTTTTCGTTAAAAATGAAAATTACCCAGGGCATAACAAAAGTGTTGACATTGGACATACGGACCACAGTTTTTCTGCATCATTTCCATCATCCAGACGATCTGAGACGTATCATACAGCCCTGAACAGAGACCTACGACAGCTGCCGTTATGAAGAAAAGTGTCATTGTCGGACAGTACGGGGCCGTGAACATCATGGCAGCAATCATTCCCAATATGACCACAATGGTCAACTGACGGTTAACATAGTTATAAATGACACCCACTAAACTTTCATTAAGATTAGCTAAAGTTACATTAACCCATTGCTCTTTTGTTGCATTTCCGTTAACAAAGAAATCTTACCCAGTAGTGCGCCAGCCATGTAGCAACCTGTTAAAATTGAGAATACTGTTGAAATCGTGGCGTCATCTGTGTTGTATTTGTGCTGTAGACTTGTTAGAGCAGGGCCATATGTATTGAAAGCGCATCCCTTTCGAAATAGTTAACATTAAATAATTAGCACGAAGCTAGAATAGCTTCCATTTAGCATTACTTTTGGGGCAACTTACAAACGCAATGTTTCCATAAAAGATTCCTACTGCTGTTATAAGTTTTTGCTTGTGGGTTAACGATTTGTCAATGTTACCTTTTGGAACACCTGAAAGGAGTGGTGTTCCTTGCTCCATGTGTCTATACTCTGCAATCATCTTGATTTCAATCTTCGATTTCTTGAAAATAGAATGTACGCTACAATCTTAATTCACCATTACAAGATTGTTAGCCTAACCTAATTTTTAAAGAGAGCTATAAATATTTGACTTTTTTGAGAGCCGATACAATGTAACAAAACTGGCAAATGTATTTCTGCAAACTAGCCAATACAAAATAAATTTTTGACAGCAATATATAAATGAAAATTTTAATAAGCTGATATGACATCCTCGTATCCACTTACGTGAACTAACACATGCAGAAGAACTAGAGCTTTAGTAATGTAATTTAAATGAATGCATTGCATGCGAAGGGCAATGCAATAAACGATAACTTATCAACTCATGATATGATAAGGTCAGATAAGCTCTTCATATACTTTAATATAGAGTCAACATTACATAATACAATTTCGTCCATGATGTATCACACCCTAGTATCAATTTGAAATGATGTGCTAGTATCAATCCGACATGCTAGTATCAATCCGACATATGAAAAAGAACCCGACATATGAAAAACCTAGGTTTTCCAGAAACCCGCTTCAAAGTTTTATTTGATTGATACATGCGACTTCTGCAGGTGAAACAAATCGTGCCATAACTTTTGCATCCACAAACGGATTTCTATGAAAGTTACAGCAATCGATAGAAAATTAATCAGGCTTCTTTATTGCATTACGGTCTCATTTAGCCCAAAAATGCAGATGTCTGCTTTATACTAGCTTTGGATTTCATATGTCGGATTGATACTAGCACATCCATTTCAAGTGTCCGGATTGATACTAGCACATTACATTTCATATATCTGGGTGTGATACATCATGGACGATTTCATTCATAAAAGAAACCCCATTATAGACATTATAGACAGTATATATATATTTGCATGGACTTGTAGCATCCTTTATATGTGAAACTGCTTTTGTGGTTGTCGACTGCCATAATTTGTTGTTGGTAATGGGCGCAAACAGAGTGATTTTTTGTGGAAATTTAACTAAACCCGTTGCTTCAGGCACGGCAACGGGGAACGCATTTATTATAAAAGTCGTATCTCCATTGTTAACGGGATAAAAGTCGTTCTTTGGCTCCGCTTGTAGTTATCATGAATCAGAAATGATAGCATAATTATTTTTCATGTTTCAAAGCGGAAAATTAAATTTTACTAATAAATTAAAAAGTAACAATCTATTATTGTGAAAAATTAACAAACATTTATATACATACATATATCAGTGCTTTAATTTCCATCTGCCTTTACTACTCCACCCTGTGCCATGCCCGCGGTTTCTGCCAAAACCGGAATCCCAATTCCTGCAATTGTCTTGAGATGGAGGAACATATTCGACCATTCCCGTTGGATATGAAACCTCAACAGTAATCTCCGAGCCGACTGCCTGTGAGCCCTCAACTTGTCCACCCCCTATGGAAGAGAACGGTGATCTGGAACAAGCATTAACTTGCGGCAAAAACTGATGATCTTGCTGAAGTTCGTTTCGAAGTTGTGGAGTCCAGTTCACCAAATTATCAGAAATGGAAGTCATAGTTTGTCCTGCGAGATGTGCGGGTGATGTTGCTGCATAGTCCAATTGTTCGTTGTCCCTGTAAGTTAAAATCAAGGGAGTTTGTTTAATGTTGCCCCATTAACTTTTAAATAAATTCACTTATTACCAAGTAATATTGTTGACCCCCAAGTATTGTCTCATATATTGTTGCGATACAATCTCGCTTCTGCATAGAGAATAATCTTGCAGTTGGTTGTAATAGTACAAGTAAACCAAGCACATTTCCTGTCTCGTTGAGAAACCACCAACAACTGTTCCATTTATCCAAGTGTTATCCATTTCGCAACCTATTTAAAAAATTATTTTCACTATTGTCGACTGCATCTGGTACATACGCACATGATGAGAAAATTGCTAAAATTCAATTTCAAGGTGCTTACTGGTCATCAGCCTATCTCCGCGTCTTATATTAATCGGCCTTCGGAGAAGTCGAGTTTCTTGAAAAGTTGCATTAAAGTTGTTATCATTAGCTAACCAGGGAAGCTCTTGATTGCCTCGAAAGTGCGAAACCTTAATCTTTCGTCCTACAAAATTAAGCGTTATAAGGCAATTGTATTTTTAAAAGGGTTAAATGCATTTTCTGTATGATTTTTAACCGCTATAGTGAGTATGCTGAACGAACGCTGCTACATTGATTCCTTCAGGAGGTAAAATTGACTCGGTACATTCTGAGCCACAGTGTCCAAAAATACGATGGTCTGGAGAATTAGGAGGGATGAGAAGGGAAGGAGAACCTGGAATGTGGTGTCCTACAGTTATTAAGCCCATTTGATTAGGTCTGTTAGGACAAACATAGAAGCATGACATTAATATACGTGTTTATATAGCTAGTAGTATCACAATTTACTAAATTGAAGCTAATAATTATATTTCATATATGCATACCGTAACTGCTCTGTGTAAAAAATGTCAATGTGAATATCATATTCAATATCATTCAATTGGTCAGGATTATCATAGTGAATTTGTAAATTGTAGTACTCATCCAGCGAGTCTCCCATAGGAAGGCCAGCATCATCAGGCATAAAAGTGATCTGATAAACGTAATATAATTTAATTATCACATTTCATTCATAACTAATAAACCATTTGCTTTCCATCTAATTCCAAATTACCCTTTGACCAATGGCCCATCCATATTTGATTTCAGTGCAATATTGCGTGGGTATAGCACTTATTGGCCGTGATAGAAAGTAACACTGTTGTCCACTTGAGTTTACATGCGGACCAAAAAATTCTGCTGAAGATGTGTTAGATGGAGGAGTACAACGGTAAAGGAGTAGGTGGTGAGTATGTTTTATGGCTTGTACGCTTTCCAAACGGGTGTTCATCTTTAAAAGACATATTATATTTAAATTTATAGTAAACCTCACGAGATTTAGTTTTGTCATTGATTCAGTCATTCTTACTCCAACAATGTGATGCTGTCTTCCAAGACGCGGAGCTTGATGCATGGTGCAATGATAGTGGGTATGATCTGCAGGAAGCTTGGTTCGGGTTGTTATCGTCCAAACTTTAAGATTCAACGCTTCCAGTTCAGATGCAGTGGGAGCACCGGTGTGGAAGGTGCTTCTTTTCAGAGCTTTTGGTGTTACATTTGGATCCAAAAGATAGACTGGATAGTGGCCTTCATTGCTGTTGCGGAGCTCTGATAAATTATCCGTTTCCCCATAAGCCCAAATTAGCAGTGATGTATCATACTCCTTTTGAAATAAAAAAGGAATTTATAGCAGTCATAATTTATAAATAACCTTCCTCAACCATTTTGAATGTTTCTTACATTAATGACATGATCTTGTTCATCGCAAGTATCAAAAGCTCTCGAAAAACTGAGAAATGTGTGAGTTCCATTTTCCCGAGCGGAATGCAGATCCCAGTTTTGCCTTGAATCAACAACTGGTACTCCATTATTTCCCAACCTGTGTCGATCCTGGTGAAATTAAAAATATTTTATTAGTTCATCATTCAGAAAAAAAAACATTTAAAAAAGTTAACACAAATCCAATACATACCGTAAAATATGTCTCTCCTCCGGAAGTAACGCCTCCAATAACTACATCAGCCAGAGTATCATTAGTATCCCGTGATGTTACACCTAACAAAACATAGCCTAGCGTTTGAACGGTCACATTGAAAGTTATCCGCCTTTGTTCCCAGTTAACAATCCAATCCAGCATGTACCTTCCATCCTGGTCTAATTTGTCAAAGTGGCTATATGGATTCTCAGCCCCATTTCGGTTGAGGGATTGACCGGCACAATAACTGTAAATTGTGTGTAGCACCAGAATTTTGCATGCAAATTTCCAACTTGACATATTTGAAGAATCGGAGAACTGCAGCAACATGAATTATTGTGCTATGGAACAGCTCGTGACTAACAGTAAGCATTAAAAATAAATGCATGATGTATTTAATGAAATTTTAGCATTTTTTATTTAGACTCTGTGAACTATGAATATGTTTGAAGTCAGTGAAGCGTGGGTGGTGAATACAAACATATAAAGAGCAGCCATTGTAATGCAAACATTCCGACAATAATACAATAATTAAATAGTAGAAGAAATGTAATAATTGTTGGTTTTGTAGTTATTGAAGTGTAAAGAACTGATTGACTGATGATTGTACTTGTTTCATGCACGTGTACTCTATGTACAAATTTACAAGCTGATGCAAATTAGAGATTGTGTACATTGCATTGACACTCCCTTTAAAATTGAAACTCACTGATGATTACTACAATGTATTCGGAAGCTTCATGAACGCACGTGTAGTGTTTTGGGAAATATCTCGTAGAACAGATCATTGATAGCAGTAGGGCAGGATATGCCTATCTACATTGATCTATAAGATCACATCTCAAGTCTTAAGGTCAATATAGGTACGAGATTGTTTTACAAGAGTGGATCAAATAAAGCAAACTTTGTAAATAATTAATTAACGATCTTCTTATCGACTTTAGATTTTATTTAATTAGCCCATACCCATTTAACAAAAAGTAACTATAATTTCTTGGAAAAATGAATGCTATTAAAATTGCTTATCGCCCATAAATGATGGGATGTTGTATGATGGTAGTTTCTTCAGTCGATTGCAGGTTGGAAAAACTTTTAAGCAATTCCTCCCATTCCTGCCCATTTTTCCAGCTTTAGATATCATTCTGATCTGTTCGGCCCTTTCGTCTTTCGTTATCTTTGTTAGAAGCTTGGCTATGGCAGAACTAGAATGTAACAAAACCAATGAGCTGTATTCATACATTAGACCTTCATGATTGATAATACAATTTTTTTCAAATGAGAAACCTGATTCGGATTCCAATATTATGTCCCGCAGGATACCCCAAATCTCGAACAAGCACTTGGTTAGCAAGGCAAACGCTGCTGTGGGTGCAGTGAACAGGAATAAGACCATCTCTTGCGTGTGCAACAGCGCTCTAAACCAATTAAGAAGTATGTACGAACATTGTCTTAAGCTAAAACATCAATTGTACTGACATTCTGTTTAGAGAACCTACCAATAAAGGGAAAACGTCACGCATGACTTTGGAGTAAGTCTCCTTATTGATTTTATTCGCATCTTTGTTAGTCTCATTCAAGGGAAGAAGGTACTCTTCCAATAAACCAAGTTGGTTTCTAATATTGTCAAGTCCAAGCTCTGTTTCAAATGGATCTTCAAAACCCACATCACGTCTTCTTCGTCCAGTCGTTCCATTTTGCATTTGTCTCAAGACATTCTGAATAAAAAATTAATTACTTTCATATACATCAATTGTCTTTTCACACCTGGTTAACTTGCCAATTATATACTTCACCTGCAGGTAAGCTGCCAAGCCAAGAACTCCGAGAAGACCTAGAGCCGAGTTGCAACCTTTCCTATGGAATTTCATTGAAAAATATTTTGTTACTCCTTAATTATTTCTTTGAAACAATTATACAAATTAGACTGATCTTATCGAACCCTCCACTATGCCCTCCGCCACTATATCCGCCACCGTGTCCCGATTCTGAAGCCATTTCTCCATAAGGATCATCCATGACGGCCACTGAATTCGGGACTGGGTCATAAATAGTTAAGTAGCTTCCATCATGACTGCTCGTCATCCCATTCCCAATCGTCCCAGCTGTGTCCATGTCCTTGAGGCTATTGCCGTTTTTACCGGTGACAAAGTAATTGTTACTATCTGATGAGGAGGTAGATTTGTGAATGTTGGTTGGCGTGAATGAGTTTGAAGCTTTAAAAATAGGCAAAACTGAACCGTTTATGATTTCAATGCATGATACTTTTATACTATGTTTGCAGGGTGGTTTAATTCCATCCACTTACATTTGCTCCCAGCTCCATAATACCTGTAACCAGCACGTTTTGCCAGAGTTCTGTCGTCCATGTATGTCCTTGTGGAGACGAGCCTGGCAGTATCCCCTTTGTAGTTGAGCTCACTCTCCTCCTCACTGTGTAGTGGAATATTTGATGAATTAACTAGGTCAGAAATCAAAATGCCCCAAACCCACACAACCAGGAATTTCTTATTGAAGGCCATTTTTTGAAGTTTTACAAAAAGCTCACGATAAGATGCTCAGTTGTACACATTCAAAATGACACTGATACTGTAGTTTCTATTGAATTCCGAAATCTACTTAAGTCATCATGAGCTTGCCGGTTGTAAAACTGTCATTGTAATACAATCTGTCTGTTGCATGTCTAACAATGCAGAACATCATTCGAAACATATTGCAGGTGTAATTATTATTACACCCAACCAACCGCAAGCACACATGCTTCTTTTCAAGAGCTTTCGGTTCACCGATTTCAGCTTTGTTTCATTTTTCAATGTGAATGTTATCATTTTGATGGTACTTTACTTTAAATCGTTTAAGAAAAATAGCATATTATGTGCATGTTGTGCAATGAAAGGTTTGTACTAGTTGTCTTAATTTCATTTGTCAAACGATTTGACAATTGGTGAACTACAGTTCTATACGCATCAAATCAGTGAACAAAATGTGTGATAACTCAACCAACCAACAAACCATTATTTCGAGCCATCATAGTCTACTTCTTTCCTTCCTTTATGATCTGATAAACCGTAAACCATTACTTAAGCAATGACAGCCAGAAGGTATAGCGTAAATATTAGACATTCACATTGACGAGGATGTGTACACGGTCGCCTATTGCTAATTTATGGGGCATTATGAGTTTTCCATACAAACCTACTCTTTTAAGCCTGGTTAGGTACTGTAAGAAGTAAAAATAGCACAAACCTGACCATTTATTGAAAGAATGCGTAAGTATCCTGTCGACGTTTTCCAGCAGTTTAAAAAAATCACTATGTATTTATGAATGCATGTAAGAATGAGCTAAAAGCATGTATAACCAGTAACTAACTTCTTTAAAAATGCAATGTTTTCTTCTCAATTTTCCAAAACTTTGTCCTTTTTGTCCAGTCACGCTATCCCCATCGATTGACTTCATATAATATGCTACTGTTTCAATGTAATTTTCTGCTAAATATGGTGTATTCAATAATGTCTACTTTCCCAATGTTCTAGCTCCAATGCCAAATGCGTTGATGGTGCCACAAACACATTGCAATAACAGTGTATAGTGTGGGAGTTTTTCCTTGTTGCTGGTTTCTCAAGAGTGTAGACTGGATGGTGAAACAACAACCATAACTCACCCCTTATTTGACGTTAATTTTTTGTAGTTTCCTCATAATAAAAATGAAAGCAGTGCTCTTATAGTTAGTATCTCACTCATCCGGAATTAGGAGTTGAAACAATTAGAACTCATGTTGTTCCATGCATTTACATAAAGCATGTTTCAAAAACGAACAACACAAAATAATTATAATAATCTTAAATGATTACCAGTAAATACTACTATTAGTACTATTAATCATTTGTTTCAACATTTCCAGTAGTTTTTGAGTAAATGGGAAACTATCATTTTAGTAATATTCTCACTCATTAAAAATATAATGTTTATTTCTTTATCCGCCTTCCAGAATGACGCAACAACAATAACAACCATGCGTAGTAGTCGAGCATCCATCTTTTATCCAAATCAGAAGTTCACTTCATTTTTGTCACTAGTTATTACAACAGCAAGTCCCGTTTCTCTGCAAAAATGTGGCTCGTTTACAAAATCGTTTTTGTGATTTTACATTGCCTTTTCTTTCCCTTTCACCTAATCTTCTTTCTCTCGCTAGTTATTCTAAAAGCAATTGTTAAACTTTTGGCAAGACAGTTCCAAGATTTTGTGGAGCCAATTCCAGGCTCTTCAAGTGTTTTCTTGGCGGACAATATCTGGGATAATCCTCATTCCTCAATCGTTTCAGGATTGGAGTTGGAAGGAGAAGTCACCAAAACCTCAATCGTGGACGCTCTTCAAAAAATTTATGATCTGAAGAATGACAAAGGAGAAAAGGGTTATCGAGAATTGGGCTATTTTCCTGTTCGCTATAAAGGTTTTGGATTCTGGAAAGAATGTAAAGACTTTAGTGTAGATGATCGTGTTCACGTGCTAAATGAAACCCCGAAAGTGAATGAGGAACCATTGGCATCCATAGCTGAACGGATGTTGCGCCAACCTTACGAGTCTGAAACTCCGTTGTGGGACGTCTATCTTATTTACAACTATAATGGGAAACCTCATCGCACTCTGATATGCATTCGTTTTCATCATTTGCTTGCTGATGGAATGTCCATTGTGAAACTGCTATATAACGGGTTTGGTCACTCAAGTTTGCCCTCAAATTTTGTGAAGCCTTCAACATCCATGACCCAATGGAGCAACTTTGAAAAGGGATTTTTTATTAAACTGAAAACAACTTTGTATATTGCAACCGTCGGGGTTATAGACTATTTAGATCAGATTCTACTCAGCCATGACAAAAACAGTCTCAACTATGACTCAGATGGAAAACTGAATTTGACTGGAAAGTGGATTTGCTCGTTTGGGAAAAGATTGGCTGTGAACGATTTGCGAAAGGCTGGAAAAGGATATAAATGCAGTGTAAGCCATATATTACTTGTTGGGATGAGTAACGCCATGAAAAGGTACTTTCTAAAGTATCATGGGACCGAACAAGTTCCTGACAATTTCCACATTGTCTTTCCCGTTCCTATCCCAGGTCATCCGGATTTGAAGCTGGTGAATCATTGGACACTGGCTAGAATCAAGGCAAGAACGGATGTTCAAGATACGCAGGAACATATGAACTATTTGAAAGAAGAAATCGTTAGAACAGCAATGTCACCGTTGCCTTTAATAACGGCATTCACATTTCAATGCGTTTGTGGCATACTTCCCTTAAAACTTGTGGATTTGGTGACGAAAGTGAAGGCTACAAGTACCGTTGTGTTTTCTAATATGCCTGGTCCACTTGAACCGGAAACGTTTGGTGGAGCCACTGTTGTAGACATGTTCTTTTGGATGCCGATTGTGCAACAGTCCATTGGTAATGAGTAGAATTTACAAGCTTTAAAAAGTAATTATGCCATTATCAAGTAATGGAATTTCCTGTGAAATTTTAGCCATCTCTGCTGGACTCGTTTCGTACAATGGAGGAGCTCACATTTGTCTCACGGCAGATTTAGGTTGTATACCAGACAGAAGTCGATTAGACGATCTGGGAATGATGATGCATGAAGAAATGCGAGAAATTTGCAAGGTAATAATTCAAAACAATAATTATTTATGAGTCATAATTTAAACCTTTTTTTATTAGGTTATCCTACTTTATTAACATTTTTATTTCGATTTTAGCCATTCCTGTAAACTACTTCTATGTACGCTTCTACATTTAGACAAAAATAACTACATATTACTAATACCCATGTTTCTGGTTATAATATTTAAAATGGAATAAAAATAAATATCAAAAGTTTGTCTTTTTCACAAGCGCTTGTATTTTGGAGGATCAGAAACTTCAGGACACTCTTTGTATATTGATTTGCAGTCTTTCCCACTTCTTCCGGCCATCCCAGCTCTTATAACTCGACCTGCAATGTCCCATCCACTTCCCTTGCATTTGTTCTTTCTTGTAAGCATTTTGGAACTGACAGTGCTGCATAACGAAAACTCTCAATTTACCCCAACTGAATTTCATATTGCGTTATAACAATTTTTAGCTGGAAAAGTTGCTAACCTTAGTGTCATCCCCAACGATTTTCCTCGTTCTCCAAGATTTTCCACAAGAAAGTGATTTGCGAGACAGATTGGCTGTAGAGTGCATTCAGCAGAAATAACTCCATTTTCGGCATGCGTAACTGCATTCTATACAAGGACAAACAATGACGTTAACTACATGAAAAAAGGAAAAATGTGTTTGAAAAATCTTACCATAATTGGTAGTGCTAATGGACTCAATAGTACTGTTTCCGTTACACCATCTTGCCAGTCATAGTTTGCATCAAACTCATCCAGTCCATTCAGATCACGTCGCTTCCTACCCCCTGCCATGTTAGTTTGATTCAGGACATTCTGTATCAAAATTGAAACATTTACAGCCAACATCTTAATCACTATTAATCAGTGTCTAAGGTAAATGTGTGTTTATGTACCTGAATTAAAGACAACAGAGATAAAAATCCCAGTAACCCTACTGCGGACTTGTTGACGTCTTTCCTGTTATTAAACATTGTTAAATTCTTAATATTTCATATCATATCTCGTATAACCTCAGGAATATGAGTCATTTTACCCATATCCGCCAGATCCGTGCCCCCCACCATGTCCCCCTCCAGATCCAAGGAATGTGGCTGCCATTTCAGGTTCATCGCCCATGACCATCCCTGCTGCCATTGCTGTCAATCAAATAGTTTGCAGTATGAAATGCAAGATATCCAAGATTTCCAAGATTTTAATGGAGAATGTGTGAATTTCAATACCTTCCTGCTGCTGCGTTTGATAACCTTGACTGTCATAAGAAGGCGAAGGACTCATAATCATACTGGTTCTTCGTCGAAGGTTGTTAAACCATTTACCACTCCACGACGAGCCATCTGAGTCGATCGAGTTCCGATCTAAATGCAATACATTTAGAAATTATACATTAAATTTATCAGGCTTCGTAAATGCAAAGTTGTTAAGTAAAAGAATGTACTGGTATAGTATCTCCTATATCGATTATATCTGCTTGGAAGTTCCATAGGATAAGCTCGACCAGATCTGAATCTTGCACGAACGCCACTAATCATTGTACTATTCGTAGCTATTCTCTCATTCTCATCATGAAGTTCTGCGGAACCTTTAATGACTTTCGTATTGGGATAAGCGTCCTTGAAACTTATTGTTTCTGGAATTTTAACTGCAACCACTGCATCACTATCCCCTTTGTAAATTTTCTGCACGTTTTCAGGATGAGTCGATGTTGTTGCTCCAGAAGATGCAAATTCAGTAGCAGTCACCAATGTTATAAATAATGAAACACAAAGGAGCGTGAGTACTGCTGCAAATGTGTCTTTGGAAGAATTTGTGTCCTTCATTTCGAAAAAATTTATATTTTCAACTATTTTCATTAATCTTTTTCTGAGCTTTAACCAGAAAGACAAAGTGCAAGCCAAGCTAAAGACAAGAGTGAGTTTCAATTCAAACTTTTTTATCGACTAACATAGACATTCATGGTCTGTGCACAAGTAAAGTAAAACAGAAGCTTAATGGATGAAACACGAAAGGGTTCAGTTCGGGGAGGATTGGGGTTGATTGAGCCTAAATTCAACATACGGACATCCGCTTTAATTTACAACACGAAACATCTTCACTAACATGATGTATTTTTAAGGATTCTAATGATGCCCCTCTAATGTTTTACTTGTCATCTGTTGTCGTTCATTTCATTGTCATTGTTTTGTCATGCACTATTAAATTTACAACAATAAAACCACTCCTCTGTTTAATGTAAAATCAAGCCAATGAGCATTGTAAAGTTAAAGCTGATGAAGTTTCTAGAATGTTCATAGTTATGTATTACAGTAATTCTAATTTAAAGCAAATGGAGATTACAAACTGCCATATAATATCCTAATCCAAATCATGACAGATGGTCTGATATAGAGCAAAACCGCTCATTATGTGACATGTGTAATCTGTTCTGTTTGTAGATCTAATTTTCTGACATCATTGACATTGAGTTCGTCTAGAAACATCTAATTTTGTTCTAATCTAAGTTTGCCATCTAAATGTTAAATACAACCACAGTTAGGTATTCAATTTGTAAAATCTGAACAAGTTGCAACTGTGTGGAAATGAGATGAAAGATTTACATGGACATGTTGACAAAACATGAACTATGACAGATGATGAAGGTGTGGTGTGGGAATGATGTTAAAGAGATGATGTTAATAGGTGATCTAAAACAGAGTGAGACAAGAACGTATGAAAAGAGCGAACGTAAAGAAGGCATGCATCCGGCACGAGAATCTTGACCTCTTGATTTTGTCGTCATTGATAACTTTAGCTCCAAATACCAACTTGCGTCAAGTGATAAAGAACAGTGGAAAAACTGGATTTATGATGCAAATCGCAACTTAATAATATGATTGCAATTTTGTTTGAGATGATTGAAAATAATTTTTAGGCATGTATATTTTTATATGTAACCGATCTGGATCAGCTCGGTTTATCACATCTGTCAGTAAACAATTTTTGTGGAATTGTTTTTAAAAACAGACAACTGTCAACATACGTAATCATAGCTAACGTAAGCTCAAGATGTTGCATAATAAGCTCTGCCTACTTGTACTTACTTTGATCATGATTCGGCAAAGTATAAAAAGAACCAAAACCCACTACCAAAATATCATTTGCAAAATAAAAAACCACTTTACTTCTTGCAATTCAGAACAGTACAGAAAAATTAAAAATATAGTTGCCAAAACTTGAAAGTCTGTCCGTTTTCAAAATGGCTCAGTGTAAAGTAATTTCCCTCTGCGTCCTATTAACAGGATGTATTCTGGCAGTTTCCGCAACATCCCGAATTGAGCTTGAGAGGAGTATCATGGACCAGATTCTTTCGGGTTACAACAAAGACCTTCGACCAACGGGTGAGAACGCCACTGAAGTAACCGTGAACACTTATGTCCGAAACATTCTTTCGGTCTGTCAAAAGTCCCATCTCTGGCAGGTTCAACTCACCTTCCGTCAAGAATGGAACGATCCCCGTTTGGTGTACAGCGTGGAAAGCCGTCCCGACTACCATTTCCTTACATTGCCCAGCCGAAAGGACATTTGGACACCAGACATTTTCTTCTCAGATGAGGTGGAAGCCACTTTGCATCAAGTTCCCCAGAGCAATACCCTATTGAGGATTTCGCCCAATGGGGATGTCTTGTACAGTATTCGGGTCACTTTGAAACTAGCTTGTCCCGGAACTGGCTCAGGAGCTGGTGAACTAGTATGCCCACTTTCTTTGGCGTCTTACGCATATAACACTGATGAGGTTGTTTTGAAATGGAAGGAAGAAACTCCCGTTCAGATTGATAATAAGCGTATCTCCCTTGATGACTTTACCGTTGGACAAGTAACCACACTTCAAGACGAGTCTACAACTGCAGCTGGCAAATTTAGCAAACTTCATGCCCAGTTCCATTTGCTGAGGAAGCGTTGCACCGCATAAATTGACTGATAATGATGAGTGAGATTAGCGAATACGAATCTTTATTTGAACTATAATAGTATATGTTCTTTATCCAAACGTGTCGTGTGTAAGAAGACTTGAAATGAAAATATTGAGAAATAAAACAACAATTTGACTTTAATTGATTACATTGCATTTTTGACATTTCATTCATTCATTGCATCAAGAATACATGGTACTATTAACGGAGCTAGGGGCAAAATGAAACTTACAAGTAAAGCAGAAAACGATACAGTCTACTGTATACCTTTGGTATTGTGAACACATGTCATCAGAGCTTTGCGATTGAAAAATATTCCTCAAACCTAAAACGAAACCCCATTTTAATTTCATGCGACTGCCAAAAATAGATACATGCTGAAAATGGAGCTTACTAATTTTAGGCATTCTCCACGATGAGTCATTAAGGCACTAAAAGGGAAAACAAAAGGACCAAAATAACTCTAGTAAATAATAATTCACACCTATGGCACTATTTATTACGTTTCTGGTCTAATTAAACCACAGACTTAACGCAGACTGTCATTAGGATTCTTTAGTGACCCAGATCTGGATCCTTGTTCATTTTTAGATGAGTCAAACATGCATTACAACTGGAAATCCGATCTCAAATATTAAGGCAAAAGCCAAACGTGGACATACAAGCTTTTGATCATTGACTGTGTGGTTTCCAGTTTGTCACGTTCATTTTAAAATTGCAACAAGGCGTTAGATGCCGGCTTTAAAATATCCAAGTTTCAAGTACATTCAAATTTATTAAAAGTGTTGGTAAAAATGTCTCCCCATAACACTATATCGATTTCCCTAGCTATCTTGTTGATTTGGTGCAAAGTCAGTTCGTGTAATACGGATATCAACTCTCGAATAGACATGGACAGGTTCGTCATGCGAGCAATTACCCGTTTCGGGGCTAATGAGAAAGATCTTCGTCCACCATCTGAAAACGCAACTTTGGTCACTGTCAATGCGTTCATCCGTAACATTGTCTACATATCTGAGAAATCCCACGAATGGAAACTTCAACTCACCTTCCGCCAAGAGTGGAACGATGCTCGTTATCGGTACAGTATTGAATCATATCCCAGCTACCGCTACCTCACGCTAACTTCCACCAAGGACATTTGGACACCAGATCTATTCTTTACGTCTGAATCGGAGGCTGCTTTGCATGAAGTTCTGCAAAGCAATGTACTCGTGAGAATATATCCAAACGGGAATGTCCTATACAGTACACGACTCACTGTGACCCTCTCCTGTCCTGGAACTGGAAGTGTTCCTGGGGAACTGTGGTGGTAATAATAATATTTGACTGAATAATACTGAACTGGTTTTTATACATGTGCTTAAAGGTATCAAATACATAAGTATTGATTTTGTAAATTATTTGCAGCTCGCTTGGAGTCGCATCCTACGCCTATCCAATTGACGACCTTGTGGTGAGGTGGAGGAAAGACAATGCAGTTCAAATTGATAAGCGCATTGTAATTGACGACTATACCGTTGGGAAGGTCACCACCGGGAATACTGAGGCTACGACTATTGCTGGCAAATTTAGTGACGCTGTCGCCCAGTTTCACTTTGTGAGAAATAGTTGCAAACTATTCAAGCCGTAAAATAAATAAGCATAGTACATAATTATTTATTAGATATTTAGATATTTTCCAAGACAGGTATTTCAAAAGCAAGTCTTTTCTTAGAATGTAGTAAATTAAGGATATTAAATTATTACTAACACAGTCTGAAATATAACCGAGTCTCAATACGTCAATTATTTATACTAGGATTATTTATGCAAGAATCAACCTTTATGTACGTATTCGTATGGCAGGTTGGTAGCGTCTGTTTCTTATGAATTTTGGTAAACAAGTGTTTCATAGAGATTATCCATCGTGTAATCCGTAAAATTTAAAAAAAATGTCATCACGTCATACAAACACTTTTAATAAAAAGACAAAACATTTAAGATTACACATTTATTTGCTCCGTAACTTCTACCAATTAAATTCGCATTTTTAAGACAGCTTGTAAATCAGTCACAATGTTGAGAAGCCAAACCATGTTAGTAGCAATAGCTTTGCTCTTGTTTTTAATTGAAGTCAACTGCTCATCCAGTTTTGAATTTGAAGGAGAGCTCTTATCCAAATATTTCGGGGACAGTCCAAAAAACATTCGTCCGAACGAGACCACTCACGTCAAGATAAGCGTTCTTATTGACGACATTGTTATAACACATCGTGATGAAATCTTTAGAGCGGAACTAGATCTACAGTTGTTCCAAAAGTTTAGCGACCACCGGTTAGCATATAATATCAGTGAGGATGATGAGGATCCCAAGTTCCACTACTTGACTGTACCAGGACATGCTATAAAGAGTCTTTGGAAGCCCGATGTCATTTTTTCTAGTGCTGTAAAATCCGACTTTCATTTCGTAACTGTGCCCGCCGCATTTGCGTGGATTTATCCTAATGGGACAATCCTATATGGCCTACGACTATCGTTGACCATTCGATGTAATTTTGACGGAAATGAATCCAAGCTGCATTGCCCCCTAACGCTTAGAGGCTATGGATATACTAGCGACCAGATTTTGCTGAGTTGGACTAGTAAAACCCCTGTCAAATATGGAAAGAATATCCACTTGCCCGATTATGAAGTTGGAAGCGTGCTCACAGGCTCGAAGGAAGAGGTGACAAACATTGGAAACTTTTCAACTGTTTTTGCAGATTTAATCTTCAATCAAAAATAAAGGTCATTACACACAAAAACTGTGTCTGCTACATTAATTTATATTACTTTATTCCATAAATTTGTAAAAATTCAACAATGTATGTATACTAATCAGAATAGTATTAAAAGAAACAATCTTACTTTATGAAAACGCTGTGTGATGTGGTATATTATGGTAAATGTCTACATATAATATATATTTATGCAAAGATACAAAATATAATTTATTATGGACCTTCTTTCTTGTACAAGCCAAGCCAAGTTCTTTGAGTATTTGTATCTTCTGAATCATGATATTTCTAATATCCATCCCGATTCCCGAATATACTGATTTAACAGATATTTAACTGCTCTTCCTCTTCGTTTTCCCGAGGTAGACATTAATGAAAAAGTTGGCAAAGAGGATAAAGTAAGAAAAGTACATGGCGAGAGCAATGAAAATGTCCCGTGATTGACGGTAGCACTCTCCTCCATTTACTGCAAATTATAATAGTTTTGTCATCTCATTTTAGTCATCATTTTGATTAGCTTGGAGAATTGAACAGATATTTTTTTTAGCTTCTTACGTTTCACCCGTAAGGAATGAATGTTGATAGCCACACCAGCAATCATTTGAGCAATTTGTAAAGTTGTAATGACCATGGCAAAGCCTCGAGGAACTTTGATTCCTGCAGCCTGTGTATATTATATAATAGGTTTGTCACATTAGCTATGTATAGGCCTTACTATATAAGCTTCAAAAATTATGTTCATGGTAAACTCACCCGCAAAGCATAATACGTATACATTATTCCATGAACGAAAAAGTTCATTCCCATAAACAGCTTGAGAGCTGGGTCATACTCTTCGTATGTAAACCAACAATACGTCATGACGGTGATGTGATGGTACCAATGAAGAAAGATTAAGGGCTGCTTTCGAAAAACGATAAAGAACGTGTCACCAAGCTCAACCTGGAAAATGAAAAAATAGCATATTATTACACTTGTTTTAAGCACTGAAACATTTGAAACGAGAGTGAATTTCTTACCATTTTGGACAAAGTGCACCACCAACCTACAAAGAGGTTAAAAACGAATCAGACTAGTTTCATGATTGATTATGTGTTTTTTAGTTTTTTTTTTGCATTATTCCATACCCCAAAAAACTGTTGCCATATTATGAGCATCCCTGTGTTCATTACAAAAGGTTTACATACTGACATTAGTTTTAAAAAATATAAAAAGTCAAAAATACAAAAGTTGGCTTCATGTGAATATTTTGTACCTGAAACAAATTGAAGTATGAACTCCATTGTTGATACCCCACAAATACCGGATTTCTGGAAATACTCGAGTAAACCCATAAATTGAAAAGGAAGCTAGAAGAAAATTCCAAATGAGCAAAGGAAGACGAAGATTATATGGTTTCCGATGTCTCATCCATCGTCGTCCAGAAAAAATGAGACACACGTAGAAAAGACTAGCGTATAGGCTTATCGCCCAGTTCTGTCCCATCCATCCTCGCCACTTGTCAAACTCAAAGTTTGCCTCATGAGGATACACCTCCAGATAGCTGGGATTCGGATCTGGAGGTGGAACAAAGAATGGCACGAAAGCGGATGTATTCGTGGCAGTATTTCCACCCATCTAAAAGATGCCTTAATTGTTTGCACACTTTTGAATATAATAATAATTTGTACTGGCTTAATTTATTACTTTACTGGCAACAATCCCTAAAAACACTTTTGCTAGCTCATTCACATGATTACTTATTTGAAATCGGAAATTGATAGTTTCACATCAATCACGCACGGAAGTAGGATGTACTCAAATGATTATAAATATATATTCCGTAGGTAGAGTGTGTGTCCTCCTCAATTTGGTCACAACAAATTTCACGATCACTTCATACATACAGTAACGTACTTTTAATGAAATTATAGGATCTCATCGAAAGAAAGTCATGAATTTCATGTAAGCAGCCGTGTATTTATTTGTACATATCATTCTTGTGTATATGATCAACGAAGCAAAGCCAGAAAAAAATAAAAAAGTGCTTTCAACACAAAGAAAGACGTGAAATGCATTGCATACTGCATACAAAATCCTTTCATACATAATTGTGATGAGCTCGGCTACTACTATAATCGTGTAGTAAGTAGTCTCCCCAAGTGGTAAGGCATTTGAAAAAATTGAAGCAAGTGAACAAGCGTTACCGTTCATTCATTTTAATTCTTTGTGTAGTAGAATATACCCAAGTGTGTAACACGTACTAGAGGGTAGGCTGCCCTTTGTACCCATTTATTCATAAAATTTGGGCTAAACCATCATGATTTGATTTGAAATTTGAAAACCAGTTCCTAAGTAAACTAAACAGTCATAGAAAGCTCTTAAAAGAATGCTAACTTTCTTAAGAATTGCACATACAGGAGTAGGAGCGCCTATTCATGTGCAGGAACTACGATAATAATATGCTTATCATTAGTATGGCTAGCAATACAACCGACATCAGCAGTAGCGCACAATATATGTAGCCATCCTTGAACTTTATATTGCAAATTACAACGTTAACAACACAATGGCACAACTTCTACTAGGAGAAGCGAAGGTCTAGGCTAGGCATGCATCGGAAAGTTTTTTGAAATATCTTTTTGGCAACAAGTTCATCTTCACTAGCATTCATCCATTCTGCTGCTGCCACAACAGTTATAAGCTTGAGCCTTGAGGAAAAAATAGCTGATGTAGTGGAGCATTGTAGTTTTAGTATTGCACCAGGATTTTCTTAGACGCAGACGCTATAGAATGTGTAAAGGGAAAAGGCAATAAAACACACTTTTGTATTTCATTCACTTTAGCTTACAATCATGGTTGTTTTACATGGGATTAACTGGGGGTGTGTACTTGTATGATAATTGATAATTTTTAACAGCCGTACTTCAATGAACTCGCAAGTATGAAAGGTTCATTTCGTCGTACTTTATGCATACACATCTTCGTTATAAAATGTTGTTGTGTAAAAATCTGAAATGATACTTGCTTTCATTGTAAGGTGCAATGGGTTGCTATTCAATTTGTACGATTGTGTTTTCAAATGCTTTTAAATGATATTTAGTTGAACTCACACTTAAAAGTATTTTATTATTGTTATTAAAACCAACAGAATCGGATCAACTAATTAACTGCATCATGATGAGGTATAAAAAATCGTTTGTATGCAAGGATGCATTGGGAAAAAATCTTACAAAAAATTCGTATTCATTTCTAGTAACTCAGAGACAATTTATTTCTCTGCATTAAAAAAAGTTTTATTCATAGGATCATTATTTTTAAACGAAATAGTTCAAATAGTATGCCACGTGTTAACCTTTCAACAACAAAATTTCATAGCCAGATGGTTGGTTATTGGAAAAATAAGTCTTCTCCTCGCTCGCAACTAACTTATTAAACATGGAACTGTTTTAGGCTGTATATATGAAAGCAACAACAACAACAGACATCTTTAAAAGTTTAAAATTCGATGCGACATTAATTTTATATAAAAAAAAGTGTTTCAGCTGTCGTGTCGATATGTCGTATATTATCTTTATTAGATATTGCTTCAAGTAATCCTCCAGTTAAAACGAAATGAACTTCGGTATTCCATATACATTTGCCTCTTGGAACAATTTAAGCTTTCATAGGGAATTGGTACAAATTTCACTACATTGCCTACTATCTTATGCGCATGTTATACTACATTACATAAGTACAACACATCTTGAAATATGGTAGCTTAACGATCCTACGTTATAGCAATGTTTAGTGTTTATCTGAGTATTATTCCATCTCCTCAAATCGCTTTCGCTTTTGTTCCACTATCAGCTCTACTAAAGTTGACTTTAACTTGAAGACACCAGATGAGAATGTTTAGTTCAGCATAAAAACCTTTTTGGCCACTGTCAACTGCATTGATAGGCTTATGCAATTCTATCGAAACTACATGCATTTACTGTATGCTTATATATACATATATGCTTTGTACATGGGTTTTTGTATTTACGGTCAATCAGTAAGACTTGAAACCTCAATAACGAATCAAGTAGATAAAGTATTCCACATGAACTGTTTAGCATTTTTAATATCTGGAGCTTATCTAATCGTTCATTACATAATAGCAGTTCCAAGTTCACCAAACTGTGGGTGAAATTATCATCCAAAGCCAGACAAAAAGCATAATCCTTGTCATCAGAGTCTCATGGCATTTCAAACTCGAGTTTCGTTAAATAACAAACTCAAAATGTCTGTGTCACAGTATAAAAATCAGTCAGACTTGTCTCAGCTGGAACCGTTAACAGAAGGGTCACTTCAAAGCGGAAAAGCTTTACAAACGAACAATGAATCAGAGTTCAGTTCAATTTCTTTAGCAGAAAATGGTACTGACTCTACTACTACTATAAGCTGTAGTAGAGCCAGAGCTAAAACTGATTCTCATGATGTACAAAAAGTGGGGTGGCGTCGGTACGCAGGCCTTGCGTTTGCCATTACCTGCAGCCTTTTCTTCTCTATAGTGGTACTTGTTGACAAAATGCTTCAAAATCATGGACACCATCCACTCTCAATCACAATGTGGAAATATGGAGGCATTCTATTACCGTCAATACCAATCACGATATACTATCAAATGTATACTGAAGTTGACGTCTTTGATACGTTGCGACCCTTGGATAAATCGGGGAACTTTAAAAACTTCATAGCTTATATGGTATGCCTCCCTATAGCCTTCCAATCGAATCATGACCAAAGTTAACTTGAACCACGTTGAATGCAATCTTTTTCACTAGATTTTGGGAGTTTTGGGATGCGCATCAACATTCTTAAGATGCATTGCCCTTCAATATATCTCTGTGGCGGATTCAACGGTTGTATTTTCGTCATACACCGTTGTTGTCACAATTCTCGCACATTTTTGTCTCAAAGAGAAATGTGGCGTGATGTCGGTGGTTTTTGCGTTGACCACTGCTGTGGGAGTGATTATCATTTCCAGGCCGCCGATTTTGATGGGAGAGTCTGAAGTTAACGGTGCTTTCTTGGTATGCTCATTGTTCGAACTTCAACCAAAAAACATACATGATTTGAAAATTCAGAATAAATTGTTGTCTTAATTCCAAATGAAATAGGAGGTAACAATCTTAGCAGGTTCGGGATTGTTGTGTACAGCAATGTATCTAATTCTCATGAGGAAAATTAGGAAAACTCATTTTGCCCTGATGATGCTTATCGGAGGAGCGTTTGGAATGTTAGGATGTGGGATCGCAGCTTATATGCTTGAAATTCTCAAGATTCCCGACAATCAAACGGACATTATCCTTATCATAGTTTTGTGTCTACTCACATTTCTTGGGCAGGCATTTTTTGTCCTTGCTGTAAAGTACGAGAAGGCTGGCCCACTTTCTATTGCAAGAACGTCAGAATCAATCTATGCATTCTTGTGGCAGTTTATATTCCTTGGCGTTGTCCCAGACATGATAAGGTTCGATACAAAAATATGCTGTAAACTTGTCTGAATGCAGTTTGGTATGCAGATTAATACTAGGTTGATTTTACAGTATTGTAGGATGTCTGCTGGTAATGGTGGCAGTGCTAGGAACAGGTTACTGCAAGTATCTGACTGAGCTTCCGACTGAGGAGCGTCTCAAGAAGAAATTGCATATTCTCCTGAGGTAAACTATTTGGGTCACCGTGGGATGCGACATGACCTTTGCTCCAAATGTTTTCGTATCTTTTCAACGAGACAAGTATTCGTTCCATCATTCTAGTTCAACAAACTTGTAATTATCCAGCACTGATCATATTTAAACTAATGTATGTAATTTTTGTACGTGCTTATATATGCTTTGAGTAAACCATATAATAATATTGGAAAATAATGACAGTTTTGAATGCAACAACAACGAATTCACATGAATCCGACATTCAACATTGTTTAGCAATGCTGTAAATGCAGTTTGTCAGTGAACTTACATACATAAAACTCTATATAAAGGTTGTGAATTGTGAATCACAACTTGTGATTAATCACATTAAATTCCACATTCAACATTAATCCTATACTTTCATTGAAGTTACACGAACTGTCAGAGTTCTTGCTGTGTATCTGCACTACATCAGTGTATTGCGAAGCCGAAACACGATATAATAGAATAGATTGCGTAACTAGAATTAAATCATTCCTGTCAATTCAACTCATTTCATCTGGCATTCCTCCACTCATCACATTACTAATGCAAGACCAAAATTCATGGATCTGCAGATATGGATAATAGCTACTGTTTCAGCAAAACTGCTGACCACATGCCAATATTGCTTGAAACTTCAGTTTCAGCTACACATGGTAAGATTATCAATGTGACAATTTAGTAAGTACATAGCGTACATGATTCTTAAAGCAGTACTTTTAAAGGTGTAAAATAAAGGCAAAGATTAAAAACGCATTGCTTTACATATTCCGAACAACTAGCAATTAAAGTTTTCGTGTCAATTTTTGTGAATGAAAAGTAATTTTCTGCAGACAGTAGATAATAATTATTAGTACATGAAAATAAAAGTTAATCTTCCTGTTTCACCAGTTGATTTCACTTTATCTAATTTTTAGTGACTAGCAAAGCTATAGTTATTGTGCATTGTGCCACAAAATGAGGCTCTGATACCATTATGCATTATAATATTAGATGTGTTCAATGTGACGATATTATTAACGAATTGGTGTAATGTACAAATGTAATACTAAAGATGACCATTAAAGTGCTCCAACACTTGTCCTTCTTAGAGAGATGTCATCACATGAAAATGAAAAGGATGCAATCACAGAGGCAACTCCGTTTCAGCCCCCGGCCACGCAACATGAAAAGTTTTCACCGGAAACGGATCTTCCTCTTGATATCCACCAGAAATTCAACACCAATTTAAAAACTGATGTAGGACAGAAAACTGGATGGCGTCGCTATATTGGTCTTGTGTTTGCTCTTCTCTGCAGTTTGTTTTTTTCTGTGACGGTTGTACTTGCAAAGGTTCTTCAACAAAATCATGGCCACCATCCATTCACGATTACAATGTGGAGATACGCTGGAATTCTAATTCCTTCCATTCCCATTGCCATGTACTTTGAGAAGTGTACAGAAGTTAGGGTATTTGAAACATTGTGGCCAATAACGAGAAAAGGAAACTGGAAGAATTTATTGGCATATCTCGTAAGAAGAGTCAAAATGAATCGATATACTTAAATCTCCAGTATTCTAACATTTATTTGTATATCATGTAATTCGTATTTTATGCTCCTCTATAGATGCAAGGAATTTTAGGATGCACATCCACAATTTTTAGATTTATCTCACTCCAATATATACCAATTGCCGACTCCACTGTTGTATGCTCAGCATACACAGTAGTAGTCACTATTCTTGCTCGCTTCTGTCTCAAGGAACAATGTGGAGTTGTGTCTGTAATTTTAGCGGTTGTAGCTGCTTTAGGGGTTTGTGTCATCGCCAGGCCACCTGTGTTGAGTGGAGAATCAGAGTTCAATATGGTTTTCTTGGTGAGTTGAAACTATTATCACATGTATTAAATATTGATAGTTGGCTGCAGCAGAAATAGGATTATACCGTTTTTCTCATTAGGAAGGGACAATGTATGCAACAGGTGCTTTGCTATGCACTGCCACATTTTTGATTCTCATGAGGAAAATTAGAAAGACACATTTTGCTCTAATGATGCTAGTCGGTGGAACATGGGGAGTTTTTGAGGCTGGAATGTTAGCAATCATATTGGGCGTGTTTAGTGTTCCTACTAACTCGACAGGCATTAGTCTCATTGTTGCGCTGATGCTCTTTACTTTCTTGGGACAAACATGCTTTGTGCTCGCTGTGAAATATGAGAATGCTGGACCACTTTCTATTGCCAGAACTTCGGAATCTCTTTATGCATTCCTTTGGCAATTTCTGTTCTTGGGAATCATTCCTGATATTATCAGGTGAATTGAATATGTATATTATTTAGTGTTAATTGGATTGTTGAAAGGTCCTATTCATATAATTATTTATAATTGCCCTAATTTTTAGTTTAACTGGTGGAATCATGGTCATTGCAGCCATGTTAATTACAGGATATGCAAAATATCTGACATCCCTGCCGACTGACCATTCTCTTAGGAGAAAGTTCAACTTTCTGTTGAGATAATAATTTGAACATGTACTACATGTAGAAAGTAATGCCCTTTATTATGTTGAAGTAAAAATTTAATACGCATATCGAATATGGGTACATTGCATAATAAAAGGCAGCTACTGCCGACAGAAAGGGTTGAATTAAAAATTAATTTGGCGATACTGATGAGTGATAATGACAAGTCATCAGTGACATCAGTCCTTCGTACACATGTCTGCTTTGATTTGCTCCGGAGTTCGGTCCTTATACTGGCAGAGTTTCCTCATATCCCAGTATTTTTTGTTGACGATTATTTGCAACAGACTCACAATAATTGCCAAAATTGGAAACAGGGTTGTAAACCACATGAAATGGAACATGACTATTATCCCTTTTATAATGTCACAAAATGTTCTCTGAAAGAATACAATATGTATAGTATAATACAAATAAAGTAAGACAATTCAAATCTCTCTTTACAGATAATTATTTACTGTGCCCATTTACCATGCCGAATTCTTTCTCTTTATCTGCTAGTCCTGCCGTTGCTTTGTCTATATCTGCACACTGACTGCTGCCTATACACAGAAGAATGTATTAATAATAGGCTATAAATTTTAAGTTATGTTGTAACGATCGCATACGAAAGTATTTAATTGATCCCATCACTGCCTGCTCGCGAGACATGTACTCATTCTTGTCAAGGCTTTTTGCTTCATCATTGGAATTAGTTGTCATCATCGGGAACAGGGGCCCGAGAACCATCGCGGCAGTGGAAAGGATCAAAATGATTATATTCTGAATAAAGACCCAAAGGAATGTTAAGATTGCAGTATTATATAAATTCTATAGCCCTAAAAAAATTTGTTCATATAAACCCTACTCACAAAGAAATAAAGCATAACTCGGAGATTAAAATCCTCATCCATTGTAACATACGACCATATGCCTCCTATAGCTAATAAACATGCTCCAAGAAGGTAGCATTGAAGTCCTTGCTTCAAAAGTTTGATGTCATCTATAAATGGTGTCCGCACTTCGACCGTTGATTCTGTCATAGGCGAACTTGGGTCTACAACTTTCACTTGGTATATGTTCTTAACTTCCACTAGCATGACTTTCCAAACTAATGTGACTAGCGTCAAGATAATTCCAGCGATCTACATGGGAGTGTGGGATCTACAAGTTGAAAAATGTAAAGTCTAAACCGTGGATTGAAAAAAACAGAATGGAAGGACGTACGGCACACAGGAAAAATATACGTTGAGAAATGTAATTAAGTCGGAGTCGTCGTTTGGTGCTCCAAAAGCCATGCTTGACTTCATGATCTCTGTACATTATTTCAAACATCTTATCAAGCTTTTCTTGTTCTGGATGAACTTTTCGTGATACACGTGGAATAGCCTGAGGTTTACCCCCTAAGGGGTAGAGCATGTCCGCTGGAGTAGAAATGGAGGATCGCCCTTCACTGAGCTTGTTTCCTGATGGAGCGGTGGCCATTTTACCTTCAATTTATTTAAATGAGCTGCTTTTCTAAGAAATGCAGAAAGTTTTTTTCTTCTAAAAATCTGGAAATGAGCAACAGAGATTATAGACTGATCTGTCTAACAATAATAAATTGCGCAATTAATGCCTATAACATTGCCTCGGATTTCATGATAATAGAAAGCGTATCAATAGGCAACTTTTTTAGACCAGATTTTTCATCGACATGTTGATATTAAGTTGGACGAGGTGAGATTGAAAAATGACATATTCACTATTTACTACGGTCACCATACGGTAATTCCTTTGTAAAAATTGATTTTATTTTGTTTTGAGGTTCATAATGACTTGATTCACGATAGATTACAATAACACATGAGCTATAACAAGAAACAGATAACAGACAAAAGATAACATTTATTTATTTAGGTGGATATTTCACCTCAGTTTGCCTACTTATTGGCATAAAACTAATAATTCTATAAAACCAGGAACTAATGAAATAAATTTTTAAAGCTTAGCTTTAAGGTACTATTAAATACGTTGCTACTTTTCTGCGGTTACGAACTATTTTTTTCCAGATGGTCACTATCGGACGGAAATTCTTTCAATTGATTTTCATTCAAGGCAACTTGTTCAGAGGATACACTTTTTAGCAACGGATCCTGAAAGTAAAGTTGACTCAAACAGCGATAGTATCCCGTAAGTTTGTCTTCACCAGCCATGCACAAAAGTTGTAAGCTGTTGATACGTTGGACTCCAAAATGTGTTTCTTCGCATCCTGACCACATTTCAGGAGGAAATGCACGAATTTTCTAAACATCAACCCAACACTTTATAATGAATTCAACAATAGTTACATATTTGTTTTCATTGATAATAGTATTGTTATTCTACGTACCTTTTTATGCAATTTATTTGACCTAGATATTTTGGCAATCGTCATGTGAGGTTTGAATGGTCTTGGGTCACCGGAAATTTTTAATTCTGCGAATTTCTTCTGAAAGGTATAAGATAATTTCTCCAAGCGTAAGATGTGTCTCTCCTCTTTAATTTGAGCAAACAGAACCTGCAAAGTATTAGAACGCCACATAGTTGGTTCACAAATTAGGTATGAATATATGTGGTTCACATATGGTTCGTTTCAAGTTTCTAATATTCTTTATTACATTATTTTTAAAGTGCCCAAGGCCTTCGATTGTCAAATCCATGGGATCATCAATGAAATCTTGGCAAACTTCACTCCAACAATCTTTCAGAACTTGTTGCGCTCTGTTAAGTGGCAAAAAATTTAAAATCCTTTTAAAATGAGGTAAACACATTTTTGTGATAAATTAAATGATTTAACACACAGTACCTTTCTATATCTCCATTCTCTTCTTTTAAATGCATTACATGTAAAGTGAAATGTAGCTTTTGCACAGGAACCATTGCATCCCTGAATATTTCGGTAGTTTTCAAATCGTGCCATGGCGCAGATAATTTCTTTTCGGTGAACGACTGTTGGAGTTCACTAACTTTTGACAGGATCTATACCCGCATCAAGACATACACGATTAGCTTCATCACACTCACCTCTTAAGCATCATAGCATAAATCATTTACTGTATACTGTATGAACTCACATCTTTATTAGAAACTTGTATGGCAATGAAGTAATTAGGTCTAAAGTAGACCCCCATGTTATCTATCCCTTCCGTTTGCGTATTGGTACCTTGACCACTTGGCTTCTTTTTTGGCCTCCGTTTGTTCTTCCTCTTAGGCTTATCCTGTTCAGCAGGTCCAACGGAATCTGATACGTTTGCTGTACCCTGTAAATCTTCTTGAGAAATTTTTTCTTTCTTCGAAGGTGGTCCTGTATCCGAACCTTCACCAGCAGCGGCGGAATTACTACTGGTGTCATTACTACCACTTACGCTGGTCTTGGCCTGACGTCGCGATTTTCGTTTTTCCTTTTCTCGTAAACGTTTTCTTGTCGTTTCATCCATTTCATTAGTCACCTCGACAACCGCTGCTGTCATTCCTCCTCTCACAACATGGTCATTCTCGGGCGTGTGCGAGTGAGTATTATTTTGTACACTACCTGATATGCATCTTGTTTCAAGGCCATTATTGGTTGTTGATGAAAATTCAGCTACCAATTCACTGTCACGCGACATCATGATACTTATATTATTGTCATCCAGAACACTGCTGCCTTGTTCCACATCACCAGTATTATTATTACCACTAACCCCAGCAGTTGATGCTGATAACAGAGCAGATAAGTTGGTGCTCATGTCGCCAACACAAGTTGAAGCATTTTCAATAGCTGAAGACCAAGAATTGGTACTGGTATTCACATCCAGACTGATATTAATATCACTGTTACTCCTTGTTACAGGTATTGGCGAAGGGGATTGAGAAAATGTCGACCTTCTAGGTGGTGGGGTCGGCGGTGGCTTGATTGCCGGATTCGTTCCAAACATACTCCCATAAACACTGCGACCTATGAGAAGGACCCGATGAGATATTCGCTGCATTACCTCAAACGGTAACCAAATGAGCTTCGTCACCAAATCCCACATCTTCCAATAAATGTTTCGCCCTTGCCCAGCTCATTTGCAAACAGGTATTGGAGCAGCACAACACCGTATCATTAGTCCCATTATACTGGTTATCAATGTATCCCTTTCACTTGATGGTGATAACTGTCATCCATGACCTTTTCGATAAATACCAACAGCCAAAAGTGGTGAATAAAAGGGACAAGCATGTCACTGATTTGTTGAACGTATTGAATTAACCTGACCAACGTACAAAACAATAAAAACATTCAGTATGGTGGAGATTCTCCCCCAGGAAGTTGCAACTCAAAAGCACCCCAGCAATGATCCCTTCGGGAAAGCACTTTTATCTCCTAATATCAAGCAAGTTGAAGATAACAGCTGAACCCAAAAATTTCGAAAAAACTTCCTCAGGAACAGGTGCAATTGTGTAAAAATATTACGAACGAAACTGAAAGAAATATCCGGATTGTGGATCTACGGATATGTGCATTGAATTATATGGATATTTTGAGCCCGATCAGATTCTTGTGCATAAACAAAACAAACCATAACAGTAGCATGCCGGATGGCTACACACGAAGGATACTCCTCGTGCTGAGTTGTTCTGCTTTTTTTCTGGTTGGGAATATACATACCTGACCTGATCTCATGTTCATTTCAGATTTGAACTGGTTATAACTTTCCGATCCGAACTATGAAGATTTATTAATGAAAAAAGTAGCATACACATACTCCATCAACAAACATGTATGGTTTTACGTATAGCATATCCAAACAATTTCCGTACAATGAACACATAAAAGCAGATAGCCCACACGAAAGAATAATAACAAAGCAAGGTCCAGCGCGCCGCTGGATCATGTATAGTCATCATATCTTCCGATATCACTCACCTCCTCCCAACTTCATACTCTTCGGCTGGACCTTGGGTGCTGGAAAAAGGACTTATGCTTATGCATTTACAGAGCCAGACAATGATGAAGTTCAAAATTCATTCATTTTGCAATTAATGTTAATGGGTATCCTTACCATGCATTGTCGCGCCGCCCGCTGGACGATGTATGATTATTTGAATTTATAGCGTTTTATAATCTAAGTTAACTAGTTTTATTTTTCCTTTTAGGCAGGAGTAGTTAATAGTTCATTCTCGTAATAGCAGCTGCCGCAAACAGGCAATGGCACTGCTTTTGTATTTCGCTTGCCTTGCTGCTTTGTTATTATTTTGTAGTGGTATCTGCTTTTTTTGTTTACATATGTACGCGAAATTGTTTGGGATATGTATACGTAAAACCATACATGTTGTTTGATGGGAGTAATGTTGTATGTACGCTTTTTTTTCATTAATAAATCCTTCATAGTTCGGATCGAAAGTAGTATACGCAGTTCAATCTGAAATATGAACATGAGATCAGGTCAGGTAATGTTATAAGTTCGCGCAACCAGAAAACAAGCAGAACAACTCAGCATGAGAGAGTTATCCTTCGTGCTGTAAGGCCATCCGGCATGCTACTGTTTATGGTTTGTTTTGTTATGCACAAGAATCTGATCGGCTCTAAAATATCCTATATTATATATTATTCAATGCACATATCCGTAGATCCCACAATCCAATCTCACATGAATATTCCGATATTTTTTTTCAGTTCGTTCTAAATATTTTTACCCATTGCACCTGTTTCTGAGGGACAGTTTTTTTGCGAATTTGTTGTGTTCCAGCTTTTATCTTCCAGCTTGCTTGATATTAGGAGATTAAAGTGGCTTTCTCCAAAGGGATCATTGGCTGGGGTGGCTTTTGAGTTGTGCAACTTCTGGGGGAGAATCTCCACCATACTGAAATGTTTTTATTGTTTTGTACGTTGGTCCGTTTAAATTCATACGTTCAACAAGATCAGTGCGAGCTGCTTGTTCGCTTTTATTCACCACTTTTGCTGTTTGTATTTATCGAAGAAGGTCATGGATGACAGTTATCAGCCAATCCAAAAGTGAAAGGGATACATTGATAACGCAGTATAATGGGAGCTAATGATATCGTTTTGTTTGTGCTGGCTCCAATACGCTGTTTGCAATGAGGCTTGGGGCAAGGGCGAAAACATTTATTGGAAGATGTGGGATTTGGTGACGAAGCTCATTTGTGGTTTACCGTTTGAGGTAATTGCAGCGAATATCTCATCGGTCCTTCTCATAGGTCGCAGTGTTTATGGAGTATGTTTGGAAATTTTAAATCCGGCAAGTCAACCACCACGACACCTACCATTTCCTAGAAGGTCGACATTTTCTCAATCCGCTTCGCTCAATACCTGTAAGCATAGCAGTTGTTTTTGGTAGTAACAGTGACTATTGAAGAATCAGGTCTGATGTGAAGT